>OY759265.1:42477708-42765208 GCA_963662155.1 Lamellibrachia columna
AGATAAAATCAAATGAATGAATTATAGCGGTTAAACAGCAAATACTTTTAATGTTAGGCAGATTTCCTGACAACCTCTGGCAGTTTTTTGCTTTATGTAGGTATATATTTCATACCTCAGATGGCAACACTTGATTCGAGCAAACCCAGGTTCTCTTGCTGCTATTTCTAAGCTTTGCCAATTTTGCTCACCCCATATTGCCACATTTCGCTGTAAATGATTACAGACAGTAGTGGATGTGTGAACTAATAGTCTTCGCGCAGTAATTTCAGCATGGCTATACTTCCCAGAGAAATTGAGATTGCATTGGAAAAAACAGGTCTACCAGAGGGTGAAGTGTAAAGTGCTTTGATCAATCCCTATTTAAGAACATACCTATATATGTTATATGATACGTATTTGCATGGCATTATACAGAAGTAAAATATAAGGATTTCATAAAAACTGTCGCAAACTGTTTGAAAGAAATACAGGTGACATAGATGCATTTCTGTTTGTTATGCAAATACTGGATTGGTTGACTAGGCACTGCAGGCAGCAAATACTTTTAATGTTAGGCAGATTTCCTGACAACCTCTGGCAGTTTTTTGCTTTATGTAGGTATATATTTCATACCTCATAGATGGCAACACTTGATTGGAGTAGGAATGCTCCTCTCAGTCAAGCAAACCCAGGTTCTCTTGCTGCTATTTCTAAGCTTTGCCAATTTTGCTCACCCCATGTTGCCACAGTTCGCTGTAAATGATTACAGGCAGTAGTGGATGTGTGAACTAATAGTCTTCGCGCAGTAATTTCAGCATGGCTATGCTTCCCAAGTTGAGATTGCATTGGAATGAACAGGTCTACCAGAGGGTGAAGTGTAAAGTGCTTTGATCAATCCATATTTAAGAACATACCTCTATATTTTACATGATACGGATTTGCATGGCATTATACACAAGTAAAAAATACTGATTTCATAAAAACTGTCCCAAACTGTTTGAAAGAAATACAGGTGACATAGATACATTTCTGTTTGTTATACAAATACTGGATTGGTTGACTAGGCACTGCAGGCAGCCCGGTACCACATGGATACCACCAGCAGTCCATACTGTCTGCTGGTGAAGAGGCAGATCTTTGCACCTTACAAGCGGCCTGCACCCAAGCCAACGTATGTTCTTCACAGTGGATGCTTTTTGGTGCATTACACTACATAGCATATTTATTTCTTTGATGACATGTTTGCGAATGTGTGTCTTCAACCACACTTACTTGAGCCTACTTTACATCCATACCCACTCAAGCCATACCCACACCAGATGCACCCACCCAGAGACATGTATGCACGCGCATGTGTGTTCATTTGTGTTCACACATGCATGACTGCACATGTGCAAACACAAGTCACTCCAGCTCAGCTACGTTAAGCTGTATATATTGTATTTTGTTCTCTTTATTCTGTTACGCATGCAATTTGTAGTTATAGTAGTAAATGTATTAAATGTAATTTTACTAGTATATTTTTCTCACAAGTAAGCATTGGAAACAGTTTATGACTTGTTCATGACACAGTAACAATTTCACTGTAATCAATATTTATGTTGATTAGTGATGTGTAATTGAAAGTCATGACCTCAGTCCACACCAACCAAGTCACACCCCCTCCACCCAAGACTGTAACCACATCATATCTACTCCAACCACATCCAAGCCACACTGACTCCAATAAGGCCACATCTATTCTAGCCAAGCCAAACACTCTAGCCAGGACACACCCACTCCAACCAGCCAAACCTACCCCAACCAGGCCACACCTATTGTAGTCATGTCATATTTACTCCAACCAAGCCACACCCACAGCCACTAAACCACACCCACTCCAGCTAGGCCACACCTACAACCACCTAACAACACCCACTCCTGCTAGGCCACACCTACAGCCACCAAGACACACCCACTCCAACCAGATACACCCATTCCAGCTAAGCCATGCCTAGAACACACCCACTCCACTAATATCCACTACAATTGATTTAAGGAATCTGGAAATGTTGACGCGGGAAGGTGCCCTGATATTGGTGGGAGATGCTTTGGGAGACAGGGACATTGTGGTTGGTACCACTGGAATGCTCTCCCGTGAGCTGTTTGAATACAGGTATTTTGATCAATCCCACTGTACACGTTTTGTTAAAAGAAACACCTTTGAAATCCCCGTTCTGCCATGCTCTGTTGCACCAATAGATATAAGGAATGTCGGATATATGGAACAATCTCGCCAAGTCTAAACATGTTCCATATAATGAGAGTCCACTGTGTGTACAATTTTGGCCTTATATCGTCTGCAACATATCTTGTTATTAAATATAAAAACAACTAAAATGAAATACAGCGTAGAAAGTTCAAACTTCGTGGGGCATGCTGGTTCATGCGTCTCTCTTGTAGAAAGAAGTTTCATAGTAAATACAACGGTTGCTTCACTGCTTGTAACAAAATAATAGTGTTATACTATCCATTAATTGTAGGGTAGCTCGAGGTCATGGCCATGAGAGAGACTTCCTGACAGTCGGCTCCATGGGTCACGCGTCTAGTATTGCCCTCGGTATAGCAAAACAGAAGCCTGGCAGGCAGGCAAGTGTTATGGCTGGAACTGCTTAATGTGATGATAACTGTATATTCATTTCACTTTCCAAGTGTCATTGCTCTGTCCAAGTTAATGAATGACATATAGGTCATACATGCCAACCCTGAGTGCAGCACAACTGCAAGACTAGTAACAGAAATCTGTAAGACCCACAAATGAACCCATATGAGTATCTACATTCAATGATTTGTCATGTATGCTCAGAAGGAGCTGACAGTGCAAACTGTGATTTATTGGTTGGATCTTGCAACATACTGTGGTGCAGCTAACTGCACACAGCTCAAATATTTGCATGCTGATTTTGTAATACAAAAGAAACCTTGTTCAAAATATGAATATTTCATATGCTCATCAGACCATCAAATTTAAGAAAATCTATGAGGGTTACGGATAAACCGTAAGAGTTGGAAAGATGTTACAATATATTTTATTTCAGGTGTACTGTTTTGATGGGGACGGCGCAGCGATCATGCACCTTGGTGCCTGGGCAATGGTGGGCCAGAGCGGTGCTGCCAACTTCAAGCACATTGTCTTCAACAATGGCGTCCATGAGTCAGTGGGAGCACAACCGACAGCTGCCATGGACACAACACGCTTCTCCTTCAAGGGAATCGCTCAGTCCGTCGGATACAAGACGGTGCGTGCTTTCACTCACAGAACTATGATTATACCAAATGTGTTGGTCCATTCTGTGTAGGATCCTTGCAGATTTACTATTATTTCGTCTTGTAGTAGACTTCCTGAGTACCTGTGAAGCCATAGCATTTTCAGTTGCTCATTTGTTTTAGTGACTTATATGTAATTTTATATACCTCCGTACTTTAAGTTTTAATAGTATTGAGATATTTGTAGCAGTACAATGCAATAGAAAAGATGACAGTGATTTTGAAGATTTTTTTACATGGTTTTTTCTCTCAAGAAACTAGATCTGTCTTCGAATATTTCGACCAGATCTCTTGGTCTTCCTCGGTGGACTGACTTTGCTATGTGCATATCCCATGACTAAGGTCATGTGACATGAGCTGGAGAAAGACTGGGAGGAGCTTCTGGCCGACGTTTCGGTTCAGGGCCGGTTTGATTCTATGGATGTTTACTGCTTCTTTGATTTTCCTCCTAAACCAGTGTGTCTCCAGCTTGTGTCACATGACCCTGGCCCGTAGCGAAGTCAATCCACTGATGAAGATTGAGAGATTCGGTTGAAATACTCAAAAACAGATCTACAGTTTCTTGTCAAAATTCACATTCCAAGAAACTTACGTCAATCCACTCAAGCGTTTTGATTATGGTATGGCTTTCTAATGATGCCTAGTCTTACATCAAATAAGCAGTTAAAGTTGTCACCAACACATCATCACATGACAGCAATGTTCGCAGGCTCTGGTGGCGACATCTAGGGAGGAGATTGTGTCAGCTGTACAGACCCTGCGAGAGGCTGAGGGTCCTGCCCTGCTTGAGGTGAGAGTGTGCATTGGCCACCGCAAGGATCTTGGTCGTCCCACCCGCACACCCGTCGAGAACAAGCAAGACATTATGACATTTATTGCTGAAACCGACTAGAGGCGGATCTGATGTAAACCCCATTTGGAAATGGCAGTTACGTTGATGATTTATTTAATTGGCCAACGCTTAGTTGTATCTGGTCGAACCAGCGACTGTGTATTGGTATATGTTAGTACAAGAATTGTTTATCATTCTGCATAGTTGTTGCATTCACGTAAAGTAATCGTTTTTGTTTATCATGATACTATGTCACAACCAGAGGACTAACTTAACTAGCTCAATGACATCTGAACTACTTGTTACTGCAGTCTTCTTCAACACACTGTATATCATAAGCATTGCGTGTTTACTAATTATTACCCTAGTGCATGTTTTTGCATAAACATTTAGCAATGTCAAATGCAACAATGTGTAGTTAGCATTAGTAAACTTTAGAATATTTTGTGTGCAACATTTCTTTATCGTAGTGTTTATCGTTGCAGTATGTTGTCTCTGCAGCATATGCTTCTGAATATAAAATTTACATTTATTTAGCATCGTGTCTGCCACAGCCACATTTGTTCAACATTGATTATAGTATAATGGACACAAAAATAAAGACAATGAATAACGTATTTGTGGTTTATGAAATCATGAACATACCTTAACACAGTCGGAACATTACAGTAAGAACTGATTGGCAATGTTAGAGATTTCTAGTGGCATTAAAAATTGAAACTGAACTGGGCTTCCTTTTCCGTTTATCAACACCACATCAATAGTTTTGACTAAGAAATATAATTTCAGGCTAGTGAGTATTCAAGACATTGATCTATTCTGTGTGATGTCTCAATGTAGAGGTGCCTCCACTACTACACACAAACCAGTAACAAGATGTCCAGAAAACTGAAGCTGGCTATAAATGCATGTGTTTAAATGCAAAGAGTGTAGAAAAAAAATGAATTAAACATGGTAAAAGATATTGACCCTCACGTAACTGGTATAACTGAATTATGGGCCAACAATGACATATCAGATGCTGAATTACAACTGACAGGATACGTAATGTCAAAATACAAAACGCTATAAAGGAAGTGAGTAAAGGGAAATGTATCGCAATTGGAGATTTCAACCACGGCCCCATTCAATGGAAATCTCAAGAGTACAGGGGTGAAGGCCAACAATTTCTACTTTTAATACAGGATAGCTTCCTTATTCAACACGTGCTAGAACCAACCAGGGGAGAGAATGTATTAGTTATAGTTGTCTTCACAATAAATTAGTGGACAATGTAAAAATACCATTGGGTAACAGTAATCATAATCAAATACATTTTGACATCAAAGTAAAATCATAAAGTAAAAATACAGGAGAAACTTCCATAAGCTAGATTGGAATAACATGCTGAGGAATAAGACAGCAATTGAATGTTGAAACATTTAAAAATATGAATTTGAGAGTATCATTGATGAATTTGTTACCTTGAAAAACAAATGAAAACGGTCTAGAAAGAAACACTTGTCAAAAGAAGCTATTAGAAAAACAGTGTACAAGCAAACTTTGTGGAGGGTTTACAAGGCGTACCATAAAGGATGAAGATTGCAAAGAGTCACTTAATGCAGCTACAACTGAAATTAGACAATCTAAAAGAAGCTATGAGCAAAAACTAGCATGTTACATAAAAAATTACAGCAAGAGTTTTTATGCATATGTCAGGAGTAAACAAACCGTACGAGACAAGAAGACAGTGCTGGAAATATAATATCACAAGGTTTTTTAATGGCGGAAGACCTAAATGGTTACTTCAGTTCAGTGTTTACCAGAGAGGGCATTAGTTCAGTATCAGTTCCAGATGCTAAATTTCAGGACGCTAAATCGGACTATTTAGGGCAGTTGATTGTAACTCCAAAAATGGTAGCTAAAAAAATAATTCCTCCAAAACTACTAATGGAAACAATAGAACAAATTAGTATACCACTTGCAACTAGTGTTCAACTTGTCATTAAAAGAGGGAGTTTTCCTTTAGAATGGAAACAAGCAAACATCATACCATTATTTAAAAAGGGTTCGAGAAATAAGTAAGAAAATTAGACCAGTGAGTTTAACATCAGTGATTTGTAAATTATTAGAAAGATTAATTAAAGACTATAATAAAATTATGGTGGACTTCCTTGTTAGGCATAAATTATTAAATCCATCTCAACATGGATTCCTAAAAGTGAGGTCATGTTTAACAAATATATTGTTTTTTGGAAGAAATCACTAAGTGGATAGACGAGGGATCACCAGTAGATATTATCTACTTGACTTGACAAAGTGCCACATCAAAGATTATTAGTTAAATTAAAAGCCCATGTTATTTGGGATGGCATAATCAACTGGATAGAACAATGGCTGACTGAGAGAAGACAGCGTGTTGTAAAAGATGGGGAGGTTTCAAACTGGAAATCGGTTTTGAGTGGTATACCACAAGGATCAGTATTTGGACCTTTATTATTCTTAATATATATCAATGACTTGGATGATAATATATCGAGCAACGTACTGAAATTTGTGGATGATGCAAAAGTGTTTAGAAAGGTTAACAATAATGGTGATAAACAACATTTACAAAACGATTTAGACAAATTAGTTAAATGGTCTGAAAAATAGCAGATGTTATACAATTTTGGGAATTGTAAATGCCTACATACAGGACACAGGAACGTGGATGTAAACTATAAAATGGGAGATACTGTTCTATGTACTACCGTAAAAAAGGACTTAGGAGTAACAATAAGTGCTGATATGAAAGTTCCAGAACAGTGTGGTAATGCAGCTTCAAAGGGTAATCAAATTCTTGGGTTGATTAAAAGAAACATAACATAAAAGGAAAAAAGCTAATTATACCTCTGTATAAAGCAATAGGTTAGGCCTCATTTAGAATACTGTATACAAGCTTGGAGACCATATCATAAGAAGGATGTAGATACACTTGAACGAATATAGAGGAGAACAACTAAAATTATTCCAGAACTGAGATATCTTAGTTATGAAGAACGCCTAAAAGAATGTGGTTTTATAACCCTACAGACAAGGAGATTAAAAGGAGATCAAACTGAAGTTTTTAAGATATTGAATGGGTATGAAAATATTGATAGAAATTTTTTTCTTACTCAAGAAAGATAGAACTAGAGGACATGAGGTAACATTAGTAAAGGATCAGTGTAGATTGGATATCAGGAAGTACTCGTTCCCAGAGGACAATAAATTAATGGAACAAATTATCTACAGATTATGTAACTGGTAGCAGCGTGAATATGTTCAAAAACAAAGTTGACACATATTTCAGGAGGGCAGGTTACACAGATGAAAAATTTTGGACTCTCAATAAGTCAATGGTTTCCTTGTCCAATTGCCATCTGGGCCTTTTCCTTGGATGAAAATCTTGTTAAACTTTATTCGAAAGGTAAAATGTAGTGTCACAAAACAATATTAGATTGTATACACGAAATATGTACAACAGGTGTAAAATTTTTGTAAAAACAACAATTGCAGTGTTCATTGATATCTATTTATTATGAAAGTGCATACTTGCTTACCAGCAAGTATCAAAAGGCATGAATGAATAAAAAACTTGAAACAAATAGGTAGTTACTTTCAAGACATTTATTTGTTTAAAGAAATGTTTTCGAAAAGACAGCGACTGACCATTTTTTCGCATAATTTTTATCTGAAAGCCAGCAAGCATTGACAAGCATCACACGTTTTGACAAACATCAATCTTCACTGGTGTTCAACTACATGAAATAACATTCACTTTGCGCAGTCTTCACGTTTTATAGTTAGGTTATAATCTGTAATTTCCAAACTGAAATCGATTCATTCTAGCAATGTGTACTCGTAGCCTTATATACATATACACACATGATGCACACACACATGCGTGCATACACACACACACTTGATATCACACAGATGAAGCATCAATTCACAGTATATAATCAATACTTAATTTAAGTTTAATCATGTCAAATGCCCAATATATTTGTTGGATTCTTGAAAGCATGTTTAACACATCTTACTCCAAATGTAGGGTCTTCTTCTCTCGTCATTAGTATTAGCACTAAGTAGTAGTCTTGAACAAGCATCACAAATCATTCTTGTATATCATAATGTTTTATAATATATAGCGTTATATTTAAACCATTCTTGTTCATCATGAGTGCACCAAAACAAAAGGGTTATATAGTTACTAATCAATAAACAATTCCAGTCATAAACAGTTGGATTGGTATGCTGAGGAACTATGGAGGATAAGCGAGTTTCAACAGGTGATTAATATAATCGGTCACCTACACCAGTTGTAACAATCCCAACCATTAAGATATGCAAGACCCGATTAGAAATTAATTTTAATTTACCATATCCGACCTAATAAACGTATAGTACGTTTTAAAAAAATTGGGCCATGAAAAAACGTCAAGGAATCTGTTCTTATAAGCGCACACCAAAATGTTTTTCTCTAGACAATAAGGTAACTGTTTAACACTAGTGATGTCATTTGGTGACTAAGTGTAGAACAACTATAAAGTGGTTCCAACTGTTTAACACCAGATGACGGCACTTTTCAGCTGTTCCACACTAGTCAAATTACAATAACTATGGATCCTGCTGATGAAAAAAGGGGTGTATGCTAATTAGTGCATGTACGCTTCATAGGTCGGAGTGTCTGCTGTTAAATGACATCGGTTTTGCATAGTGTTGTTCAATATTTTGAGATAATCCCTTACGCAAAGGGTATTACAGACGTGAACAGACAATTTACAGACAACTTGTATATGAATAGTTGGTGGTAAATTTCAAAGCCAAATATAAAATTTTGGTAACCATATTATTCAATGAATAGCATTGTTTTATTTTAGGTTCAACGGAATGTTATGCAGGCAAAACCTGATTACCCGTATTTTCTTCAATTTTCTTAGCCGGTAAATATATATAAATCTCACTGATGAACACACACTGGTGAACACACACTGGTGAACACATACTGGTGACCACACACTGGTGACTAGTATCCTTCACTGTTTCTCAGTGTGTGGTTGCACTTTAGGCATGTTTGGGACGGTGTACTTGAAACGTTTCTTGCCCCCTCGCAGGTAGGAAGACAGTCCGGGCCGTCCCGAGAAATGTCTGTAGAAGTTTGCAAGACGTGGAAACTGCCCTAAAACGTCAATGCCAACAATATATGTGGCATTGCTACCGAAATCGTAGTGTGCAAACTCGATGTTGTTCTCCAGCAGGTCAAACACAAGGAAGTCGACCCAAGTCAAGCGATTGCTGTAAAAAAACGCCTGCTCCTGCAAGAGAAATAGGAAGAAACTGAACATAATACATTTTAAACAGTACTGTTATACCTAAAATGCATGATAGAAAACATATAAATATTTTGGAAACTACTTGACCGATTTTTACATTTTTCACAGTTCAGTTTCTCAAGGCTGCACCCATATTATAAAATAGATCATACATATCAAGTTTCACCAACATCTCCCATGTTTAGTGCCAACAATGCCAACAAGAAGCAATACAGAAAATCAAAAACTTACGCCAGTGTATTTAAAAGACAACAATGTACAAAATAACTAGTTTTCGTGCAATTTACCTGGGTCAAATACATGCCTTTTTCCATATAAATCCCTGCTGACGTGTTGCCACATAATGGTAAAATTACATGAAAAAATTGTCGTTCATTAAAACACATTTGGATGCTCAAGATGTTAGAATAAATAAAGGTTATACCATAAAACGTGATTTTACGATAAATAAAGCGATCAGACTTTGTCTGTACTTTTAAAATAGAAGATAAATCTTAGCACTTTCATTCTATAACTCGGCTTACAGCTGAAAACTGAGTATACCATACAAGACACCGTCTTTACAAACCTGCTTGGCCAGTGGGGGAGCTAACTGTTCAATGTAGCCCAGCCATTTCGGCATTGTCTTCGTGAGGTATTCATCTCGGTCGGTGAAAGCGAAGTTTGGGTCGTAGAGCATTCGCGACAACTTCGACCGTACATCGTCTGTTAAAAAACAACCTCACAGGTCATGTCGTGCATCAATGATGCATTAAAAAAGCTAGTATTTTAAAAAAACATTTTAATGTGAAAATTCTAAATGTGAAATACAATATATTGGCTGCAATCAATTATATGTACAGTGAATACTTTTGCATTAAATATTTTGGCCATGGCCTGAAAAAATTCTGCCAACAAATTTTGCAATAAAAAATTCCACGACCATGAAAAATTCTGCTAAATCATTCACCACTGCTTGTACTTACAACTGACCAGCAAACCCAGCAACCGTACTTACAACTGACCAGCAAACACAGCAACCGTACTTACAACTGACCAGCAAACACAGCGACCATAAGATAGAGAACCCTTATGGTCAATGCAGATGTCAAAATTCTTATTCTGTTAATTTACATGAAATATGGTTTATGTGGCTCACCGATAATGTAATAGATACAAATGGACAAGAAGTTTGGTGTTGCATTTCGCTGCCAAAATACCCAGCCAAGACAGTTCAGGGTGTAGTTGTTGTATGGAAAACAAACACCAAACAAACACAAAACAAGAATGCTGCGACTTGTTTGTTTCGCAGGCAAAAATGAGTATCTTATGAAAACTCTTCTGGAAAGACTGACCACCACAAACACATCATCGTTTTACTCATGCATCGCCCCATTACTGACCTACGCCATGTGCCAGTGACTCACACTTGTGCAAGTCCTCACAGTCACAGTCCAAGCCCACTGATCGCCCAATGTAGTGGAGTATGGCCACAGTCTGAACCATCTTCAGTCCAGTAGTTGTCTCAATGGCTGGCACTGTCAACACATTATGTCTTCATTCAGAAGCAACAGTGAAATCATTATTTTACACGTATTATTTCCAGAATATGTGGTAAATCATGGTTTACAAACACACATACATACAGCTTACATATAATGTTACATTATTACTTAATTGAACATGTCATTGCTGAATTTCTGTTTTTAAACATGTTTCTAAATCATTATGCATTTCTAAATCAATGCATTCATGAAACGTGTCCAACTACTCCATGTTGTAAAGAACGTTTGGTGTTACATACATATGCATGTATACAAGATGTAACAAACATTATGTTGTTAACCAATTTAAAAAAAAATCAGTTTCCAAATGCAATTTTACTTTTCAAAGAAATGCAGCATATGGTCCCACCTTGTCCATACGTGTATAGACCAGACTTGATGCCCGCCTCTTTATTGGACATCCAGGTGGCTTTGTTGAAATTCTTTTCTGTGTATGGAATGCCAGCCTCTACCATCATCATCCGAATTGGCTCTGCTTTACCCCTGTCCAAAAGCAACACACGACACAGTTAGAACAAGAAACAGCAGAATTGTCCAACGGCTTATTTTCTTAATATTAACATTTCTCAGGATAGCTAGCTTTTATGTGGAAACATTTCATGTTGAAACATTTGAGACGTTTATCATATGTTTATACACTTATACTATACTATGTAAAATTATAATTTGACATGGATATATGATGTATCTTTTTAAATGTCTGATGGGTCAAGTAAAAACAATTCTTCTTCGTCTCCTTTTAACATATCCAAAAGGTTTTTACCTCTGTAGAAGTTTTCGCCATCTTCTCAAGACGGCTTCATCAGTACTAACAATATCCTGGTAGACTGATGTCATCGTACATGTGTGGAAGTTCATAGTTCCTTATATACGATGACGCCATTCTATCCGGACATCATTCGTACTGATGAAGTCCCCTTGAGAATATGGCAAAAAAATGTCAACCGAGGCAAAAGAAATGTTTCAACATCAATTATTTTCTTAACTGATAATTCTTTCAAAATAGTTTAAACCTGTGTTCAGACTAGTTACAGGCACAAACGGGGGGGGGGGGGGGGCTAGTGCCACCAATTATCTGTTTGCCAACACCTCCTGGCTGTTCTATTTATTGTTCTTCCCCACCATTATTTTAAATAAAAAGTAATATATCTAGTGTGCACATTCAAGGAAAAAAAGGACTTTTTTATCAGAGGAAAATCCTAAAAACACTCTGTAACTTTTTATTCATATAACTTGACAGGCTCAAACTCAAATGTATCATGATTTTTATAACAAAAATAGTATAGAAACAACACTTCACAGCTGAAATATTTTTAAAGACCATCATAACAACTAATACAAACCTGACGGAAAAATAGTGCAGTGTGACGTTGCCAATATTGGGAGTAGGCAGGCATCCGGGTTTACCATGAATAACTTCAGTGACCTTCCTACAGAAATAAAGAGAAAAGCATCAGTATAGATACAGCTGTAACCAGCAAACGCTGACATGTTGCTGCTGAATACAGATTTGTTTAGTTTCACTAATCCCTGTGGTTTCAACTACTTTTATTACTCGTGAGCTGACAACAATATGTCTATAGTGTAATAAATTTGTTTTATGTAAATGAGAATGTTTTTGTGTATCATAATCATTAAATCTGATTATATAACAAAGCACATTTTTGTGATGTTCTCATTTTAGATACACATAATAATGATAAAAAGTGGAACGGCTATAGTCGAAATGATGACTACTTTTAACTAATAAAATAAAATAATAATATTCAAGAAATTGTGTGACACTATGAAAATGCAACACTATGCAAATGCAATATCAACATTCAGTATGAGGCTAACAAACTGTAAAGCTCAATTTTTAAATGTTGCAAAATGCTGTGATTAATGAAGCCATCTTTTTTTGTTTTGGATGACAATCTTGTTCAACTTAATTCTGCCAGGGGTTTATTTATTAATATTAGTACACCCGATTCTGTCTTATTTAGTGGACTAATTTCGTGGAATAAAATGCGATTCAGTATCTTGTATTTGTGCATTGCTGCAAGTAGGTGTCTACTTCTGTCCCGTGAAGATCGGCTAACAGGTTACTAGCCTAGAAGAGCTGTACCGGAGAAGTGTAAGTGTGACAGGCTCAGCCTACTAGCCTAGAAGAGCCATACAGGAAAAGTGTAAGTGTGACAGGCTCAGCCTACTAGCCTAGAAGAGCCGTACCGGATAAGTGTAAGTGTGACAGGTTCAGCCTACTAGCCTAGACGAGCAGTACCGGATAAGTGTAAGTGTGATGGGATCAGCCTCAGTCCTCACTTCGCTTCAAGATTTAACAAGATTAACACAATTGCCATCCCAAACAACAGGTTCCAAATGGCAAGTGGACAAGGAAGCCATTGGCATATCGAGACCAAAAATTTTATCATCTATGTATAGCCCACCCTTATCAGATATCTGTTAATTCTAATTTTAAACATATTCACACTACTAGCATTAACACAATCATTTGGCAGTTTGTTCCATTAATTTATCACCCTCTGTGAGAAAGAGTACTTTCTCATGTCCAACCTACACTGCTCCTTAACTAATGCTGCTTTATGCCCTCTGGTTCTACTGCCTTTTTTAAGTTTAAAGAACATATTTCTATCAACATTCTCATAACCATTCACTATTTTAAACACTTCTATTTGGTCTCCTCTTAGTATCCTGGTCTCTAGTGTTGTCAAACCACATTGTAATAAGTGGCTTTCATAACTAAGGTCTCTCAATTCTGGAATCATTTTAGTTGCTCTTTGTTGTATTCTTTCTAGCTTGTCTATGTCCTTCTTACGATATGGCCTCCATGCTCGTATACAATATTCTAAATGTGGTCTAACTATTGCTTTGTACAGGGGTACAATTAGCTGTTTCTCCTTATACGTGATAGTTCTCCTAAATAGCCCTAGAATTTGATTTCCTTTTGAAGCAGCAATCCCACATTGATCTGAAACTTTCATGTCAGCACTAAATGTTATTCCTAAGTACTTTTCTTGTGTGGTTCTACCTAGTACAGCATCCCCATTTTACATTCTTCGTCCATGTTTCCATGTCCTATGTGTATGCATTTACACTTCCCAAAATTTAATAACATTTGCCATTTTTCTGACCATATAACTAATTTATTAATTTAGTAACATTTCTGAATACTTTTGTGTCATCTTCAAATTTCAGTACTTTGCTAGATATGTCATCTTCCAAATCATTTATATATATTAAAAACAGTATAGGGCCTAATACTGATCCCTGTACTGACTATGATGATAAACAAGCTTGATGTGGGTGTGTCAATATGGTGCTCCTATTTAGTGTGAATTTTGCGGATTATTGCCATCGCTTGTTGACGGAAACTGTACATATGTTCACATAAACTCCTGGTGCATCAATACTCGAATCCTTTGGGACAGAAATTCAGGCAAGTATGATGGAAAAGTAAGCATTTGAATCGTTGTACCTGTCTGCCTGTGGGCTATCAGATGCTTTGCTCACTCGACCGTGACAGTGTTGTGGTTAGTGGACTTAATATATGAATGCGGATGTCTAAAATAGACACAACTTGACAATTGAATTAACAGACCTATTGTAAAGACCTGGTAAATTGAACAAAGATGCACTATGCACTACACACTACCTGCCCTAGACACAATTGGCCCGCGACTGCTGTGTGTAATTCGAGAACTCTTTATAGAACCGCCCACAGACAACCTGCGTAGGTGGTCCAACGACAATGCCGAAAAGTAGATGTACCAATGACAAACCAACAATGCCTGAACAGTCCGAAGAGATCAATGACCTGAAAAGATCGGTAAACTTCATCAGCGACAAGTTGGATGAAATCCTGAAATCGAAGAGAGAAATCTCAGAGATACTCTCACTTGTAAAAAAAACTCGAAAAAATAAACGCAGAAAAGGATGAAAAAATAAGAGACCTTCAAATCCGTGTAGACAATCTAAAACAATATTCCCGAATGGAAAATGTCATAATATCAGGACTTCGAACAACACCTGATGCACACCTTCAACACACACCTGGAGAGAATGATGCCCTGGAAGAAAATGTCCTCGCATTGTTCAACAAACAGATGGATGTGCCCATAACAAAGAACGATATTTCCGTGTGTCACACGCTAAGACGACGATCAAATGATACTATCAACGACAACAACCAGCAGCGAGACATCATCGTCCGTTTCGTCAGTAGACGAAGTAAAACAGCGGTTATGCGTAATGCCCATTGACTCAAGGGCACAAAAATATGCGTTAACGAGCACTTAACTACGAAAAACACTACGCTGGCAAAAACCGCATGCAAGCTACAAAAAGAAAACAAGATTGCTTTCACCTGGGTGCGGAACTGCAAAGTGTTTGTTAAGGCTCTCGGCTTGCCAGAAACTGCCAAAACCCACATCATCACTGAAGAAAGTGACTTTGTCAGGCTAAAGCTACTGAAGTGACCTTGCCAGCAGTAACTTGCCAGTGACAATGACGACAGGTTATACCACATCTAAATGTCTAATACCATAACAAAACTTGACTCAAGTCAATTCCAAGTTTGGTTAATCAGTAAACAAAATATGTTATATTGCTATTACTTATGTTATAAAAAATGTTTATTTTTTTTTCCATTGAGTGTATTTTTTTTTTTTTATTATATATATATATATATTATTTTTTTCTATATACAATGTCAATAAATGGTAATGGTTTATCAATTTGCATTGATAAATGTGAACATACTGTGAAAATACAAAATGTTAACTTTGCTTGTCTAGATGAATTGTTGCTCAATAACAACACGTGTATGTCTAAAATAATTAATCCAATGTTTTAAGTACAAATGAAAATGATGAAAATCACGAGCCTCAAGTAATATGATGCTCTTCATACTATGACATTGATAAGTTCACCATTCTAGCAAACAGTAACACTAACAGTTTTAGTATTCTAAGCTTGAACATTCAGTCTATAAATGCAAAGTTTACTGAACTTGAAATGTTCGTAGAGGACTTACGTAGTATCAATTTTAAATTTAGCGTAATATGCTTACAAGAGACGTGGAAAGCTGATAATGATGATTTCTCTCAATTTTTTTTAGATGGATATGATTGTATAACACAGGGGAAAAAGTGTAGCAACAAAGGAGGGTTACTAATATATGTGGACAATAAATATAAATCTGAAGTAAAAATTAATCTAAATACATACGAACACTGGGAAGGGCTAATGATTAAAGTAACTGGAAATAATTTATCAAAGACAATGACCATTGGAAATATATATAGACCTCCAAGAACATGCAACGAAAATATTAAAAAATTCATTGATGAATATTCATCAGTTATATCATCTCTGGAAAATAGCAATAATAATCTCATTATAGCTGGGGATTTTAACATAAATTTACTTAAAATAAATGAGAACAGAATCTACAGCGATTTTTTTTATACTTTAATATCACATAGTCTCTACCCTCAAATTACTTTCCCAACTCGTTTCACTAAAACCAATGGAACACTGATAGATAACTTTTTTGTAAGCTAAATAAATCTTTATTAGAAAAGATTCTGAAGGAACTATTCCTTCTTCTAGTGACAAGTTTTGCAAGTGGTGTACTAATTTGCTCAACAATTTCCTTAAGCAGATTTGGTGGTATCCCATTAACTCCAGGTGATTTGTTACTTTCATCTTCTTAATTTTCTTTGCTATCATTTTAGGAGTTACACCAATAACTGCCTTAAATGTTCTCATTTATCGCCCTCAAATTTTGTAACTGGAAGTGAGCTGATATCTTCTGTTGTCACATGTCAAGACACAATTGTAGGAACACGTTGACAGATGCTTATGCAATTTGTTTACATGAAACTATGTAATGATGAGCTACCTCAAAATATAGGTGTTTTTTCCACTGTAGAAAACTACTGCAATTGATGCAACTAACACTAGAATAATTTCAATCACCGACGACGCCGACATCGTTGCCCCACTTCAATTGCAGTCCCGTGCTCTCATCAGGTACACTTAAATTTAATAGAAATTCGCATTTTCTTACTACTTGTAAAACAAATGATTAATTTCTTCACTAAATATTTTAAACAAGTATTTATTCTAATTACCTTTCTTACTTTATTAACCCACCCACGAATGTGTTTTAACCTATCACGTGCAAGCCGCCTCGTTACGCCCATAAGAAATATGGCGGTTACCCCGTCGATGGCCCAGGTATTTTGATGTTACGTTCTTATATTCTTAGCGCACTGTTGTTTCGTGTGAACATTTGTTATCCCAAAAACAATCAGTATGTGTTGAATGTTGCATTGACTACGATTTTGTTAATGATTAATTTTGAATGTCTGTTATATTTGATGAACGGTCTGACTGAAGTAAATCCTTCGTATCGATTGCTGGAGACGAGAGATACTGAAGCCAAGACGATGGACTGGTGATGGTCCATAGTCTCTTAGCCGTACACGCCCCAACACAAATTAAGCGCGATATATTGCATCATATATCATAATTATAATGATCCATGCAACATTATTCATTTTAATAACCGAAGCGATACCCTAGGCTGACATTTCATAAGTGCCTGTAAAGTGGGTGGGGCCCAGCCTTGTGCAAGCATGTTCATGATGTTGGGTCATTGAAACTGTCGCTGTCAGTATACACTAGTTATTTTACTGTAAGACTGGCGATTTAATACTGCCGTGTGTGGGACAAAGGCCACTGTTCATTCCAAGTGTTGTAGCCTGACCTTGTAATGGGAGCTTACAAACAGTGCATACTATTTGCATACATTAGTAGGAAAACAAAATGCACATTATGCCATGGCATTAAAATAAATTCCCATACGGCACATATTACAATACTATTAAAATACCAATTATTATACAATTTTTTACATAAATCCTCACGACTTCTTTTTAACCATGCCTAGCACACCCATCCATTTAATGTTGCATACCGACTTTGAGATTGACTAACTCTTTTGTTTTAATGTGCTTCTAGCTTGGTTTCCAATGATTTAGGTGCGAGGGAAGTATTCTTATTATTATAAATATCTGCAAAACCAAATATTCAGGACTGTCAGTGATGTCCAATACTGTTTTGTTTAGTAAAATAACTGACATGTTAGTGTATGAAAGACTGACAATGACACTTTGTAACCTCCCCATAAAAATACATATTTATTATAGACTTCTTCAAACTTGAAACAGAGCTCTGTAATACTCCAAGCAAAGTTCTAGTAAACAAATTCAACACAGAATTGCACAAAACATGAAAAACAGTAATGTTGAATTAAAGGTATTACACCCCAAAATCTTCATAAAATTTAGAGATGAAAACTTTGAAAAATGTTGCACAGACATTGGCACTTCTATTCTAAGCTCGAAGCACAAATCATGTAGCTGCTGCCAAGTGTGCATACAATTTCCACAGCTGCATTTTACTAAATTAAAGGTGTTTTGTTGTGCTATTACAATATTAATGGCTTATGTGCTGCATTTACATATATAGTATGTAATCAATCAGTTTTATAGACACTCAAGTAGTTTGTGTTGATGCATGGCATGACATAACATATACACTATATCTAATAAATATACACTATATTTGAGTTGCACCTTCTGTTGTTACAGCACAATCAAGGTTAATAGAGTAAAGCTTATCAGTGCAGCCCTTTCTAATAAGTGTGTTAATACTTTTATTGAATAAACATGAGAGTGAAAGCACATGGAACTAATATATTAGCAATGAGTATAACTGTATACACCATTTGGAATGCTTATTGGTATATCTACATCACCCTAGATTTACAACAATATCTTTTCACTTAAAAATTTGCCATGTTCTGCTTTCAGCATGAACGATATGTGCCATTCATTGTATAAACTATACCTGTTTGCTGTTTCAGATTGCTGGGGCTCATTTGTCAACCTATGAGGCCCTTTTTCAACAGGTATGATAATGTATATATACTAAATCTGTATAAATCACTCATCATTGTTTATCTGTGTCAACAACATTTATAATAAATAACAGCAATGGGTTTTCTGGGGAAGACTGACATGGAGTACATATGAGCTAGCAAGCAGGAAAACCTAGAATCTTGTGTGAAAACTGCAACATTTTGGGGAAGGAAGTATATGCAGAAAGCACTGATGTATTTTTTCTTTATGTATAGTTTTTTTAAAGCATATTTGTATGTATATATGTTTTTTACCTGAAATTAAACTATTTGTATGCCAACCATTTTACCTTGTTCCTGGCATTCCCTGAAAACGTATAGTAAAAAAATCCTGAGAACCTGATAAAAAGTTTGAATGCTTATTCTCAAACCTGTCAGCTTCTGGTTTGGTTTGATTAATGTATTACAAAGCTAACGGTCACCTACCAATTGTGTTTGTGTACCGGTATATTAGTTTTTAATACACATGGTTAATTCAACCTAATTGGCCCATATGCTGGCTACTTGGAATGGACATAGATCTGGTTATCGTACTTTATGTAAACATTGTTGTTAGTCATAGAGGCCTGTCACTCTTGTCATTGCAGGTTGACACAAATGGATCAGGAGTTATCAGTGCACTTGATGCAGCCACATTTCTCAAGAAGTCTGGCTTGAGTGTTGGCGTTCTCTCACAGGTGCTGTACACGATACAACAAAAAACACACTTTACACATGAGACTGCAGAATCTGCAGCTGCAATCCTTCAATTGGCATGCATTGCATTTCTGAACTATATCCTGCCTGTCAGCATTAGGAATAGTTGTAGTGTTCCTCTTGTAAGGTCACCCATTCTACGAAGGTACAGAGGCTTTATAACAGATATATATATATATATATATATATATATATATCATGGAAAAGTTGTATTTGCTGCATGTCAAGGTTTGAGTGAGCCTTTGGAAGATGTGGACCAACGGCAAATACCTGTTGTTTACTATAGTCATTGATAAAACCAATTCATAGCACTGGAGTATTTTTATACTAAAAGGATATACAATGTATTTTGTAGTATCAATGTATGCTATAATAATTGTGATGTTTCTACAGGTTCTCCCTGTTATTAGGGTATAAAAAGTGGCCTTGTTTCTCAGAAAAAGTATTAGTGTGATTTTGGGGGTTACCAGTATATGCTATTGATACAGTTTTAATACATTTGTTGGAAAATATTTTTTATTTAGCACAACCATATATCAACAGTCTTATTTATTATAATACTCTGTTACTAGACAAAATAACATGGAGTAACGTCACAATGAATTTTATAACATTTTATTTATTACACTCAGGGTTGTTTGATTTAAATCATTTGATTTAAATCACTCCAAAAAAAAATAATTGGTTTTTGGTTTTTTAAATCGCTGATTTATATGAATTTAGCAAAAATAATTGTTTACAAGCATCAAGATCAACAAAGTTTTGTATGTTTTTTTAATACAAAAGCACAATGTACGCACACTTGTGTAGTTGTATTGTCACCAGATAGCCTAATAGTCAAATATTTTATGACATTGTGTATGTTTGAGCTATTCCCTTTCTGAATGTAGTGAAGCCACACAAACTTGTCTTCCAGAGGAAGTATCTTTTCAAGTCAGAAGCTCTGAGTTAAAGTCCACTTAGAATTTGTGCTAGTTGTTACCAGTTCAGAATGTTGACTCCAGTGAGACAGTCTTGGTGACAATTGTTTAATACTGTACCAGTTTGCAGTCTGGTTGGAGACCATTAGAGTACACAGAGCCCTGGACAGGTGCTAATCCACCCTCTCAGCAAACAATAATTAGCACTGCTACAGCCACAGATACACAGCATGCTTTCCTTTCGAAGACATACAACTACAGGGGGTGAGACCTTGTGGACATTGCCTAATGTCTTTATATAAGCAAAAATCTGTTAAGACAAGTACCCAAATCAATTTGAATTGAAAGAGTTTATAAATATAAACATCCATATAAATGTCTATATACCTGATTTAAAAAAAATTAAATAAACAAAAATCCGATAAAAAAAAAATATTTTTTTAAATCATGATTTTTTCAACCATGATTTGGGGTTCATCTACTTTACTATGGTGGTAAGATTGTCATAAATTCCTGAGCGTTTGGTACGTTCTGACATTTCTTTAAAACAAAATGATTTGTGTTCCATTGAAGGCGTTGTCGCCAGGCATCAGTGGAAATAGTTCTAACCAGGGTTGGGGTCAAGGACATGTATATGTACAGTGCACTTACGTACACATACCTTGAAATATATCAAGTACAAATACGTTAGGTTAAGTGTATTTGACTTGTAATAATCAACAATAATTATCCAACAATGGACTATCCAGATGTCATTTATTGACTCATAAATCACTACTATATTAAATGTTGTTATCATTGATCATTCATCAAGTAAACATTTAATTAAATGTAACATATTCAACATAGTTTTCATCAACAGTTAATCTCCACACGAATACTACAATGTACATATAACAGCATAACATACACATAACATACACATAACATACACATAACATACACATAACATACACATAACATACACATAACGTGACCCATTTAAATAGGCAGATCTTTGTGCTAAACACTACAAGAACCTGAACATTACACTTGGTCCCTCCTTCAAGTGGGACAGTCTTCATGCCTCAAACAAAGGGATTAGCAGGCAGGTCCCTTTGACTGATCTATGTAATAAACCTTGTCTACTGAGTGAGCTGATAAGATAAGGCCTGAGTGGTCTGGCAAATTTGACTAGTAAGAAAGATTTGAACATTGGCCAGGCTCTAGTGATTGTTAGTATCTGGACACTGGCCAGGCTCTAGTGATTGTTAGTATCTGGACACTGGCCAGGCTCTAGTGATTGTTAGTATCTGGACACTGGCCAGGCTCTATTGACTGTTGGTATCTGGACACTGGCCAGGCTCTAGTGATTGTTAGTATCTGGACACTGGCCAGGCTCTATTGACTGTTGGTATCTGGACACTGGCCAGGCTCTATTGACTGTTGGTATCTGGACACTGGCCAGGCTCTATTGACTGTTGGTATCTGGACACTGGCCAGGCTCTATTGACTGTTGGTATCTGGACACTGGCCAGGCTCTAGTGATTGTTAGTATCTGGACACTGGCCAGGCTCTATTGACTGTTGGTATCTGGACACTGGCCAAGCTCTAGTGATTGTTAGTATCTGGACACTGGCCAGGCTCTGGTGACTGTTAGTATTTGGACATGGGCCATTCTCTGGTGACTGTTAGTATTTGGACACTGGCCAGGCTCTTGTGACTGTTAGTATTTGGACACTGGCCAGGCTCTGGTAACTGTTAGTATTTGCTGGGAAGAGAAGTAACACTACCAGGTGTAGCCTCCACAACTCATTATGTGAAATACTTCTAAGTTTTAATTCTTCCTAATTATTATTTTATATTCTAAATATCCTAGTGCTTGATTATACTTGAAATTCTTGATTCCCACTCTGGTTTACTAACTGTTATAAAAATTCCTTCTAAACAACTATCATGTCTAAGTATGATAACTAATTAGCCAGCTTTGTTAAATGTGATAAGTTGCTTTGGATGCATATAAAATAAGGGCGGCCTTACAACGCCTTGTCTCAGAAAACATAAATGGTAGAGTTTTTATTTATACTGTTGATGTCCCAACTGTATATAATACTTGAACTTTTATAATGAAAGATTATATTCAAGTACACTGTACTTGTACTTGACCCCCAAGTACCCCCAACCGCGCACACCACATAGTTACATGTTTCTGTCCGCTTTACTCTTTGTCCTGCAGTAAGAATACATCAGCCTCTTATTAATAGTTAATGAATCCCATCAGTGCTTGGCACAGAACCAGGAAATTATGCACCAGGTTTTTTGAGGTGGCTTTAAATATTTGTGGATTAGGCCTTTTCAGTTTAAGCACCCCACACGAGACAGCAATGAATAGCTGCGGTCTTGCTCAGTGAAATACATCCGCTACTGGCCTGGGTTTTTCAAGATAAATGAAGAGTAGGCTTTTTATGATGAGTAAGCTACTAAAAGCTTACTCATCATAACAGCTTGCAAGCACAAACTACTCTTGAGTGCCGAATAAGCATCCTTATACACGTATTTATTTGACGAAAAATGCCACCCTATACGCACCTTATTTGGCACTATATTATTATTAAATTTAAACATTTGTGCTAGCCAAAGTTTATGCATATTCAGCAGAAAAAAAACAAAATACACGGCGATTCACATTGTTTTCTAGGGACACCGTAGCTTCATGTCGAGTAAAAAAAAAATTCGACTTTAAAAAAGACAAATATACTTGTGACTTTTTTCACTGTACTATTATTTATTTTGAACAATTTGCCCCCCATACTGTTATTCGCCACTATACTATTATTAAATTTGACCGATTTGCCACCCTATGCTGTTATTTGGCCTATACGTTTATTTGGCACTCGAGAGTAGTAATATTGTTGGTGCATAAACTAGCCCTATGTGCTGGATACAAGCATTGTGTATTTGTGGTGGACTTCCATGAGCAAGACTCTACTTTGAATTATAAACAGGAATCGTTTTTATGTTAGTTTGTAGTCTTTCGTTCTCTGTGTGTCTTGTAGGTGTGGGAGTCAGCCGACAGCGCCGGGAGGGGCATCCTTGACCGACCCGGAGTCTTTGTTGCTCTCAAGCTCATTGCGTTGGCCCAGAATGGCAAAGAAATGAGTCTTGTCAACCTCGCTCTACAGATCCCACCTCCGTCTATGGTAAGCCGCTTCTGGGGGTTTACGTGATCTTGGTCCTTGCCTTGGTCTTGATCTTAGCAAAGTGTAGCTGAAGTAATACTTATTCCTGTGTCAACAAAATAAAAGCTGCTGTAGTATCAGCATTGTGGAGTGCAGTAGCACAGCGGTTAAAACGTCGGGCTTTCAATCGAGAGAACCCAGGTTCGAATCCTCTTGCTGGCATCTTGAAGCTTTGGCAGTTTCATTCATCCCACATTTCCACAGTCCATTCAGCTGTATAAATGAGTACCTGGCTACAGACAGAGATGGATATCTGAACGAATAGTCTTTGTGCAGTAATTGCAGCGTGGCTGAATGTTTCCCAGAGAAGGCGAAATGGCATTGAAATGAGCATGTCTGCCACAGGGTGAAGCTGTGCTACCGCGCTCCACAAGTGCTTTCAACAGTCCAAAAGACTGGATACCGCCCTATGTAAGAACACTATATAAAGAGTTTTGGTGTGTTCTTATAAGAACAGATTCCTTGAAATTTTTCCATGGCCCAATTTGTTTTCAAGCATACTGTAGGCTTGTTAGGTTGAATACAGTATATAAGAATAGTCTTTCGACAGTAATTGCAGCATGGCTGAATGCTTCGCAGATAAGTCGAGCTGGTGTTGAAATGAACAGGTCTGCCTGGACGGGATGCTAAGATTGTAAAATGACTGTTTTGTAGGGAACACCGGCAAGTCCTGCTACTGTTCCTCTGGGAACAGAAGGTGATGGCTGGGCCATAGCTGTGAGTATCATAGGATTTGTAGACAGGGTTCGACCATGCGTACGACTTATTGTTTGTATTGGTCATGGAAATTATTAGAAAGCATAGAATATTATACAACCACATCTTTGTATTCAGGAAATATTCGAATTATTTAAAATGTCCATAGAATTCAGAAACAAAAATATTCGTGCAAGCTGGTCTCATTCTAAAAAGCGATCATTTGTTTACTGTATTTGTTTTTCCATAGGTGACAGAACGGGCAAAGTATGACCACATATTTGAGGGCCTTCAACCCATCAATGGCATGCTGACTGGGGATAAAGTCAGACCGGTGCGTTGGTTCTGCTTATTTTTCAACTTGTCTCATTCCCAACCTCTAAGATCATAAGAACTTGGGTATTTGAAGCAGCTCTGATACAGCTTCTATTTTGGTAATTTCACATTGGTTACACCTGCACACTATAATAGTTTCCAATAGATACGCAGTGCGCGATTGCGAAAGCTTGTGTGCACGTTTATTATTTTCTTAGTAGTGCTACATTTTAGGCGAGTATGGTAAGTAGAAACACGTATTGTTTACACGGAAATGGTTGAGTACTTTATTGATCTTTACACTTGGTTCTGATGCCAATGTATTTGTAACTTTGAGCCTTCACTCCTGAGAATCTTATGTTTTCATGTGTGGTTTCATTGCGGAAAAGGGGGGGTGCGCTTCTGTTAGGTTATTCATTAATGCCAAGCAGAAGATGTTTCGTAAATATCTACCGATCTTGGGAAATACATCACATAGACAGATTTGCAAATACAATCATGAAAGTAGTTATGGAGAAGGTAATGTTTACTTGGTAGGCTCATGTATTTAGTCTTAAATATGGGATAATTTTGAAAAATAAACTGACCTTTTCTGCTTACCTGTGGTAAATGCAAGACAACTCATACATATGTTACCCTAGACATTCTCTTAAATTCGGACATTGTTCTGGTCGATCCAGTGTACATACCTCACTATTAATAAATTATATATGTAGGTGCTTCTGAACTCTGGCCTTCCTGTTGATGTACTTGGACGAGTTTGGGATCTCAGTGACATCGACGAAGATGGCTTTCTTGATCGTGAGGAGTTCGCTGTGGTTTGTATTTACGTTCCTTTGAGAGTGACTAGGCAGGAAATAATTGTTTGTCCATGGTGGTTTTAAAAATGTGTGTATCCTGTAATGTTTATGCATCAAAAAGGAAATTTGTAATGTCTCAAACTCTGACCACAGTAACTATACATAGAAAATCATAAATAAGAAACAGAAATGGTCACGGATATATATTATATGAAATACCTGTTGATTAACATCTGTTAATGTATACATTACAGCAGTTTCAATATGTTTGATAACAAAAGACAAAACTTACAAGGAGTGTGCTACGTGGTGATTACAAAATACTGGACTTTTAAAAAAGAAAAAGAAGTTTTATTTGACCCGTCAGAATTAAAAATGATACATATATCCAAGTCAAATGCTAATTTTACATAGTATAGTATAAGTGTATAAACATATAATAAAAAGGTATATGGTACATAAAGGTTAATAACACAGAAATAGAGCCAGGGGACTCCTCTAAGACTTTCATAGTCGCTATCTAGGAGCCACCTTGTAAACTAAATCAGTAGGATATCTGAAGCAACATAGACACTGCCAACCATGTCTGGTCTCGTCCTCAGGCCATGCATCTAGTCTACAAAGCCCTTGAGAAGCAGCCGGTGCCATTGAAACTTCCCCCCAACGTCATCCCGCCGTCGAAGAGGAGGAAGACCAGTGTCATTCCGGGAGCTATCCGTGTTCTTCCTCCCATCGGGCTTATTGCTTCCCCTCCTTCTTCCACTATGGTGTCGGTCAGTAGCCCCCCTCCCATAGGAATTGGGAGAGGAAGTCCTACAGCTCCAGCGTCTGTGGTGAGTGGTTTGTTAGCTTGTTCGTGTTCACTTGTTCATAATTATTGTTTCATCATGTGGACAACACTATAATGGGGATTAATGGAAGATCTTTATGGCGTGGTAAAATATGATCATCAACTTCATTTTGTTCATAAGATGTTGCTGGTTCATGAAATTGTTTTAATAAATTACTTGTCTCTGTCGTCAGTTAGAATGGAATTTATTTTGTTATTTCCGCTCACGAGAATTTTTTTTTAAAAACGAGCAGTTTGATAATGAAATTGTTTTTTCAAACTTATTTGTGCAGATTTCAGTTTTAACAAGACAATGTTTCTGGAAAGTATGTTCCAGAATGTTGACACTGTATCATTGTGCATAGTTTGGGCGTGTTTGCCATGAATTCCACTGACAGGCTGAGTGGCAGCAGCATGTTAAACTTGAAGCCACGGAGAATAATATCATCTGTTTCAGGCTGTTCCACCAGGTGGCGCCCCTGCAGTCGGGTGGGTTGTCACGCCAGTCGAGAAGGCAAAGTTCGAGGAGATGTTTATCCAGATCGATACTGACATGGACGGTTTGGTGAATGGGATCGAGTTGCGCGAGATCTTTCTTCAAAGTGGACTCAATCAAGCTGTTCTCGCACACATATGGTTGGTGTCTTTTTTCTGTTCACCTCGGACCAATTCCGTGGAAAGTTGAACCTATCTGGTATCAACTACGACATGGTAGTTTGTGCCTATTTTTTATTTAGTTTTGGTGAAATCATTGGGCTTAAATTATTTTTGACAGTATTCTGTCAAAATTGGTGAATAAATTGCAAAAATGGTTCAGCTCTATATACTGTGCCATAAGGCTATTCACACGTAAGTTACGTAATCTAACAATCAAAATCTATTCTTGTGATGAAGTTAATAAACACTCTAGTGTTAAGCAAACGGTGCACATTACTTAAACTATTCAGGCCCTACAGATTTGAACATTCACGATGGGTTAAATAACTTGGAAGGATGTTTTAAGACAGCGAGTTTGCATTTCATCAATTTTGAAACAACACGAAATGGAACGTGATAAGAATCTAGTGGCTACAAGTATTGGAGAGAACACCATGTATACTGTGAATAATCGGTGTTGTTTGTGCATGCAGGACCCTGTGTGACACGAGAGGAGTTGGTCAGCTCAATCTCGAACAGTTCTGTCTCGCCATGTATCTCGTACAATTGAAGTTGACTGGGGTGGACCCCCCGCAGACCCTCCCAGCCAACATGGTACCGCCCAGCATGCGTGGGCCAGGTCTGGTGAGTAGTCGTCTGTTAATGGTCGATATTCCGTCGTTGGGTGTTCTATTTGTGTTGATCCATGGAGCATTGTTGGGTTCCGTTGTAATCGTACAACTTGTAATTAAGTAAAATTACATTAATTGTGATTTAAACCTTTCAGAACACTGTAATCTTATTTTAGCTTTTTTGTGTTGCTATATAATAAACCCAACCCAGGCTGCAGGAATGCATGCATTCACCAAAATCCTGTCTCAAAATGAGCAGTAATTGTACATGTGATCTTCTTTTTATAAAATATAGTTCAGCTTTTAAGGTACTGTGTAGTTGTCCATTGTAATTTAACTCAACCTTGCCATTTAAATTTAAATTGAACTCAACCAGGAGGCAGGACTTGAACAGATGTAAACGCCACTCCAGGGAGACTGCCCAGTGCATCCCTATGTGGTGATAATCATTAAATTATGAATAATTAATAGGTCTAATTCTTATTCATTGGACATCAATCAATGAGAATCCTACTGTACTTGTGCCTGGCTTTACAGCATCTGATACCTATTTAGGGAATAACTCGTGTGATGTTATCTGGCTGGTAACACTCTCGTGGCGTCAACAAACAGCGTGTTATTCCTATTTTACGAGGGCAAATTCGAACATACTTTTTTCACTTCCTAGATTTTTTGTAATCATGTAGCGTTCATACCGTACGAAGGACTTGATGCGGACATTTGGTGAAAATAACATAAATCAGAACAGTACTAAAAACAAACAAAGCATTGGGAACAATCACGTGTCTAAGCCAACACTTGTGCTCGGTTGCATTAAAAATTATTTAATCGTCAGATGAATTCACAGAACGAGGTAGCCGTATGCTATCTGGTTGGATATATTGTGGTAAAATGCTCTGGACCAATCAGGCAGTTTTATTACTGTGATATATCCATTCAGATAACACACAACTACCTAGTTCTGAGAATCCTATGCTAAACATGTTTGTGAGCTGTTTACAGTCGACATCTGGTTGTGTGTGTACGTGCCACTACGTGGACAATTCACTGTGGCCTCTGTAGACACCACAAATGATGGCAGGAGTTTGATAGAGGCATGGAGCATTATGAGGTTGATATGACTGTCCAACATAGGTGAAATTGGGACATTTTATGGAACTGTTCAACATCAGGTAATGTCTGAAAATTGTGTTTGTGAAGCAAGAATGACATATGGCAGAAGATATTTGTGCTATCTAGCAATGATTGACCATCAAGATGAGAACACTGCACTAGTTGTAGCATACAAAACACATTGTGACATGTGTAGAATACACTGCACTAGTTGTAGCATACAAAACACATTGTGACATGTGTAGAATACACTGCACTAGTTGTAGCATACAAAACACATTGTGACGTGTAGAATACACTGCACTAGTTGTAGCATATAAAACACATTGTGACGTGTGTAGAATACACTGCACTAGTTGTAGCATACAAAACACATTGTGACATGTGTAGAATACACTGCACTAGTTTGTAGCATACAAAACACATTGTGACATATGTAGAATACACTGCACTAGTTGTAGCATACAAAACACATTGTGACATGTGTAGAATACACTGCACTAGTTGTAGCGTACAAAACACATTGTGACATGTGTAGAATACACTGCACTAGTTGTAGCGTACAAAACACATTGTGACGTGTGTAGAATACACTGCACTAGTTGTAGCATACAAAACACATTGTGACATGTGTAGAATACACTGCACTAGTTGTAGCATACAAAACACATTGTGACATGTGTAGAATACACTGCACTAGTTGTAGCATACAAAACACATTGTGACATGTGTAGAATACACTGCACTAGTTGTAGCATACAAAACACATTGTGACATGTGTAGAATACACTGCACTAGTTGTAGCATACAAAACACATTGTGACATGTGTAGAATACACTGCACTAGTTGTAGCATACAAAACACATTGTGACATGTGTAGAATACACTGCACTAGTTGTAGCATACAAAACACATTGTGACATGTGTAGAATACACTGCACTAGTTGTAGCATACAAAACACATTGTGACATGTGTAGAATACACTGCACTAGTTGTAGCATACAAAACACATTGTGACATGTGTAGAATACACTGCAGATTATTTGGCATACTAGTGACATAATCATAGTAAGTAAGCAGAACATTTTAATAGTTGCATAGTTCACAGTCCAGTTGTAATTGAGACTTCACTCAGTTGTAATTGAGACTTCACTCAGTTGTAATTGAGACTTCACTCAGTTGTAATTGAGACTTCACTCAGTTGTAATTGAGACTTCACTCAGTTGTAATTGAGACTTCACTCAGTTGTAATTGAGACTTCACTCAGTTGTAATTGAGACTTCACTCACAGTTGTAATTGAGACTTCACTCACAGTTGTAATTGAGACTTCACTCACAGTTGTAATTGAGACTTCACTCACAGTTGTAATTGAGACTTCACTCAGTTGTAATTGAGACTTCACTCAGTTGTAATTGAGACTTCACTCAGTAGGTTAAAAGTGAAGGACCTAACATTGCTTGTATCTTCAGGTCCTGCCCAGCATCTAGTCACTGATGAGCTAGATCTGTGTCCTATAAGTTAAGAAAATCAGGATGTTTTCCTTGTTTAGCAACATGGCATGTTGTCCTTTCCTTTGTGCCCTACAAGCCAACTGCTCGGGCTTGTTTTGGATTGATATAGGGCGGCTGTTTACGCCCTTTCTTTTGCTTGCCAAGGTGCATCATGCCTAGCCCAATGAAGAGAACAAGCAAGAGAGAACAGATGAGACCAGCAACGGCCACATAGTCATAGTAGGAGACGCTTTCTGGATCTGTCACAAACAACTTGATGCTCATTGTGTGGTGTCCGTTCACCCAGCAGCTGTAGAATATAGAATTGGGGCACATATTTAGGACAGGAAGTGTGGATAAATATCATTGTATCACGCAACCGCTGTAGCAAGTTGAATTCTGGATGTTGATGATTACATAAATTTTTTTATGCTTAATTAAGGCATAATATGTTTTGCCACTGTTGCAAAATTGCACTTTGCGCATGATTTATCTCACTGAGGGACATATGATGTGTCCTTGAAATTATAAATAATGTCCTGGAATTATGTTATATTGAAAGGGTATGAACCCAGGAAGGTGCTTTGTAATTCCCTAGCGACCGGGCTCGAAATACTCACCGAGTCACTGACGTAATGATAAGATAAACTGATGAAAGAATGTTTGTAACACATGACGTAGAGAAGAATAAACAGACAGATAGACCCACCCATAGAGACCACTATCAGAAGGTCGCAGTTTGCGGAAGAGCAGGTTGTAGTTGTCATCAACGAGTACTCGCCCGCGTTCACGTAGTCGTAGTCGCACTGGACGGATGATCCTCGTGGCGTTCTGCCAGCGCACCATGTCACCATAGTCACTGCGAACACATTCGGACACTCATGAGGGAATGTGTTCTGTGCTGCACATGACTGTCTACAAATATTGGCAAAATTGCAAATACAATTTTGTGCTGTGCGTGGCATTAACATCCCAGATTTCTTGGTATAATTTGTAGAAATACGTAGCTGTGTATTCATTTATTATTGGTACTTTTATAATTGCACTTGTTTCTTGACTACCATTTAAATATTTGTTGTGCTTGTAACTGTAGGTCCTGTGATAATATATATGTGTATATATATATTTATATATATATATATATATATATATATATATATATATATATATATATATATATATATATATATATATATATATATATATATTTATATATATATCATGATAATGAGGAACATTAGTGTAAATCTGTAATGTTTCTTCATGGTGCACTGATATATATATATATATATATATATATATATATATATATATATATATAACATTTCACAGTATCAAATTGTAATATCATTACCACTGTGTGAAAATAGTAATTGGCAAATACAGCTTCAGCGAAGTGGCCAGGAACTAGTCGCCATAGCTACTGCACGTATTGTACCCTCAACTACAACAGGTGAACTCACTTACTGTGGGCACTTGAGGGTTATTGACCCCTTTTCGGGCATGTAAAAAGTCTTACGGATGACAAGTGGCGGAACAGTTGGTCGGATGTCAAAGTATCTCACGTACTCCTTGCCCGGCTTTATGACATCGATGAAAGACTCGCCGAGAAGATCTTTGATCCTCTTGACAATTGGCTGTGGTGTTGCACAAGGCACATTACAGTAGCCCAGCAGCGTCTCGCTTGGGCGATTCCGCACCTCCGTCACCTTTGCGATCTCTGGTGGCATTAACGTTGAACGACAAGGAATGCCGTTTTTGTAAACCCGGAAAACATGGTAGTTTGGTTTATTAAGCTTCTCAATGAGTTTCTGAAAAATGCGGTGAATGAAGTCAGAATGGTGGCGTGTTAAAGTCAAAAAGATGTCTTGAGTTACTGAATCGTATTTCACATATTTAAGATATCATATGCTGGTGAATTTGGTTTCGGTAATTTTAGAATGCGGGTTTGGTCTAAATTTTGAGAGGCCAGTCATGAATGGTTAATACAGAGAACAGATGTGCTCAAAGTGGAGGATAGAAGTAGAAAAAAAGGCCGTGACTGAAACGGGAGGACTGTGTGAAGAGAGATTGGGAGAGGAGTGGAGAACGAAAGGGATGGGGGAATGGAGACGGGTAGTGGACATGGCAGTGAAACGGGAACAGTAACAGAAGAAGGAAAAAAAATTGACCAGTGTCAAAGCCAGCCTCAGTATGTTGATAAAGATCAACAGCAAAACAATGGTTTTAGAGGTTTTTGGATACCTAACCATCACATTCCCGACAATGACATCGTGGGGCAAGTTTCTCCCTGACGTACCGTCACGGTGCAGATGCCAATTTTGCGTCGGACTCCCTGGACGTTGCATCTACTACACTCGCTCCATTTCGACCAGCGCGTGTACAACTTGATGTTGTGGTGCAGGAAGGCCTGACGACCAGCGGGTGCCCTGCCTCCCATCTCTGGCTCAGTCACCTGGCCCCGGGGGAAGGGGGGAGGAAAAGCAGTTTTATTATTTCTTGATTGGGTGTGTCATTTAAAATTTTTAAATGTATGTGTAAATCATGCGTCACTGTTGCAATTGTTGGAAATTTCAAATAACTGAAGCTTTCGAAATATGCAAAAGCGATGTTTTTTCCACCAGTTTAAAATAGTTAAATATTTTTTTCCTGCGTACATGTGTTGTGCATCAGTTACACGCCACTAGTGTTGGTTGCTGAAAAGTTTGAAGCTGCATGCAATTGAAATAGTTTTATGTAAATGTACATAAGTGACGCTTCTTAAATTTGCCTGAAATAATTTTGTATTTGCTTAGTTAATTTTATATACCTGTTTATGTTTCCACCAAAACCTGCATCCTCAGTTTGAATTTCACGGTTCTGTCCAGATGGAAAGTTGTGTCTATGCAACTTTGCGTGCGCGTGTTTATGCATGTGTGTCCATTTTTTCCATTCTCGAATTCAGCGTTATTAATATCAGTTGTGCCTATATTTGAACAATTCTCTCCAAATCTGGTATGTTAGTATTTTCCCACATCCCAGATTTGTTAAAGCATGGAAACATAGTTGGTCAGAGTAACAAAGTATTTCTTGCTCACAATTTCCCGCAGTTCCGTTGGTAGAATATCGACCTTATAGGCCCACGATGCAAGATCGTTCTTGTAGCACGTGTATATGCCAGCGTCGTCAACCCGCAGTCCACGGATGTGAAGTGAGAATGCATCTTTCTTTGAGTAGCGTTCGTCGTCAGTTTTCACCATTGCCTCGTGTTTCTGAACAATTAACTTTGCTGACCAAGAGATCTCGTAGGAAGTGGGATCTTGGTCTGGTCGAATGCTGCAAAGTAAGTTTCAGATGAGATTTTTGGAGACCATTCTAGTAGCTGTACGGATTAGAGATTAGTGTAAAAAAAATGGCAGGCCCTGGCCGTAGGTATAGCCATGGTAGATAATTCTACCAATGCATTACCATTTGAGGCATGCAGCTAGAAAACGGTGAACTTCCTCATTGATATAAAAATCATTGTTGCATCTGCAACAACAAGGCTAAGTTTTAAAAAAGATTGCCATCCGAAACAAAAAACCCAGATGGCAAGTGGACAAAGAAGTTATTGGCTTATTGAGTCCAACAGTTGTTCATCTTTGAGAAAGTTGTACAATTGTATAAGCTGTCCGTCAGATATATTTGTCAGCAAATTGCTATCAAAGACTTACAGGTAAACCACAAGAGTTGGAATCTATGGTTTAAGGACTTGAGGAATTACTGAATGGGACAATCAGATCCCCTCAGACCTTCAGCTAATGGGTAGCAGCTGAGTCAGGTCACATTTACTCTCGGATGCTGGATATTAATTCAGAATATTGATTTGAGCATTGGTTTAGGCGTTCGTTGCACTCACCACATGTTACACTTGAGGGTGACCGACTGTCCCTCCTGGAACAATACCGGCTCAGGGTTTAGGTTCTTCTGCTTCCCCACATATGACCTGTATCGCTTGGAGGTGCACTCCTCGTACATTTTGAATGTTGCCTCGTCGACATACTGCGTGAACTTCTCGAATTGTCGTTTTGTGCGGTGCACCATCGCTGCGATTCCGCCGTTTCTGACACCGCGCGGTGCGTCAGTCACCCACAGTGGTGCCAGCTGATCGTTGTATTCAAATTGTGTCAAGTTAGTGATTCTCTGTGGTAAGGTTGATGATGCAGATGGGTCCGTTTTTTCACTTTGAAAAAAGTCCCACAATGCTGTGACGTTTCCGTAATCACCTGCATGTTGATTGGATGAATGACTGTGGGCTGTGTCTTCGATCGGCTTTTGTGTGTTGGGTAGATCATGTACATTCCCGTGTATAAGTTTGCTGCTTGACTGTTTCCTCTGGAGTGCTGATATTCTAGAATTCAAGGCTCGACTGCCATTACATGTGTGAATGAACACTGCCACTAGGAGCAGAACTGAACGTGTTGGCACAAAATGCCGTGCTGGCAGAGAAGGTTTTGTCATAATTTCTGCCTCACTCAACTAGATTCCACTGTTTCCTCTAGTTCTTAATTCAAAATTGGTTGCTACGGGGATTCATTGCCACAGTATCTTAATGGTTTGTGTGTTGTCGCCATGGTTACCATGATTGTGATGTAACAACTGGCATTGTTTGTAGTTGCATGAATGGGAAAATTTGGTATTTGAAACAGGGGGTTGAAATATTTGATAAATGCAGTAATGTATCATTAACAGAATGTTAAATACTTTTTCACTTGACAAAACAAATACTTGATAAACAGGCACAAATAATGCTAGGTTAAATCTATCTCATTGGTCGCCGCCTTGCAGTAGTTAGTATAATTTGGCCATATTTGTGTTATCTATTCTCTAAAACAGTTTGTGCCTGTGTCCGTCCGTCCGGCCGTCCGTCCGTCCGTCCATCCGTCCGTCCAGTGGTGGTTCATAGCTACATGCAATTGTTTCTATGATTGTTCCAAGAGTTACATGATCTGCAACAGTGGTGCATGACTTTGGGGCGTAAAGTTGTATCCATCGTTGCAATTGACATTGCCCCATGAAAACTTGACTGGGCAGTGCAAGGAATCTTAAACTCTTGCAGTGGCTGTGTTTTCTCCCGTGCAGTGCCGAGTAACTCGGCTAGTATGTTGTATTTTTTCAAAAGGCAGTTCTTGTTTTTTATTGAGATGCGAAGTGCAATGAGTTGGTAGAGCAGTGTGACTGGCAGTGCTGAAGCAAGACAGAGTGTAATGCACTTCTTCCACATCCTCTGCTCTTGTGTTTGTAGGATGGTGCGGTTGCGTGCAGTGATACGAAGGAACTGGAGATGATTAGCAAGGAGATTGACGACCTGAAAATGTGGGTATAGACCGCTATTGCTCCATGTGATTTTGTCGTGTCCAAAATTTTATGTGAGCGAAAAATAAAAAATTTACTTTGCATTTTGGCACAAGCAAGTTGTGCTGATGCCAAGTAATTAAAATGTTACTATGACTATTGTAAGCAGTCATTAAAATAATTCTTCACCATCATCGTTTTAGGACTACATTCACCTTGATCTACAAATATATCTTCGCTAAAATAATTCTAGATTCAGACACACAAGTAGTAGAATGTTGACCAGATGTGAGAATCCTTCCTACATATGCTGCCACCTGCAGGAAGAAGATGAACCTCGAGCAAGAGAAAGCTCAGAAAGAGGCTGACATAAAGATAAGCAATTCGGAGGTTCTCGCACTGCAGAAGGAGTTCGATGCGATCAGTTGCACCGTGAAACAGCTCGAGACGCAAAAGTGTGAGGCACAAAAACGACTCGATGAATTGGATGACAAAGTGAGATGTTTGTTCATTTCGTTTTAGAGTTAGCAAGGTATCTTCGTTGTGCATCTGTCAGTTGGTAGCGTTACACTCTTCCCTTTACCACCACGCTACCTGGCGGATTATAATGGAACGTATAGATTCGGGTAACGTTGAGAACATCTCGCTGCTTAATGTATAGGCCTGTGGTTCTCTTACCCAACTCTTTATGTTACGTAGGTAGTGCTACAATGTGAAGGGTGTATTGCTTGATTTCTACATTTTCTGGTTTGTCGTGAGATTGCAGCAATGTGGCAGCCACTGCAGTGTTCACTTGAATGTTGGTGGTAGTATTTTTTTAAGTTGAGACCGATCGACATGTCTCTGATGTCTAACTTACAGCAGAAAGCTTGAATATCTTATTCTTACGCGCAATGCGTATGTGTGAATCATAAACTTGGTTGATGGTGGCGTAAAATAAAAAACGTAACTATCTCACTCCACAATGAGTCCACATTCACTGTGGCATAAAATAAACAACGTAACTATACCTCACTTCACAATGAGTCGACATTCACTGTGGCATAAAATAAACAACGTAACTAATACCTCACTTCACAATGAGTCCACATTCTCTGTGGCATAAAATAAACAACGTAACTATACCTCGCTCCACAATGAGTCCACATTCACTGTGGCATAAAATAAACAACGTAACTACCTCGCTCCAGAATGAGTCCACATTCACTGTGGCATAAAATAAACAACGTAACTATACCTCACTCCACAATGAGTCCACATTCACTGTGGCATAAAATAAACAACGTAACTATACCTCGCTCCACAATGAGACCACATTCACTCTGGCATAAAATAAACAACGTAACTATACCTCGCTCCAGAATGAGTCCACATTCACTGTGGCATAAAATAAACAACGTAACTACCTCGCTCCACAATGAGTCCACATTCACTGTGGCATAAAATAAACAACGTAACTATACTTCTCCACAATGAGTCCACATTCACTGTGGCATAAAATAAATAATGTAACTGTACCTCGCTCCACAATGAGTCCACATTCACTGTGGCATAAAATAAACAACGTAACTATACCTCGCTCCACAATGAGACCACATTCACTCTGGCATAAAATAAACAACGTAACTATACCTCGCTCCAGAATGAGTCCACATTCACTGTGGCATAAAATAAACAACGTAACTACCTCGCTCCACAATGAGTCCACATTCACTCTGGCATAAAATAAATAACGTAACTGTACCTCGCTCCACAATGTGTCCACATTCACTCTGGCATAAAATAAATAACGTAACTATACCTCGCTCCACAATGAGTCCACATTCACTCTGGCATAAAATAAATAACGTAACTATACCTCACTCCACAATGAGTCCACATTCACTCTGGCATAAAATAAACAACGTAACTGTACCTCGCTCCACAATGAGTCCACATTCACTCTGGCGTAAAATAAACAATGTAACTATACCTCGCTCCACAATGAGTCCACATTCACTCTGGTGTAAAATAACGTAACTATACCTCGCTCCACAAGGGGACCGGGATTCGAATCCACCTGCTGCCGAAACTTGGGAAATTTCATTCACCCCACTTTGCTTGTGTCTTTTAGAAGAGAAAGCTGTTGGTCCCTTCTACCTGGGGTCTATGACAGGGAAGTAAAAGATCCCACACAGGGAAATGGAAAAAACCTGTTGATTCAGTGCACCTCATAGAGCTGGTGATCTCAATCAATATGCCACACTAAAGATCCCGCTAACTACCCTGCAAGAAGCTATGATTGAATGAATGAATAAATCAAACCAATTCGAGGTAGTTTTGACAAACATGACAAATATGTCACACAAAACAAGTGCAAAAAAATTGTGATCTACAACCGACCACAATATAGAGTGATGTTTTGTTGCAAAGCCAGAGTGTATATAATTATGAGAACTATGCCCTAATATTATTTTGTCATATGTGTATACTCTTCAAAACTATATCCTTGTTTGAGAAAGTGTTATTATTACTGTTCGTGAGTTTTATGTCTGCTACTAAGTTTTTACTCAACAGTCTCATCTGTGAACTTTGAACATTTTCCAACATAGACATGTTACTGGTTTCAGAGAACAAAGCTGGAGAATCTACTTTTGGAACTGAAAGAAAAGTGCGAAGAGGAACAGAACGTGGTTAGTACCAATAAATTTACTTATATATACTGTTTAATGATTTTCATTTGATCAATATGCATGACAACCAGTTGATTGTTATTGGGCATTTTAAATGATGACATTTAATAATTATATTTCAAAAGTTGTGTTTCGTGTTGTTGTATTTTTTATATCACTTATAGGGAACTTTCTTTGTTTGCTTTCACTACTGGTTAGTGTAATCTTTCTTTGCGATGCTGACAACTGAATTTGGTGTTCCCAAGTATTATGTTTCTACCCAGTTATCGTTTGTGTTTTCAGATTACGAATCTGAAGTCTCGTATTTCTAATCAAGCAACTGACGAAAAGGTCAGTGTGTTAATCATGTTTCCCTCAGTCTCACACCTCACCTATACTATTCGGGCCCAGTGGCCCATAAGGCTGATTCCGCTGGTATCTGGGCTGTCGCCTTCCTGTAGCCATATCCAGCACAAGCTGGCTTTTGAGATTCTCTTCTAGTTTCCATAACATCATTTGAGCTGGGAGGTTGTTGGCCCTCCGCGGTAGTTTATTTTCGGTGTTTTCCTTCCCTTAGCCATAGCCTCGTTAGCCCAGCACAGTGTACTGTACACCACGGGGAGGTGAGGTTGACTTGAGTGTCTTTACGGTTGAGCGCATGAACACCCTTTTGGCCAGTACAGCCCCGAAAGTCCTTCCTGGCCAAAATGCCATGCTGTTCCCAGGTCAAATCTCTTAAGCTTTAGTTCTTCCTCCGAGTAAAGCTGGGATGTTGTAATCTCTGTGTTACTTACGTGATTGAAAACGTGCCTATCATTTCGTCAGATCTCCCCAGACTTTAAAAAATAATTGGAATTGGTGACAATATAATTGGTATTTTCAGTTACTTTTCAGTTACTTTTTCTATTACATCATGTAACTTTTTAACTCAAACTATTCACTACAAATAATCAACAAAATATACTATGTTGCGTACATCATATTTGTTTGCCATTATGTACCAAGATATGCAGACATTAAATAACGCTGCTCTAACAGAGATGTTAGTATTTGGCATTGGGCATGTCTATAGCTGCCCTGTTAACATACTGTTATTTCTATATGGAATTGATAATTGGAATTGGTATTTTTTAGGTGTAATTGGAATTGATATTTATAATTGGTTTGGAATTGATAATTGACTCCAAGTCTGCCCCAGAGTATACAAGCATTTAAAAAAATGAAGTTCCTTTCGGAAAAATGTCTTCAGATTTTCATGACATTCAGAAATGTGGCTGTGCTGCCATTGTGGAGAGCTTTTTAGATACCACGTACACACCCTTCCCTAAGGATGCTATGGAATAATTAGTAATTTCACTAATATATTCACAAATGCTGATTATTTTATTTTGAACAAAGAGTGTAATTTTCTTCTCACCACAACAAATAAATCGTTACAGATTTTTAATTAATACTGTTTAACAGTTTTATCATCGATCCTGTCAGACATTTTACACGATGTATGTCAAATCGGTTACAGTTGACTGACTATTCCTATTGCAGACGCAGGAGGAACAACTGAAACAAATGCGAGACGAGTTGAACGACCTTCGCCAGCAGGAGGCAGCACAGGAGGAGAAACTGGAGTCACGCCAACTGCAGCTCAATCAGCTCTCGAAGAATCTGGAAACAGTGATGCGGGAAGTCACTCAGGTGAGGCGCCACTTGTCCATCGATATATTGTTGTAGACTCCAGTAGAGGGAGTTAGCTACGGCATTACTGTCGTTCACACTGCCTACTTGGCACCTGACCGGGAAGCAGCTCTTGTCGTGGGAACTTGACTCGGTGGGTTACAGATAGAGATCACCACTCTATGAGTCCACCCCCTGGGTGGGTTGAATGAAATTGCGGTAGGTGGAATCAAACCACCATCTTCTCAAGGCACCGCTTGCAACAATGATGACTTGTGACAAAAACTATTGGACTAAGCACAGGGATGTATTTCACTTGATCCCAATGATTTTGATTCTAAATTTTTTATGAACATTTTAATGCATCAGCTGCTCAGGACAGCAGATGATGTTTTACTTTAAATTAATGAAATAATGTCACATAAAAAAGTCCAGTTTATGTCAGTGTGTGGAGCTGGATGAAAACTCACATTCAAAAACCTATCTGTGCTATAAAGTGGGCAAAAACGGGCAACTCGGCTAGTATCCTATATTACATTACCTCTGTGCATGTAAAGATTACTAACATTATGATTATGGTTTTTGGTATTATCCTCCATTATCAGTATTACTTTATTGCAGACGAAAACTAACATTCGAAACCTACAAGAGAACCAGACTGGTACTGGTCAGTTGGTCAACGGGAATACTACTGCCGGGTCAAGGAATTTAACCCCTAGTGACCCAGATCAGTTCAGCACAAAAGCTACGGTGGGTTGTATTGTGTCATGGTTTAGAAACAGTGTTGTAGTTTGCTGTGCTCAACAACTGACTGGTGAAACAGTTCAGTACATTTGAAGCTGTCGATTTCCAATACCTGGTATACCAGTAGTGTGAACAGTACACTTCCCACTTCATATTGGAGAAATTAATCTCAGAGTGTGTTCACATGGTGAAGTTATTAAGACATAAAATCTGAAAAATCTGAATTGACTTTAGTTTTTATTATTAATACTTACCATGCGAACACATGAATTATCCTACCCGCGTCCCCTCTTTTTGTGTTTACGCCATCAGCTATCATAAATAACAGAACGAGAGGGCGCCACTGGATTTTGGTGTTATATTGAAAATAAAAAACTATGGTGTAAGAGATTATCCAAGAGAGTATCTCGCAATGTGTTCGCATTGTTAGTATTAATGATAAAAGGTAAAATTATTATAAATTCTATCTTCCTTCAGAATGAATGTAACAGAATATGGAATTAACTTGCATGCTGATGTAAGTTGTTTCACCCAGCTAACACAGCTCTAAGTGATGTGTGTTTGCACGATACAGACTGGTAGCAGTCCCGTCAGCAGCACCAGTGGCTTCAGTTCGGTCTCCGGTCTCGACGAGGACCCGTTCAAGTCAAAGGACCCATTTGCCAATATCAATGGTGACAATACAGCTGCCCCAGCAGACCCTTTTGCCGGAGAGGACCCGTTTAAGAACGCCGTAGCTGAGGACCCATTTAAAGGAAGTACGTTGTGGTTCATTGGTCTGGTTGATGAAAGTTATACAGTTAATATAATATAGTAGTACACCCCTAGTACACCACTGTACTTTGTTTTGGGGTTACATCTTATGAATGTGCATGCAATAAAACAAATATTAAATGATAAAAATTTTGAAATTGTGTTGTATGATTGACTAATAGTCAAATATATTGTTTTCTGATGTTGCCATTTTCAATAATGCAACTTTGTTTATTTTTGTATGTCAGCAGTAGCGAAGAGTTAGAAATGTATGTGAATGTTACGAACAATTTATTTTAACCACTTTGTAACTACAAATTTCTGTTACGTTTGTATTAATGCTGCCTCTACACTTCATTTAGATCCTCCTGAATCAGGTTTGTTGGTCTTTATATCTGTAATGTGTCTATATCTGTAATATGTTTATATCTGTAATGTGTAAATAGTTTGCGTAAGCAGTTTAATAAAAAAGCCTGTATGCTTGTTGAAATCATCGCAAGAACTTATATATATATATACATATTGGCAGGCTACACTTGCCCTTTTTCACCAAATTTTGGTTCGGTTAAACTAATAAATATAGTTAGTCCGATGTTTATTCATAGTCTGTCTGGTGATTTCATCAAAACATGTAGATATTAGAAACAACATGTTGTAGATTTTTTTTGCGAAATGAATTTGAAGAATGACGAGAAAAAATCAAAGTGCAGGGACAGCTTTGAAGTTTCTTATCATTTGCGTTGTCTGGTCTAGGTGATCCATTCCACGGAGAGACCTTTGCAGCAGAGTTTGATCCATTCGGAGCTGATCCCTTCAAAGACTCGATGCCAGGCAAAGACCCAGCGACTGAGATAAAGACATCAGCATTGTCGTCATCAGCTGCATCCTCACCAATGACGACCACACAGGATTCATCATCAAAACACTTCACTGTGAGTTGTAACAATACGCTAAGGCTAAGTTCGTAGTGGTCGCCGTCTGTCAGATGCAGTAAATGTCTTTAGAAAATGTTAGCGTTTCTACTGAAATTGCTTATCATCTTCGCGCCCACACAAGATCTCGCCAGTTCCCTCTATCTTGTGCTCTGTGCCCCAGGTCAGACCAGCAACCTTCAGTTCTACCATGGTTCGTCTCTGTGTTGTTTTTGGTGTGCCCCTTTTGGGGTTCAAGTCAACGCTGTTTTCCCTGGCAGGTCATTGCTCATTCTGAAGATATGACCAAGCGGTTTCCATCTTCTCTTTTTCAGAAGATATTTGTTTTTTTGCAAGGATAATGAAATTATGTATATCTTGTTCACTTGATCACAAGGCTTAACTCTATGAATATTTTGTTGCGTAACTGGAAAATACAATTTTACTGCCGCTAGTATTGTTCTGGTTATTCACATATTTGTTTTCATGGAATATTTTTACACAGTTCGTCAGAACTTCAACAGTTGTCAACCTATTGCAATGAATCTGATTTCATTACCTGCAACTCTTAGACTTTATATCGCCTAACTCCATTGATATATGTAGGATGAGTATTACCAGAGGTGTACCTTATTAAACATAATGCCAGAAACATCACTGCTCATAAGGTTGAGTGAATTTTTTTTCTTTTTTCTCTTGTAGGGAGATCCGTTTGGCAAGGATCCGTTTACTGCATCTTTCTCTTCCATGAAGCCGACCACAGGTATTTGTCCTTTCAGTTCTGCATCATCCCTGCTCTAGTCATGGTTAGAGATGTGTGCATTCTACATGTGATGTTGTCTAATAGTGGAAGATTTTACTGCTAAAACACTAGCCGAGTTAAATGTGTGAAACAGCTGTCACTACAGGAGCTTGTGACTCCTTGCCGATGGTAATGATGGATACAACTACAACAACAACTAAAACAACAATATGCCCCAAAGATTATGTACCACTTCCAGTTTCACGAAGCATTCATACCTCACGGAGGAACTCATGTGGACGTGTGACGTACATGACGTATCTTGGAATGATTGTAGAAAACATATTTGCATCTGTTTCAGCAACAAACGACCCGTTTGCGTCGTCCATGGGAACGACAGAGATGAAGTCACCTGCTGATGTAAGCCACACTGTGTTGCATTATCAGTGGTCAAGTAGTGCTTTATTTGACCAGACAAACTTATACACGGGAACAACATGACGGAAAATACTTCCACAGAACAGATTGTATATTAGAAACATGCACGGAATCGCACACCCACATGCACACGAACATTCATAACCCGATAGAGATGGATATCAACACTGGGTTTACAACTATTTTGTTCTTTTAGTCATTCGATTTTTCTTGCTGAACGTGCAGATTACATGTTAAAAAGTGTCCTAAGTTGTATTATTCCTAAATTCAGATGTATTATAAATCGATAGTTTATTTATAGACAGTATCGCTGCAGGGATCAAACTATTTATTATATATTATTTTAATATGCCTCTATCTGGCTGTTACTCAAGTTAGTTCAACTTATAATAATGATAACTACACTTTTATAGCGCCGTATAGCTGGACAAAGTCCATTCAAAGGCACTTAAAAATCATAGGTGATAAAATGAATAGGTTAAGTAAATGATAATAAATTAGTTAAAACATGATGCATTTATATACACATAGTAAAGATATGTAAATATAAGATTAATTAGCAAACTAAATAATAATAAAAAATTAGTTAAAACATGACATGCATAGTAGAATATTGATAAATACATTGTAAAAAAGACTAAATAAATAATATTAATAAATTACTGTATTCATCCAAGTAAGCATACAGTACGCTTAAAAAACTGGGCCATGGAAAAATGTCAAGGAATCTGTTCTTATAAGCACACCAAAATATTTTTTTCTGTGGACTAATGAAACTGTTTAACACTGGTGAAAAGTGGTGCCAACTGTTTAACACCAGATGGCGACACTTCAGTTGTTCCACTAGTCAAATTACAATAATAATGGATCCTGCTGATTCAAAAAGCAGGTGTATGCTAATTAGGGCATGTACGCTTAATAGGTTGAATACAGTACCTGTAATGAAATACATTTACTCCTCTTCTCCAGTTTGCTCTGGGTGATCCATTTGGTACAGACCCCTTTGCACCGGGATCATCCGCAAAACCGAAGCACGGGAAAAGTCCGGCGCCACCCCGACCAAAGAGCAAGTCTCCCGCGATCGGACGCAACAGATCCCCCGCTCCCTCCCTCCCACCCAAACACAAGAAGGCCCCTCCTCCGCCTCGACCTCCCGCACCAAAACCTAGCCCAGGAAGTGGGAAACCAGTGCCGGATCCATTCGAGGGAAGCGATCCTTTCGGGGGAAATGCGTCGTCCATGAAAGGGAGCGGTGGCGATCCGTTTGGGGGAAACTTCGCCGACTTCGGTTCAAGCAAGGTAAGTGAGAAGATAACTGTTTCTGTTTTGTTGTTGTACTACATCTTGTTGACGCGCGGGTGACAATAATTTAAGTAAAACTTCTTTAGGCAGCCTTGATTGTCATATTGTTGAATGTATGTTTTTTATGAAATTTTAAACTGTTGCTTGTGTCAGATGCGTTTGATAAAACATGGGGAGATTTTTAAATGTTTGTTTTTATTACGTTGTGTAGTTGAAGTGAAGCGACCACCAAACACTACTGAATGAAAGTGCAGCACTGTTTGGTAGTTTCTCGTCAAAGCAACAGCAATCTTCAAAAACCCTCAGTCAGTACTTAGCAGATTACTACATATTGACTGCTGCCTGAAGCCGTTTTATGACATTCATGTGAGGTGTTACGTATTTCCCCAAATTTCAACTATCACCCATCAAGAAATTTTCGTTTTGTAGTAGAAATCCTGCAGTTTTATGTCGGAGCTTGTCTGGTGTGATGTTGAGTGCAGTTTCACTATTGATATCTGTTCCGTGCAAGCTTTATATTGTCGTTGCTAACAGCTATTTACAGCAATTTGCTTGACTAAAAAATCACTGTGCTGGTTCAAGCTGCTAACTACATTAATCTGTAGAATGTAATGAATATCTTGTAATATTAAATTCATATAATATGGAAGTAAGAACTTCACGCATGACTACCAGTAAAGTAGTTTGCTGTTGTATAAAATATACACCAGCCCTCTAACCATGACAGTTTCTGCTACTACATACCAAGGTTTTTAGAATTCCAGTCTTGTCAGTTTTTTCCGTTTTTGCCAGAACGTTCGCACGACTAGTCTAATGTGCTGTTCTGTTTGTCTTTTTTGTAGCTTGAAAATGACTCGATCCTCTAAACTTGAAATACGGCGCCCGACATATCCGTAACGTTTTCCTATCTCCTTGTTTGTGCCCCCAATATCCCTCACCCCCTCCTATACCTGGTTTCTTCCATCTCTCAATTTCTGCATGCTAGGTGATTCACTCCAGTCTGCCAAATTTCCTTACTGGGTGCAACATCACAGCTACGTACAGAATATTTCATCCATACTTCATATTAAAAACGCTCATTACTTTCATTATAGTGGTCATTTGGCTACAAAAGGAAGTTTAGCTACATAACTTTGCTATTGTAACAACTTCTGTCTGTGTTCTGAAGAGAAATCTTTCCCATAATTCCTCGTCAATGTAAATTGCCCAAATTTCCAACCTCTGTTTGGGAATGTTGAATTAGAATCATGCTTCGTAGACATGTAGTACTAGTTGGCTTCTTGTAGTTATCTGGCAATAGTCGTTTGCTTTCTCTGCGGTACAATTCTTGTTGTTCTTCCTTCTTAATGCAGCTTAATCAACACGTGTTAATGATTTAATTAAGTAATAATTTTAACCTCATCAAAAAGTATTTCAAATCAGGCTTCCTCATTGTCCATTCAAATATATTCAATTTACACTGTCATTTATTTTGAGAGTACATTAAAAAATGTTATCTATGGTCCATATACTGTTTCCTGTTTCTATAAAGCGTATTTGTGTAAATTCTATAAAAGAATATCCCTATTTTATTAATGACATTTCAAACACCTCCCCACTTCATTTAGACTGGTAGTCATGTTAACATTTCAAACACCTCCCCTCTTCATTTAGACTGGTAGTCATGTTAACATTTCAAACACCTCCCCTCTTCATTTAGGCTGGTAGTCATGTTATCATTTCAAACACCTCCCCTCTTCATTTAGGCTGGTAGTCATGTTAACATTTCAAACAGCTCCCCTCATTTAGGCTGGTAGTCATGTTAACATTTCAAACACCTCCCCTCTTCATTTAGGCTGGTAGTCATGTTATCATTTCAAACACCTCCCCACTTCATTTAGGCTGGTAGTCATATTATCATTTCATACACCTCCCCACTTCATTTAGGCTGGTAATCATGTTAACATTTCAAACACCTCCCCACTTCATTTAGGCTGGTAGTCATGTTATCATTTCAAACACCTCCCCACTTCATTTAGGCTGGTAGTCATGTTAACTAGTTAATAAACTGACTTAGGTAACTGTAAACAAAAATCAATTGTTTCCTTCTTGTCCTTAGCACAACTTTGAGCCTGTGTTTCTTCTGCATGTTGTGTTTAGGCTGTTGTATGTGTGGCTTGAGTGAACAGCTTGAGTGAACAGCATGGCAGTCGTGCAGTTTCTGGGTTGGGAAATATTTCACCATAAGTGTATACTGTCCTGTATCAAATTCTACATGCCCTCTTTTTCAGTCAGCCGTTACTTGGTTCTGTTGAGTGGAACTCAGAACTAGAGTGTCCAAATTTACTACTGTAATACTGTTGCTTAAGCCTCAATCTCTTTCTTGTACATAAAACTGAAAACAGACCTCCAGTTTTGTCGGTCTGCTGCTTACATAGTGCCCTGACCCAAGCTGAGGTGCAGTTGTAATGATTATTGCACAACATTTATTGTGTAACACTTTTAATATTAAAGGTCTTTTCTCTATCCAATCCTGTCGCTCATGTTGGTTTGGAATCATTTCATGAAAAATCAAACCTATCTCGTATACATTGCGATACGCAAACTTGTTTTTGTAAATGCCTTATTTAGTTTTGAAGAAATCTTCGGACAAACTATTAAATTATTTTGATAGGATCCGATCAAAATTCAGTTGGAAAAGGTAAACGTGGTCCGGCTCTATGATAGGAGGCAACTTACACTTTCGCTAAGTACCCAATCTAAGAATCAAAGTCAGTTCTTTCGATGATGTTAAAAAAATAAGAACGTATTAAATTAAACCAACTGAGCGTATTACTTAAACTATTCACGCAGTACAACTTCGAACAAACCTGATTTCCAATGGGCTAAATCAATTGAGGAGGGGGTTTTAACATTAATTACAAATATTTTCTGCTCCCATGACCTGCCCCGGCTATTCTGGACAAGTATTCTTGAAAGACTTTCGAATTCGTAACTCAATTTTTCCATAAAATAACATCACAGAATATCTAATACCAAAATAACTTGGCAAATTTATGATTATAATGCAAACCTGCCAGTCTTAGCCGAGGTCCATCACGGATTAAGTAATACTGCAGCAGGCCTATTCAGTATTTAGCACATCGGAAAATATTTACACAGATATTCCATGAGTAAAACCTCCCGGGAGAGTTGTGCCGCCATATTTACGGAAATTTGAGTTACGAATTTGTAGGTTTTTCCTCGTTCCGTCCCTCTTCATCCTACTTTCCCTTCTTCCCTCACAGGTTGGTGGCGGTGGCGAGACTGACGAGATAGCGTGGGCAACACAGAAAAGCCAGGAGGAGTATGCGCGGCAGAAACAACTCGAAGAGCAGGAGAAGGCCGACCTGGAGCTTGCCATTGCTCTTAGCAAAGCAGACATGACATAATCTGCAGCTGCAGTCGACAGCGTGACTGCGGGCTGAACGAGATTGCTGCAAGAAAACCTTCCCGGTGCTAAAAAGCGGGCAGAAAATGCGATGAACGGAATCAAATTGACGTAGCCTCGGAACAAGACAATATATTGGTTGTGTGTTGGACTGAAGAGTTATAAAAGTCTCACTGCTCGTCTGGCCACACTTCTAAAGGTTCAAAGTTGATCGTTTTTGTTGTAAAATCATATTATTATTATGTAGTGTAAAGTATATTTACTTTAGCATCTCGACAGCCCAAATGTGTGTTAATGAACCGCAATTGTTTTAATGTATTTTGAATGTTTCAGGGTGAATATAATATTAAATTACATTCGGAGAGGGACATAGTTTTAAGGGTATAACTGACAGGATCCCAAGAATGCCTGACCCCGATAAACGTTATCTAGAAATATTGGTTCTACGAATGAACTGAATGGCATAAAATAATAAATTGTCTTTACAAATTATGGTTCACTAAAACAAATTGGGCAGATGTTAGAATAAATATAGTTTATGTTATGCAATATGATTTTATATTAATAACAACATTCAGAGTTTGTACCTTTATAGCAGATATTTTGGCTCATTCCAACCAGGCTGTCAGGTTGTATTTCAAGACATTGGGATCAACACGTGGTACATATTGAAACAGTCCATGTCACTAGAGTTGGCCAGGGAGCGGTGCCAAAAACTATTTCACCACTTGTAGTAATGATAGTGTTTTGTAAACAGGACATTCTGTTTGAAAACTGTTGTTGCTAGTCAACTTAACACACAAGTTTGTTTATAGGAAAAATTGCCAAACCGTGCAGACATTTTGTGTGTTGGTAGACATTATATGCCATAGTTTGTAAACTGTAAAAAGTTCATCGATGTGACAGGTCATTTGGGGGCTTTGTAAATATAAACAAATTCAACTAATACAAAAAATTGGATAGGATTTGCCTCATCCACCCATACCCCTATACATTTTTTATTGGAGACTGTACACGCATTTACACATCAACAAATGGAAACTTGATCATTGCAAAATGTCAGCCAGAAAAAATTTCACCCACCTACAAAGCTCCTTAGATTCAGCTTTTTCGCGCAGTTATGTCTTTCGAGTGGTACACTGTTAGCTTTGCAGTTATTGTTGCAATGTTTGTGGATTCACAGTAGAAACGTTTTTGTTTTTACTAGTAAATTGTTGCAGACTGCATTTCACAGATGCCAGGTGATTCATGCAAGTGTAGTTTTGTGTATATATTTTAGTAGCTCAACATAAGGATATTGTGCAATACATTGTTACCACCGAGGGGCATGCAACTGTTTCTAACAAAGGACAATCTTTCCGCAGTTGGACAGAGCAGACCTGAAGTGCTGTAGTATATAAAAATGGGTGATAATCGCCAGTTGAGGGCTCAAAAAATGCAGCGATTAGCTAACTTCATTGGTTGTATTGTATGCAAATTGGATGTTTAAAATGATGAATATGCAAGAGCAGGTGAAATGTTTGTGAAACGTTTCTGTGAGTAGGCATTATGTAGCGAATAGTGTGAGACTCTGTCTTTGGGATGTCATGCCCGGCGCATGTAGTAGTTTGCTTCCAGCGTAGGTATGTCTGCTGAGATACCACCTCTGTACAGGTAGTTTTATACAGTAGATGAAATCACCTGCATTGATTGTAAACAAGTTGACTTGAATGCTGGCAGTACAGGGTGACTTATAACATAAAAGAGGTAATGATGACAGGTCACAAGAAAACTGGTCACAGGTGGTCATGAGCTACCTGGTCACAGGCAGTCAAGAGCTAACTGGTCACAGGCGGTCAAGAGCTAACTGGTCACAGGTGGTCTCGAGCTACCTGGTCACAGGTGGTCACGAGCTACCTGGTAACAGGCAGTCACGAGCTAACTGGTCACAGGTGGTCAAGAGCTAACTGGTCACAGGTGGTAACGAGCTACCTGGTTACAAGTAGTCACGAGCTAACTGGTCATAGGTGGTTACAGCTAAACTGGTGACAGTCGGTGACGAGCTAACTGGTGACAGGCGGTCACGAACTAAATGGTGATGGTCAGTCATCGGGTAATGCTGTTTCAGCAACTTTGGTCTTCCTCGCAAGTCGAATCCTTGGAGAGGCAAGTGAGGAAGACTTGCTGTAAAGTCTCATTATTGAGGCGTGCATGCAGCAACTTAGAAAGGGTACCAGTGTCGCCAACTTGCGAGTTATAATCCAATTGCTATTTTATCTACGGTACCAGAATGTAATCAGTGTGATAGTAATTGTATCGATATCAACGGGTTTGATTAATGTGTTCATGATGTATACTTGTGCATAGGTTTGTTATGTAAACATAGGTGAGGTTAACATGTTTGCAGGTTAAGAATTTCTTGGGTCAGCTGCCCATGCCAGCATGCATTTCTGCAGGTCATTAACCTCTCTTTAAAACTGCCTCTGCAATTCAATGTTTCGCTCATCTAATTTTAGAATCGTTTTTGCGAAAAATCAAACCTACCTAGTGTCTACTATGATATACTAGCTCGTTTGTGCAAATTTGTTTAGTTTTGGTGAAATGATTGGACAATATTAAGTTACTTTTTACCGGGTCCTGTAAAAAATCAGCGAGAAAATGGAAAGGTTGCCTCGCCTCTGTATTATACTGTGACATAATGCTATTTACACTGGCAAGCTACCCAATCTAATGGTCAAAGTCGATTCTATTGATGATTACAACAAAAGTATGCCCTTTTTATTAAGTCGACTGCATATTACTATTCTACAGACATTAACTGCAGCGAACATGATTTGCGATGGGTTAAATGATTTGCATAGGAATCTTTAATATCGCCTTGTAAAATTATGATTTTGCTTGTAGTAGCATGTCTGGAATCCGATTGTCGCCAAAAACTGTGTCTTTCAAATTCAGCATGACGGTTTCCATTTGCAGGCACTGTGCAAGTATACTGTGCCATCTCTCATGGGAGATATCTATCATTACCGCTTTCATAAGACATCAGACAGTCTCTGATACAGGTGCCAAGTATTAACGTAATATGGGAGGTTTCCTTCTTCATTCAGTACCCAAGTGGAAAATAAAACCTATGAGAAACAATGTACTTATATACATATAATATATATGTATACCCAAATGTTTATGCAAAAATTAATGTATAGCTGTGTGTGTATCTATATATAATATATATATGCATATATATAAATGCATATATATGTGTGTACGTTATATAATAATATATATTATATATACCTATACATTAATTTTGCATAAACTTGTGCGTATATATATATATGTTATATGACTATATATGTTTATGCGAGTGTATATATAATATATATATATACAGACAAACTTGTCTTAAGCGACCACTCAATGGATGGTCGAAAAGTGGCCTCTCGATACAGATGGTTACTTAATGCAGGTAATTTAATATGTGAAACTCTTCATTCGCGAAAAGTTGACTGTAATCGTTAATGACAGGTGGTCGCTTGAGCAGGTTTGACTGTATACACCTTGACATGGTTATATGCTATGTAACAATATTTAGATTTTTTATGTGTTACAATTATTAATGAGCACCGATTATATGTTGTATATTTGAAGAAGCCGCTGCTTGAGTGTTGCTACTGAGAAGCAAAGTTGTGGCAATTAGAGACATTTGTAACATGTTTTACGAGCGACTAGTGAAACAAATTACCGATGAAGCTTCTTGTTATATGATTTGTAGATATCATGTCAAACTTGTACAAATATGTGTGTATCATATAGCCGTATACCTGTACAAAAACTGGCTGTAATAAAATCTTTAATGTGACATATGAATTATGGGACGTTTGCACACTCCATGTAAGTGTCCTTGTCAGCGGCGTATCTAGGAGCTCGCAAAAGGAGGCCAAAGGTTGAGGCCAAAGGGGGAGACCAAAGGTGGAACCCAGCTTTGTCACTCACTAGTTTACCATGTAGTGGTACAACAGGTAATATACAAAAACAATAAAAAAATTACCCAAAGGGGACCATTACCTAGTGCCACTGCTCAATGCATTTCCAAAAAAGTTCTCAGTAATACTATTAGAAGGCGCTCCCTGGCACCGGTCAGGAGCACCGGTCAAGCTGGTCAGTAAGGGTCAAATGAATTAGGTCAAAGGTCACCCGGACAGTGTCCAGTTATAACCACCACAAAACCATTTGTGAAATCTAATGACTAATGGTTGTCGAAATTGTTGTTCAGCAGTAGTGGTTGTTTTATTCTTTAAAAAGATTGTTCACTTGTGCTAAAATAATATGTTTGATCATCCGACGAGAGGGCCAGTGTTCAAATCCCCTTACCACCATTCAAAGCATGGACAATTTCGTTCACACCACATTGCCCCACTTCACTCAATTGTGTGAATGAGTATAACTTCGTTATGGTGGTTACCTATACATTGGTATCATAATCTCATCAACTTACCACAAGGAAACCAGAGTTAAGCACCAGTTCCTTGAGACTAAATGGACTAGAAAGAATTTAATTAACATGCATTACGATTGGTATTATGTTTTAGTAATCCCATTAAAGATGATGTTTTATGTTCCCAGATGACGGGTTCTTTGATACTCATTGGAGCAACTTTTTTTCGCTCTACATATTTATGTATCAAGATTCTGTTTTTGTTGTTTTATAATTTTCTGTAACACCGTTACATCAAGATGTTTTTAAACTGACATTATCACTGTTTTTGCGGTAATTTAAGGTAGGCAAACGAGCCTTCGATAATCATATGAAACTATTGCGTTAGTCGAAGTGTCGCCTGTCTGCCTCTGGGTGTGTTGCTGCTGCAACACATGCGCCGTCTGTCGTTGTGTCATCAAACATCTGCGGTTGTCTCAGCAGATGTGCATTTAACATAAATCACAACCAATGAGTCATCAATGTGTCACATCACGTTAACACGTTACCCAATGAGTCATCAATGTGTCACATCACGTTAACACGTTACCCAATGAGTCATCAATGTGTCACATCACGTTAACACGTTACCCCCATGGTACATAATTCAACAAGACCAAACATAACATGGCCGCACCTAGACCTAAGACGTGCACATAAGTAGTTAGTAGAGGTTTTTGAGACCTCAAATTGAGAGCACAGTCACGTGACCGAAAACATCAAAGTAAAACGACCCTAATATCGCCCACCGCTAATGAGTGCGCGCAGCCAATCAGAAAGCAGCACTAGACCTTGGAGCGCCCCCTGGCGGTGTTATCCGAGCGTGCGTGACGTAAGCGCCCCTAGCGACTGGAGGAGGAACGAGCTTTGTACGAATCTCATATCTATACAACATTGACGATTTGCATATAACCATAGCGAAATCGTTGCAGTCGAATATGTGGTTTCGATAAGTTCTACGCGTGTTTGTTTATTGGTATAAAAGACGAACACATATTTTATTGTTCCCGTGTACTAGAATCACGTCCATTTACAAGTGAATGAGTGTTCTAACGCGTGTTTAGGAGGATGTTACGGTTACATAAGTTTTATTTGTTTTCTGAATCAATCCGTATGAAAATTAGCATCGTGACGCATCTTGTCCATACCACGGTAAATCATGCTGCGAGATCAAAGGATATTATTCATAGCAACGTTGCAATCGCGTCAATCAGCGACAATGTTACAAGTACGCGCTCCGTTCTTCTTTGAATGCGGCTTTTCACAACAACAAGACCACTTTGACATTGGTCAGTCGCTGTTGGTGAACTTTGGCTTGTGCGCTCCCACTCACATTGGTCAGTCGCTGTTGGTGGACTTTGGCTTGTGCGTTTCCGCTCGTCTTGTCTTTTTCACACTGGTCAGTCGCTGCTAGTGGACTTTGGCTTGTGCGTTTCCACTCGTCTTGTCTTTTTCACACTGGTCAGCCGCTATTGGTGGACTTTGACTTGTACGCTCCCACTCGTCTTGTCTTTTTGGAGGAGGAACGAACATTGACCTAGTTACGTGTATGTGTCGAAGGGTCGTTAACCTAGTAAGGAGACGAACATATGCACACACGCAATGGGAACGAGAACTCGATACAAGACGGGAATATCAGTTCAAGCAAAATTTAATATATATGAAAACGAAGTACAACACTGCTTCCGGGACCAAAGTAAGTCGTATTCGCGTGCCGCCCAACTTTTTAACTGCGCGATGGCTATACGCTAGCCGCGTAATGTTTTCGCGCGAGTATCCGTGGTAACAGTAACCGCGATAGTGGACATAGGAACGACTGTCCGTTAACAGCGGTCATTAATAGTATCATTAATAACTGAGATGAAAGAGTAAGTCAACAGTGGTCATTAACAGGGTAATTAATAACTGAGATCAAAGGACCTAACGAGGAGACGAAAAATGAACAAAACACGATATCGTACTATATTTTCTTTATATGTAAATATTTAAAAATAATGCGCTTTTACATTGTATCCATAACTCCTACAGTTTACCCATAATTCCTACAATTTACCCATAAGTCTCCTATTGAATAAGAGTACAAGGACATTTTATTAAATATTTGAAAATAATGACACAATATCGTCCACAAACGTTAGACAGAGGACTGTAAAGTCTCTTGCCATACCGACGTAAAGCTGACGTAAGCTATAAACGTGTCAGGACATGCAGCTGACGTATGCTGCACACACAACAATACCAAATAAGGACATGCAGCTGACGTAAACGGCATCAGACGCGTCACGGAAAGTGTACCATCAACATATTGTCGTTATATGTCAATATTTTAAAATAATGCGCCTGTACACTTTACCCATAACTCCTACAGTTTACCCATAATTCCTTCAATTTACCCATAATTCCTACAATTTACCCAGCACACATATATAGTGTAGTAACATTGTCCACAAACGTTAGACAGAGGACTCTAAATTTTCTTGTCATACCGACGTACAGCTGACGAAAGCTATAAACGTGTCAGGACATGCTGCTGACGTAATCCGCATACAGAACAATAACAAATAAGGTAGTGCACGCTATGTATGCCAATATCAAAAGCCAGCAGGAGAACAACATTGTGGCAGCGATGACGGGAGTATGACGAGAAGCTGTGTGATATGTATGGAGACATTTGACACCATGTGACATGCATGGAGACATTTACCACTGTGTGATATGTATGGAGACATTTACCACCATGTGATATGTGTGGAGACATTTACGCCTGTGTGATATGTATGGAGACATTTGACATCGTGTGATATGCGTGGAGACATTGACCGTCATGTGACATGCATGGAGACATTTACCACTGTGTGATATGTATGCAGACATTGACCATCATATGGTATGCATGGAGACATTGACCACCATGTGACATGCATGGAGACATCGACTGCCATGTAACATGCATGGAGACATTCACCACCACCATGTGATATGTGTGGAGACATTTACCACTGTGTGATATGCGTGGAGACATTGAACACAACTTAAAGAAAACAAGACACTGTCACACACAACTTGAAGAAAACAAGACACTGTCACACACAACTTGAAGAAAACAAGACATTGTCACACACAACTTAAAGAAAACAAGACACTGTCATACGCAACTTGAAGAAAACAAGACATTGTCACACACAACTTGAAGAAAACAAGACATTGTCACACACAACTTGAAGAAAACAAGACACTGTCATACGCAACTTAAAGAAAACAAGACATTGTCACACACAACTTGAAGAAAACAAGACACTGTCACACGCAACTTGAAGAAAACAAGACACTGTCACACACAACTTGAAGAAAACAAGACACTGTCACACACAACTTGAAGAAAACAAGACACTGTCACACACAACTTGAAGAAAACAAGACACTGTCACACACAACTTGAAGAAAACAAGACACTGTCACACACAACTTGAAGAAAACAAGACACTGTCACACACAACTTGAAGAAAACAAGACACTGTCACACACAACTTAAAGAAAACAAGACACTGTCACACACAACTTGAAGAAAACAAGACACTGTCACACACAACTTGAAGAAAACAAGACACTGTCACACACAACTTGAAGAAAACAAGACATTGTCACACACAACTTGAAGAAAACAAGACACTGTCACACGCAACTTGAAGAAAACAAGACATTGTCACACGCAACTTGAAGAAAACAAGACACTGTCATACGCAACTTGAAGAAAACAAGACATTGTCACACACAACTTGAAGAAAACAAGACACTGTCACACACAACTTAAAGAAAACAAGACACTGTCACACACAACTTGAAGAAAACAAGACACTGTCACACACAACTTGAAGAAAACAAGACATTGTCACACACAACTTGAAGAAAACAAGACACTGTCATACGCAACTTGAAGAAAACAAGACATTGTCACACACAACTTGAAGAAAACAAGACACTGTCACACACAACTTGAAGAAAACAAGACACTGTCACACACAACTTAAAGAAAACAAGACACTGTCACACACAACTTGAAGAAAACAAGACACTGTCACACACAACTTGAAGAAAACAAGACACTGTCACACACAACTTAAAGAAAACAAGACATTGTCACACACAACTTAAAGAAAACAAGACACTGTCACACGCAACTTGAAGAAAACAAGACATTGTCACACACAACTTGAAGAAAACAAGACACTGTCACACACAACTTGAAGAAAACAAGACATTGTCACACACAACTTGAAGAAAACAAGACACTGTCATACGCAACTTAAAGAAAACAAGACATTGTCACACACAACTTGAAGAAAACAAGACACTGTCACACACAACTTGAAGAAAACAAGACACTGTCACACACAACTTGAAGAAAACAAGACATTGTCACACACAACTTGAAGAAAACAAGACATTGTCACACACAACTTGAAGAAAACAAGACACTGTCATACGCAACTTGAAGAAAACAAGACATTGTCACACACAACTTGAAGAAAACAAGACACTGTCACACACAACTTAAAGAAAACAAGACACTGTCACACACAACTTGAAAAAAACAAGACACTGTCACACACAACTTGAAGAAAACAAGACATTGTCACACACAACTTGAAGAAAACAAGACACTGTCATACGCAACTTGAAGAAAACAAGACATTGTCACACACAACTTGAAGAAAACAAGACACTGTCACACACAACTTGAAGAAAACAAGACACTGTCACACACAACTTAAAGAAAACAAGACACTGTCACACACAACTTGAAGAAAACAAGACACTGTCACACACAACTTGAAGAAAACAAGACATTGTCACACACAACTTGAAGAAAACAAGACACTGTCATACGCAACTTAAAGAAAACAAGACATTGTCACACACAACTTGAAGAAAACAAGACACTGTCACACACAACTTGAAGAAAACAAGACACTGTCACACACAACTTGAAGAAAACAAGACACTGTCACACACAACTTGAAGAAAACAAGACACTGTCACACACAACTTGAAGAAAACAAGACACTGTCACACACAACTTAAAGAAAACAAGACACTGTCACACACACACAACTTGAAGAAAACAAGACACTGTCACACACAACTTGAAGAAAACAAGACATTGTCACACACAACTTGAAGAAAACAAGACACTGTCACACACAACTTGAAGAAAACAAGACATTGTCACACACAACTTGAAGAAAACAAGACACTGTCATACGCAACTTGAAGAAAACAAGACATTGTCACACACAACTTGAAGAAAACAAGACACTGTCATACGCAACTTGAAGAAAACAAGACACTGTCACACACAACTTGAAGAAAACAAGACACTGTCACACACAACTTGAAGAAAACAAGACATTGTCACACACAACTTGAAGAAAACAAGACACTGTCACACGCAACTTGAAGAAAACAAGACATTGTCACACACAACTTAAAGAAAACAAGACACTGTCACACACAACTTGAAGAAAACAAGACACTGTCACACACAACTTGAAGAAAACAAGACACTGTCACACACAACTTAAAGAAAACAAGACACTGTCACACACAACTTGAAGAAAACAAGACACTGTCACACACAACTTGAAGAAAACAAGACATTGTCACACACAACTTGAAGAAAACAAGACACTGTCATACGCAACTTGAAGAAAACAAGACATTGTCACACACAACTTGAAGAAAACAAGACACTGTCACACACAACTTGAAGAAAACAAGACACTGTCACACACAACTTAAAGAAAACAAGACACTGTCACACGCAACTTGAAGAAAACAAGACACTGTCACACACAACTTGAAGAAAACAAGACACTGTCACACACAACTTAAAGAAAACAAGACATTGTCACACACAACTTGAAGAAAACAAGACACTGTCACACACAACTTGAAGAAAACAAGACACTGTCACACACAACTTAAAGAAAACAAGACACTGTCACACACAACTTGAAGAAAACAAGACACTGTCACACACAACTTGAAGAAAACAAGACACTGTCATACGCAACTTGAAGAAAACAAGACACTGTCACACACAACTTGAAGAAAACAAGACACTGTCACACACAACTTGAAGAAAACAAGACACTGTCACACGCAACTTGAAGAAAACAAGACACTGTCACACACAACTTGAAGAAAACAAGACACTGTCATACGCAACTTGAAGAAAACAAGACACTGTCACACACAACTTAAAGAAAACAAGACACTGTCACACACAACTTGAAGAAAACAAGACACTGTCACACGCAACTTGAAGAAAACAAGACATTGTCACACACAACTTGAAGAAAACAAGACACTGTCACACACAACTTAAAGAAAACAAGACACTGTCACACACAACTTGAAGAAAACAAGACACTGTCACACACAACTTGAAGAAAACAAGACATTGTCACACACAACTTGAAGAAAACAAGACACTGTCATACGCAACTTGAAGAAAACAAGACATTGTCACACACAACTTGAAGAAAACAAGACACTGTCACACACAACTTGAAGAAAACAAGACACTGTCACACACAACTTAAAGAAAACAAGACACTGTCACACACAACTTGAAGAAAACAAGACACTGTCACACACAACTTAAAGAAAACAAGACACTGTCACACACAACTTGAAGAAAACAAGACACTGTCACACACAACTTGAAGAAAACAAGACACTGTCACACACAACTTAAAGAAAACAAGACACTGTCACACACAACTTGAAGAAAACAAGACACTGTCACACACAACTTGAAGAAAACAAGACACTGTCACACACAACTTGAAGAAAACAAGACATTGTCACACACAACTTGAAGAAAACAAGACACTGTCATACGCAACTTGAAGAAAACAAGACATTGTCACACACAACTTGAAGAAAACAAGACACTGTCACACACAACTTGAAGAAAACAAGACACTGTCACACACAACTTAAAGAAAACAAGACACTGTCACACACAACTTGAAGAAAACAAGACACTGTCACACACAACTTGAAGAAAACAAGACATTGTCACACACAACTTGAAGAAAACAAGACACTGTCACACACAACTTAAAGAAAACAAGACACTGTCACACACAACTTGAAGAAAACAAGACACTGTCACACACAACTTGAAGAAAACAAGTGCTTTTTCTCAGCATCTCAGCATATATTTCTGCACTTTATGACACTGTCTCTAGCCTGCCTTGCTCTGTCTCACCATCTCATACACTGTCACACGCAACTTGAAACAGGTGTTGTATTCTTGCTAGTGACACCCCTCTACATATGGACAAGCTCCATAGAGTAGTAGTGAGTCGAGTGTAGCCATTACCTTCTAGTTCCCACACCTCACCACCCCCACCATAGAGTAATGAGAGGAGTATAGCCATCTGACCACACCCACGCACGCTTGGTGTTGTATTCTCGCTAGTGACTCCCCTCTACATATGGACAAGCTCCATAGAGTAGTAGTGAGTCGAGTGTAGCCATTATCTTCTGGTTCCCACACCTCACCACCCCACCATAGAGTAATGGTACAGTCGCCAGGGGGCGCAGGGGCGCGCGCGATTACACACCTTTTCCGCGTAATACACCTTTTTCCTGTAATCGCGCGCGCCCCTGCGCCCCCTGGCGACTGTACCATTACTCTATGGTGGGGTGGTGAGGTGTGGGAACCAGAAGATAATGGCTACACTCGACTCACTACTACTCTATGGAGCTTGTCCATATGTAGAGGGGAGTCACTAGCGAGAATACAACACCAAGCGTGCGTGGGTGTGGTCAGATGGCTATACTCCTCTCATTACTCTATGGTGGGGGTGGTGAGGTGTGGGAACTAGAAGGTAATGGCTACACTCGACTCACTACTACTCTATGGAGCTTGTCCATATGTAGAGGGGTGTCACTAGCAAGAATACAACACCTGTTTCAAGTTGCGTGTGACAGTGTATGAGATGGTGAGACAGAGCAAGGCAGGCTAGAGACAGTGTCATAAAGTGCAGAAATATATGCTGAGATGCTGAGAAAAAGCACTTGTTTTCTTCAAGTTGTGTGTGACAGTGTCTTGTTTTCTTCAAGTTGTGTGTGACAGTGTCTTGTTTTCTTTAAGTTGTGTGTGACAGTGTCTTGTTTTCTTCAAGTTGTGTGTGACAATGTCTTGTTTTCTTCAAGTTGTGTGTGACAGTGTCTTGTTTTCTTCAAGTTGTGTGTGACAGTGTCTTGTTTTCTTTAAGTTGTGTGTGACAGTGTCTTGTTTTCTTCAAGTTGTGTGTGACAGTGTCTTGTTTTCTTCAAGTTGTGTGTGACAATGTCTTGTTTTCTTCAAGTTGCGTATGACAGTGTCTTGTTTTCTTCAAGTTGTGTGTGACAATGTCTTGTTTTCTTCAAGTTGTGTGTGACAGTGTCTTGTTTTCTTCAAGTTGTGTGTGACAGTGTCTTGTTTTCTTCAAGTTGTGTGTGACAGTGTCTTGTTTTCTTTAAGTTGTGTGTGACAGTGTCTTGTTTTCTTCAAGTTGTGTGTGACAGTGTCTTGTTTTCTTCAAGTTGTGTGTGACAGTGTCTTGTTTTCTTTAAGTTGTGTGTGACAGTGTCTTGTTTTCTTCAAGTTGTGTGTGACAGTGTCTTGTTTTCTTTAAGTTGTGTGTGACAGTGTCTTGTTTTCTTCAAGTTGTGTGTGACAGTGTCTTGTTTTCTTCAAGTTGTGTGTGACAATGTCTTGTTTTCTTCAAGTTGCGTATGACAGTGTCTTGTTTTCTTCAAGTTGTGTGTGACAATGTCTTGTTTTCTTCAAGTTGTGTGTGACAGTGTCTTGTTTTCTTCAAGTTGTGTGTGACAGTGTCTTGTTTTCTTTAAGTTGTGTGTGACAGTGTCTTGTTTTCTTCAAGTTGTGTGTGACAATGTCTTGTTTTCTTCAAGTTGCGTGTGACAGTGTCTTGTTTTCTTCAAGTTGTGTGTGACAGTGTCTTGTTTTCTTTAAGTTGTGTGTGACAGTGTCTTGTTTTCTTCAAGTTGCGTATGACAGTGTCTTGTTTTCTTCAAGTTGTGTGTGACAGTGTCTTGTTTTCTTCAAGTTGCGTGTGACAGTGTCTTGTTTTCTTCAAGTTGTGTGTGACAGTGTCTTGTTTTCTTCAAGTTGTGTGTGACAGTGTCTTGTTTTCTTCAAGTTGCGTATGACAGTGTCTTGTTTTCTTCAAGTTGTGTGTGACAGTGTCTTGTTTTCTTCAAGTTGTGTGTGACAGTGTCTTGTTTTCTTTAAGTTGTGTGTGACAGTGTCTTGTTTTCTTCAAGTTGTGTGTGACAGTGTCTTGTTTTCTTCAAGTTGTGTGTGACAATGTCTTGTTTTCTTTAAGTTGTGTGTGACAGTGTCTTGTTTTCTTCAAGTTGTGTGTGACAGTGTCTTGTTTTCTTCAAGTTGCGTGTGACAGTGTCTTGTTTTCTTTAAGTTGTGTGTGACAGTGTCTTGTTTTCTTCAAGTTGTGTGTGACAGTGTCTTGTTTTCTTCAAGTTGTGTGTGACAATGTCTTGTTTTCTTCAAGTTGCGTATGACAGTGTCTTGTTTTCTTCAAGTTGTGTGTGACAATGTCTTGTTTTCTTCAAGTTGTGTGTGACAGTGTCTTGTTTTCTTCAAGTTGTGTGTGACAGTGTCTTGTTTTCTTTAAGTTGTGTGTGACAGTGTCTTGTTTTCTTCAAGTTGTGTGTGACAGTGTCTTGTTTTCTTCAAGTTGTGTGTGACAGTGTCTTGTTTTCTTTAAGTTGTGTGTGACAGTGTCTTGTTTTCTTCAAGTTGTGTGTGACAGTGTCTTGTTTTCTTTAAGTTGTGTGTGACAATGTCTTGTTTTCTTCAAGTTGCGTATGACAGTGTCTTGTTTTCTTCAAGTTGTGTGTGACAATGTCTTGTTTTCTTCAAGTTGTGTGTGACAGTGTCTTGTTTTCTTCAAGTTGTGTGTGACAGTGTCTTGTTTTCTTCAAGTTGCGTATGACAGTGTCTTGTTTTCTTCAAGTTGTGTGTGACAATGTCTTGTTTTCTTCAAGTTGCGTATGACAGTGTCTTGTTTTCTTCAAGTTGTGTGTGACAATGTCTTGTTTTCTTCAAGTTGTGTGTGACAGTGTCTTGTTTTCTTCAAGTTGTGTGTGACAATGTCTTGTTTTCTTCAAGTTGTGTGTGACAGTGTCTTGTTTTCTTCAAGTTGTGTGTGTGTGACAGTGTCTTGTTTTCTTTAAGTTGTGTGTGACAGTGTCTTGTTTTCTTCAAGTTGTGTGTGACAGTGTCTTGTTTTCTTCAAGTTGTGTGTGACAGTGTCTTGTTTTCTTCAAGTTGTGTGTGACAGTGTCTTGTTTTCTTCAAGTTGTGTGTGACAGTGTCTTGTTTTCTTCAAGTTGTGTGTGACAATGTCTTGTTTTCTTTAAGTTGCGTATGACAGTGTCTTGTTTTCTTCAAGTTGTGTGTGACAATGTCTTGTTTTCTTCAAGTTGTGTGTGACAGTGTCTTGTTTTCTTCAAGTTGTGTGTGACAGTGTCTTGTTTTCTTTAAGTTGTGTGTGACAGTGTCTTGTTTTCTTCAAGTTGTGTGTGACAGTGTCTTGTTTTCTTCAAGTTGTGTGTGACAATGTCTTGTTTTCTTCAAGTTGCGTATGACAGTGTCTTGTTTTCTTCAAGTTGTGTGTGACAATGTCTTGTTTTCTTCAAGTTGTGTGTGACAGTGTCTTGTTTTTTTCAAGTTGTGTGTGACAGTGTCTTGTTTTCTTTAAGTTGTGTGTGACAGTGTCTTGTTTTCTTCAAGTTGTGTGTGACAATGTCTTGTTTTCTTCAAGTTGCGTATGACAGTGTCTTGTTTTCTTCAAGTTGTGTGTGACAATGTCTTGTTTTCTTCAAGTTGTGTGTGACAATGTCTTGTTTTCTTCAAGTTGTGTGTGACAGTGTCTTGTTTTCTTCAAGTTGTGTGTGACAGTGTCTTGTTTTCTTCAAGTTGTGTGTGACAATGTCTTGTTTTCTTTAAGTTGCGTATGACAGTGTCTTGTTTTCTTCAAGTTGTGTGTGACAATGTCTTGTTTTCTTCAAGTTGTGTGTGACAGTGTCTTGTTTTCTTCAAGTTGTGTGTGACAATGTCTTGTTTTCTTCAAGTTGCGTGTGACAGTGTCTTGTTTTCTTTAAGTTGTGTGTGACAATGTCTTGTTTTCTTTAAGTTGTGTGTGACAGTGTCTTGTTTTCTTCAAGTTGTGTGTGACAGTGTCTTGTTTTCTTCAAGTTGTGTGTGACAGTGTCTTGTTTTCTTTAAGTTGTGTGTGACAGTGTCTTGTTTTCTTCAAGTTGTGTGTGACAGTGTCTTGTTTTCTTCAAGTTGTGTGTGACAATGTCTTGTTTTCTTCAAGTTGCGTATGACAGTGTCTTGTTTTCTTCAAGTTGTGTGTGACAATGTCTTGTTTTCTTCAAGTTGTGTGTGACAGTGTCTTGTTTTCTTCAAGTTGTGTGTGACAGTGTCTTGTTTTCTTTAAGTTGTGTGTGACAGTGTCTTGTTTTCTTCAAGTTGTGTGTGACAATGTCTTGTTTTCTTCAAGTTGCGTATGACAGTGTCTTGTTTTCTTCAAGTTGCGTGTGACAATGTCTTGTTTTCTTCAAGTTGCGTGTGACAGTGTCTTGTTTTCTTCAAGTTGTGTGTGACAATGTCTTGTTTTCTTCAAGTTGTGTGTGACAGTGTCTTGTTTTCTTCAAGTTGTGTGTGACAGTGTCTTGTTTTCTTCAAGTTGTGTGTGACAGTGTCTTGTTTTCTTTAAGTTGTGTGTGACAGTGTCTTGTTTTCTTCAAGTTGTGTGTGACAGTGTCTTGTTTTCTTCAAGTTGTGTGTGACAGTGTCTTGTTTTCTTCAAGTTGTGTGTGACAGTGTCTTGTTTTCTTCAAGTTGTGTGTGACAGTGTCTTGTTTTCTTCAAGTTGTGTGTGACAGTGTCTTGTTTTCTTCAAGTTGTGTGTGACAGTGTCTTGTTTTCTTCAAGTTGCGTGTGACAGTGTCTTGTTTTCTTCAAGTTGTGTGTGACAATGTCTTGTTTTCTTTAAGTTGCGTATGACAGTGTCTTGTTTTCTTCAAGTTGTGTGTGACAATGTCTTGTTTTCTTCAAGTTGTGTGTGACAATGTCTTGTTTTCTTCAAGTTGCGTATGACAGTGTCTTGTTTTCTTTAAGTTGTGTGTGACAATGTCTTGTTTTCTTCAAGTTGTGTGTGACAGTGTCTTGTTTTCTTCAAGTTGTGTGTGACAGTGTCTTGTTTTCTTTAAGTTGTGTTCAATGTCTCCACGCATATCACACAGTGGTAAATGTCTCCACACATATCACATGGTGGTGGTGAATGTCTCCATGCATGTTACATGGCAGTCGATGTCTCCATGCATGTCACATGGTGGTCAATGTCTCCATGCATACCATATGATGGTCAATGTCTGCATACATATCACACAGTGGTAAATGTCTCCATGCATGTCACATGACGGTCAATGTCTCCACGCATATCACACGATGTCAAATGTCTCCATACATATCACACAGGCGTAAATGTCTCCACACATATCACATGGTGGTAAATGTCTCCATACATATCACACAGTGGTAAATGTCTCCATGCATGTCACATGGTGTCAAATGTCTCCATACATATCACACAGCTTCTCGTCATACTCCCGTCATCGCTGCCACAATGTTGTTCTCCTGCTGGCTTTTGATATTGGCATACATAGCGTGCACTACCTTATTTGTTATTGTTCTGTATGCGGATTACGTCAGCAGCATGTCCTGACACGTTTATAGCTTTCGTCAGCTGTACGTCGGTATGACAAGAAAATTTAGAGTCCTCTGTCTAACGTTTGTGGACAATGTTACTACACTATATATGTGTGCTGGGTAAATTGTAGGAATTATGGGTAAATTGAAGGAATTATGGGTAAACTGTAGGAGTTATGGGTAAAGTGTACAGGCGCATTATTTTAAAATATTGACATATAACGACAATATGTTGATGGTACACTTTCCGTGACGCGTCTGATGCCGTTTACGTCAGCTGCATGTCCTTATTTGGTATTGTTGTGTGTGCAGCATACGTCAGCTGCATGTCCTGACACGTTTATAGCTTACGTCAGCTTTACGTCGGTATGGCAAGAGACTTTACAGTCCTCTGTCTAACGTTTGTGGACGATATTGTGTCATTATTTTCAAATATTTAATAAAATGTCCTTGTACTCTTATTCAATAGGAGACTTATGGGTAAATTGTAGGAATTATGGGTAAACTGTAGGAGTTATGGATACAATGTAAAAGCGCATTATTTTTAAATATTTACATATAAAGAAAATATAGTACGATATCGTGTTTTGTTCATTTTTCGTCTCCTCGTTAGGTCCTTTGATCTCAGTTATTAATTACCCTGTTAATGACCACTGTTGACTTACTCTTTCATCTCAGTTATTAATGATACTATTAATGACCGCTGTTAACGGACAGTCGTTCCTATGTCCACTATCGCGGTTACTGTTACCACGGATACTCGCGCGAAAACATTACGCGGCTAGCGTATAGCCATCGCGCAGTTAAAAAGTTGGGCGGCACGCGAATACGACTTACTTTGGTCCCGGAAGCAGTGTTGTACTTCGTTTTCATATATATTAAATTTTGCTTGAACTGATATTCCCGTCTTGTATCGAGTTCTCGTTCCCATTGCGTGTGTGCATATGTTCGTCTCCTTACTAGGTTAACGACCCTTCGACACATACACGTAACTAGGTCAATGTTCGTTCCTCCTCCAAAAAGACAACACGAGTGGGAGCGTACAAGTCAAAGTCCACCAATAGCGGCTGACCAGTGTGAAAAAGACAAGACGAGTGGAAACGCACAAGCCAAAGTCCACTAGCAGCGACTGACCAGTGTGAAAAAGACAAGACGAGCGGAAACGCACAAGCCAAAGTCCACCAACAGCGACTGACCAATGTGAGTGGGAGCGCACAAGCCAAAGTTCACCAACAGCGACTGACCAATGTCAAAGTGGTCTTGTTGTTGTGAAAAGCCGCATTCAAAGAAGAACGGAGCGCGTACTTGTAACATTGTCGCTGATTGACGCGATTGCAACGTTGCTATGAATAATATCCTTTGATCTCGCAGCATGATTTACCGTGGTATGGACAAGATGCGTCACGATGCTAATTTTCATACGGATTGATTCAGAAAACAAATAAAACTTATGTAACCGTAACATCCTCCTAAACACGCGTTAGAACACTCATTCACTTGTAAATGGACGTGATTCTAGTACACGGGAACAATAAAATATGTGTTCGTCTTTTATACCAATAAACAAACACGCGTAGAACTTATCGAAACCACATATTCGACTGCAACGATTTCGCTATGGTTATATGCAAATCGTCAATGTTGTATAGATATGAGATTCGTACAAAGCTCGTTCCTCCTCCAGTCGCTAGGGGCGCTTACGTCACGCACGCTCGGATAACACCGCCAGGGGGCGCTCCAAGGTCTAGTGCTGCTTTCTGATTGGCTGCGCGCACTCATTAGCGGTGGGCGATATTAGGGTCGTTTTACTTTGATGTTTTCGGTCACGTGACTGTGCTCTCAATTTGAGGTCTCAAAAACCTCTACTAACTACTCACATAGCTAATGCGTGGTTGGTCGGCGTGATAATCACGTAACTGTGTTAAAAAAAGCCATCGCATGTGATACTTAAACAATGAATACATATGTAAGTCAACCATGAACATTATCTAATGGTCATCTTCAGAATGACCTACAAAACCAGACTGAATATTCGTAATTCACCTTTGAGAACAACGCAATCCAGGGACGCGCGCTGTTGCGTCTCTAAACCTCGATATGGCAGGGATGACGGTAGACGAAATAACTGATGGAAGACATCACGCTGCTGGAACGGCTGGTTTTGCAGAACTAAACCATAGATATATCGGAAACACTTTGACAATGCTATTACGACACTGCTTTAATTGCAATACAAACATATTATGTAAATACGGCAATTCAGACGCATGCGTTTTGAGCATACCGACTTGACCTGCAACTCTCAAGCATAAAACAAAGAGCACTTCAAAATACCACCACAATATCCGTGCCTTTGCGTTACCTCCAAAGTCTGCTGCGTCAAGACGTAAACATCAAGCGCTCGCTCGCGGCTGTGACGACCTGCAACCGTAAAGCCTTAAAGAAAACACAGAACAGTTCAAAACACCACTGCGATGTCCGTGCCCACGTCTGCTGCGCCAAGCGTCAACATCATGCGCTTGCTCGCGGCACTGACGACCACACGTGTACCGTCAGCGGCGTGACTTTTTCTGCCACCTTAATGCACGAACGAAAACGCAGTAAAGTTCAAAATTAGAGTTAAAATTCATCATTATCATAACTCAGATATGATATGATAGGTTTACCTGTTGCGCAGTACGCCTTCGTAGAATGTCTGGTGACGTCACAACTGATGTGTTGCACGTGACACAAGGGAGTGCATGCATGATTACACTGACCAGAGCAAAGCACCAAGATATTTCGACCTTTACCGTAATTTTTTATTAAATAATAATAATAATTTATTTGCACCTGCTGCACGTGTTTGTATAGCAACAACTACAAACATACCTGTTGATTTATAATGCTTCGTGTGATGCCTGCTGACAACTCGGGTGATGTTGAGCTGCTTTGAAACTGGGGAAAAACAAATAATATTTAACGGAACAAATGATAGCTTTACAATATCGGAATCAGTGCCCCACCTGTATAGGTTGTGACGTGAAATGTCAATAACCTGACCCATGACCCTGGGTTGGGACCCTTTACGGGTACCGGCAGCCGGGTCAGTTGCGGCCGGGGTGTAGCCAAGACCAGGGGTCGACCACACGGTGAACTGCATACGAAAACAATCAACACATTTACCCAAAGGCCTACCGTATCATCTGAAGAGCAAACATATTAAGAATGTGCAAAATAGAAGTAGAACAATATTGTGTAGCCCCAGCAGCAATGACTGAAGTAGGCCTACCTTTTGCTCGATACTCCTTCAGATGTCGGCTGACGTCATTGCTGTTGCTTCGTACATGAAAACATAAAGCAAACAAAATTAAAACCGCGCAAAAAATAGTATTAAAGTATTAGAACCGTTACCTGCATCAGATGCGACGAGTCCTCTTATGCGTTCTCTTTTAACAAGATTTAACAAGATTGCCATCCCAAACAACAAGTTCCAGATGGCAAAGTGGACAAGGAAGCCATTGGCTTATCGAGAGTCCAACAATTTTCTCATCTATGTGTAGCCCGCCCTTATCAAATATCTGTCAATTCTATTTTTAAACATATTCACACTACTAGCATTAACACAATCATTTGGCAGTTTGTTCCATTCATTTATCACCCTCTGTGAGAAAGAGTACTTTCTCATGTCCAACCTACACTGCTCCTTAACTAATGCTGCTTTGTGTCCTCTGGTTCTACTGCCTTCTTTAAGTTTGAAGAACATATTCCTATCAACATCCTCATAACCGTTCACTATTTTAAACACTTCTATTTGGTCTCCTCTTAGTCTCCTGGTCTCTAGGTCCTCTTCTGGTTCCCAGATGCGTCCTCTTTTGTGCCCTCTTCTGCGTCCTCTTCTGGGTTCAACCTGTCCCGTGTTCCTGGGTAGGGACCCTTTGGGGGTACTGACATCTAGGCCAGCTGCGCCACGGGCTAGCTACGGGAATGGACGACCACACACTGGAATGCATACCTTTATACAGCCTGCTACAATATCGTCTGAAAAGCAAACATAAGTTAAGAATTAAGAAAATAAAATGTGGAATATGCAACTGCAGCTGTGGAAACACCTGTCTCTAAAGCAGTATTCGCTGACGTCACGGCTGATGTTTCGCACGTGAAAAACATTACCTTCAAAGTCTGCTGCGTCAAGACGTCAACATCAAGCGTTTTCTCGCGGCTGTGATGACCACGCAATTGGCAGCACACCTTTTGCGACCTGCAATCGTAAAGCACTAAAGAAAACACAAAACAGTTCAAAACACCACCGCGATATCCTTGGTTATGTTTCAAAGCAGTATTCGCTGACGTCACGACTGATGCTTCGCACGTGAAAAATAGAGACAACATTAATAGGGACTCTCTCCATGTATTAGCAGCCGAGTCAACTGTGTCCGGGGCAAGCTAAGGACAGGGACGACTACACCCTGGACTGCATACCTTCATACAGCATGCTACCTTAAACTGAAAGTCATCATATATAATTCATAAACAGAACAATAATATATATATTGCAGCTATGGGCAGATGCTCGAAATTAGTTTTTTTTACTGAATCTGTGTTTTTTCCAAATTGAGGAGTCACCAATGTTACGAACAAATAGGAATATCATTTGGTTTGGAAATTTTTCTTTACTGCCATATATTGGTCCGCCATTTTTTATATTTGGTTACGGTGTCTACTGTTCGTATGAATGTGTTATTCGGAAGTTTCTCTGCTGAAATCTTTGACACCAAAACACGGAGTTTTACCGAATTTGCGCAGCAGTTCGTGAAATATTGACGATTAATGGTTTTCCGTCGGAAAATAGTGACGTACGCAAATCGAACCAAATTTGTGTTGGGGAAATCGGTGCTATTTGTTACAATTTTCAGTTAAAGTAATTTTTTCATGTATGTATGTTAGGTGCATTATTTCTTAACGTAGACATTAAATTTATTATTCATGGTAATAAAATATACCATACCATTTATATTCCATATTGTAGTTAGATAGATATGTGAAGTTTCCCAGGAGCGATCGACTGCAACAAATAACCCCGTAAGCGGGGCAAGTTGTTACGTCATACGGGGTACGTTGTTACAGCAAAGAACGTGTGGACCGCATAGCAAGTGTCACTGGTACATGTTACTGTTATTACATTACTTGGGTTACACACACTTATATATCTTATACACAGTGTGCATAACAATGTAGGTGTTAACAGCTTCATATTTTAAGCTTTTCGTTTTGAGTTACCAAAGGGGACTGAGTCCCTGGATTCTTACATAACAAACAATTGTGAATGGAATCTAAATTATTGAACGGCATATGAAATAATAGTGAATGGCAATATATATATATATGTAATGCGACTTCTATTTGACATAATGATGCACACACGTACGCCTTACACACACGCGCACGAATATCCACATTTCAATTAATCGTGCAATATTTATTAATTGCTCAAATACGGCTGTGCCATACAAAATAACAAGATTGAACAAGGCAAAACACCCATATGGCAAGTGGACAAGGAATTCTTGTGTCATCTATGTGTAACCCTGAGATATTTGTTATTTGACGCTGCTAGCATTTACAGTACTGATTATAAGTCGGTACGCTAGGATTCACAAGTGAGACAAAGCGTTCACACAACTGGCTGGCTGAACCCTCGGCACGAGACGCCCGAACGTTGTCACAGTTGTAACAACTTGCCACAGTGCAATTGGTAACACACACGCACACGCGCACACGCACCCGCACCCGCACCCGCACACGCACACGCACACGCACACGCACACGCACACGCACACGCACACGCACACACACACACACACACACACACATCGCATTAAAGTGATATGACAAATATCTGTATATGGTAATAGTCAGTGTTGAACCACGATAGTAACATTGTCCGTTTTGCGGCCTATTTGACGGATTAACGTTTGTCGTTGCATCACGGCAACAGCGCGTACATTTGTATTATACCTCCCGTTGATCACATGCAGCATATTGTTACTGCTCACTGCATGATGGTATCTCGGTTGGCTTGTTATCATGTTGTATACGATGACTAGGGCTCTCCGTTCTTGTTCAAGAAGACGTAGGCAAGCGGCGTTGGTAAGACTTGCAGCCTCGTCCTCGAGCGTTCACTACGGGAAACAGACATGCGCAAAAACGGCGTTTGCGTCATTTCCGCCAAAGACAGTCGCGAAGTTCACATGTTAAAGTGGTAAACGATAATGTTGAAATTTTAAAGCGAAACAAAAGGCATGGTTTTGAGGCTAGGCACCTAAACATTTTAATAAAAACTAATCATTTGCAACTACAAACAAGATTATCATGCCAGTGGTTTACTCAGAATGTATATGATATTCTGGTCAAATTTCAGTTCTCATGGCGGCTGACATGTTGACAACGGTGAACAATAAGCGCAGTTCTAGGAAATCGATGCAGCTAGACTTAGGCTACGACTGAAAGCGAACGGCCGCCGGATATATATATACGGGTGCAAAGAAAACTCTCAGTCAAGCGAGCTGCTCAATCAGAACGGGATACGTTTAGTAAACAAATGCCAAAACATAGACTATTGCATATGTTGAATTTAGACGCAAACAGCATGGCCATATCTTATATATATATATATATATATATATATATATGTATGTGTGTGTGTGTGTGTGTGTGCGTGCGTGCGTGCGTGCGTGCGTGCGTGCGTGCGTGCGTGCGTGCGTGCGTGCGTGCGTGCGTGCGTGCGTGCGTGCGTGCGTGCGTTTACAAACAATGTTTTATTTGGTGAGCGAATATCGCCAGACTGCAAACACTAGTGACGTGGGATATCTAACAATATGGTTCGACCCAAGATTAAGATCCTGTCTTCAACAAGGTTTTCCTAGCAAACCACTGGCGTGATATTCTTGATTGTGGAAGCCTGATTACTTAGTAACTCTTATCGGTGCGTAGACCCCAAACAATACCTTTTCTTTTCTTTTAAAATTATGACTGATCCCTGGGGTTGAAGCGCACGGCACGTTGTGTGCTTCTGAGGTATGTCGATTAGTTGTTGGCGTTTAATAGTTCTGATTAATTGTTAGCTTTATGAACTACAGCTATGTCCATAAACACATTATCCCGCATGGTTCGACCGCATATTGGGTACGCGAGCTCCTCATGGCAGAGTAACCGCCCCAGTACTAGTAGGCCTACGTAGGGTCGGAGTCGCACCAACTTAAAAACGTACGTTTTCGTAGCCAACTTAGAACCTTATAAACATGCGATAAACTGCAATAAACCGGTCTCCTCTATGTGATGTCCGTGTGCATTTGTATATGTATATCACTAACGTTACTTGACAATTGTGTGCTCTTCCTCCTTGTTCCCTGCTGTACATGACTGTGGGTCAGGTAGAGTTACAGTATTGTTGAACCACTCTTTCTGTTCTTTCTTTCCATAGTGTTCTATCGGCAGCCCCCTCTCTCCATCTTTCATGCTCCCCCTATCTTCTCACATCCCTCCTCGCGCAGTACTCCCATCTCAGCTGTGGCCTTCCCCTTTTCCTGCGTCCTTGATATTTTTCGACCTCTGCTCTCTTTGCTAGTTTGCCTGCATCCATCCTTACCAAGTGGCCTGCCCATCTAATCCAGCTTCTCGCCAATCTTCCTGATAGGCTGCACTACATCCCAACCTCTTTCCTGAGGTCGTTCATCCTTCTTCTGTCCACCCTCTTTGTTCTTGTTATTCGTCGAACCCAGTTATTCTCACACACTTGCAACTTCTGTTGTTGTTGTTGTTGTTGTTGTTGTTGTTGTTGTTGTTGTTGTTGTTGTTGTTGTTGTTATGTCAACGCCACTGTCTCCAGACCATGCAGGCGTGCCGGTGTAACACAGCTCTCATGACTTTCCCTTTAAGCTTTTTCGAAATGTTTCTGTCCAACATGACTCCCTCTACCTTTCTCCAAACATTCGCTCCCGCTTGTGTCCGACGTCGTACCCCTACTTATGAATGTCCATCCTCCGTAACCATTCCTCCAAGGTACACAAAGCCACCCATTTGCTTGATCTCCTTACCACCCAACCTGGTGTTCAACTCCTCTCTCTTGTGTCCAACCCACAACAGTTCTTGTTTGCTCTCTACTATTACGGCCAGATCGTCTGCATCATCTTCATGAGAACATCCTTCATGCTGATAGTAACAATGCATAAATATAAAAGTATGACGTTTTGCTTACTCTGCCTAGCGCCGCATGGGATCCATAGTTTACAGCATTTTGTTTGCAAATTCTTGTGAAAACACCTCTAATGCATCGTACCAATGAGCTAATCAATTGCACAATGTCAATGAACATGCGTCCTACAAAGGTCCATCAACTTATTGATGCGACTGGTCTCGGATACCAACTGCGCTTCCTTTGCCGGTTTGTGGAGAAATTTTTTAAACTATAACTGATGATAAATCGTGATGGAAGCCTTCTCGATGCACACGCTTATTACAAAGAAAGTGTACAAGAAAAACTCAACAAATTCGTCTACTGTTACCAGACGCCAGCCATGGTGAAACATTGTGGCGCCCTCTAACGGAGCGTGCATAATCGAAGTTAGCCAGGAGGCAGCGACGACCGCCTGTGCGCCGAACGAATCACGTGGCGAACGTTATCCAATCGTATTCAACGTATTTACCGCCGCCATATTCTTCGAGGGAAGTAGTCGCACTTGTTCGAATAAATATTACTATTTCCATACTAGTGCATTTTGTTGTTTGACGTCTGTTCGCGCAACCGAACATGGCAAGCGATGGAGGTGGGGTGCCTAATTCTAAACAGCATGCCCGCACCAAAAAGCCATACGACAGAAGAACGGTGAGTTTAAATACTTCGCGATGCCTCCGCAGAATATCTGCTAGAAATGGCTGCACAAAAATATAACGTGGTGTGCACGTGGTACGTTCACGCGAATTATTTGCGTATCCCTCCTTGGGAACCCTACATTTCTGAAGCTGAAATTTATATGACTTAAATAACACGAATCGGAGTGTCGTCACGTGCGCGGTGGGAAAAGCGCACGATGTCTCCGGCCGTGGCCTTGACCCTGACAGCCTAACTTTGAATCCATCCAGACGTATGTGTGTGTGTGTGTGTTCGTGGAATCGTTCCGATTTAACCATCACAGCCTTGGTAACCTAAGAGGCTAGGCACAGGTGTTTTAACTTGTATGTCTGTATATGTGTTCAAGACTTCAGCATGCATTCTATATATTTTTTTTATGTTGAAAGTCTTGTACTTTAAATTTTTTGTGAAAGAAAATGTCAAAATTTAAGATTGCTGACTGACCAGATGAAATGGTAACCAGTTTTTACTGAGTTTCAGCATGCAAAAACTGCAGGGGTGGGCCTTCAGTTGCACTGCTAAATATATTGAAGAAACCTTGTTTCCTGTATCTAGTACAAGCAGAGTAAGCATCTGACCCAATTTAATTAAAGCTAATTGCAACAAAGTTGCAATCAAACCACTGAACTTCAGGTATTGTGGACCTGCTGTGATGTCCCTGAGAAAAGATGATAGTGTACATCTTGAAATACAATTTGAGGAGAGGAAAAGTTTATAGCGAGAAAGATGCAGTATGTATTAATGTTGCAAGCTGGATATCCTCTGTCTAATAATCTCCAAACTAACTGTCAGATGGAAGGTCGTTCCAGTTGGCTATGGTACAGGTTAGGAAGCTAAACTGGATGAATTAATTGTGTGACTAAAGGGAGCTGAAATGTGTGTATGTGCCAAGAGGGTCTTGTAAAGGGTATGAGATGGGGGCTGAGGGCCAATGCTAGTATGCCATGCATGCTGACTATGCTGTTGTACAGCATGTCAAGCCGGATGTCAACTCTCCTTTGTTGGAGGCTGCACCAGCCGAGGTGATTTAGTATGCTGGTGACACCAACTGATCAGCTGTTGTTATTACGAACATACTGTGCTGCCCATCTTTTGACCATCTCTTGGTGTAGGGGTCCACTATGGCAGCGTCGTACTGGGGTCTGACAAGGGTGAGATAAGCCCAGGTTTTTATGTGTAGTTGGCCAACTTGTAGATATTAAAACATCATATGATTCCAAGTAGCAATTCCTGAAGCCCTTTCCGTTGCACAGGTAATAATCGTAAACTTGTCATTGCAGTCAATCGTGAAGAGGATGCGCGAGACCATGAAGGATATGATGTCACCGTCTTGGCTTGTTGATCTCGTGCACAGTGTCCGCAAACAACCACAACCCTCACATACTGCCCAAACTATGAACAACGTCAGTCAGCCGGTAGGGGCCCACTGTTTATACGTTTGCCATGCGAATATTCTTGAAAGGGTGATAAGTTATTCACAGTTTTCAAAAGGAAAAAATGGGCACGTTTTCATTATCAGTATAATAATGCCAAGTATTACAACTTGACATAATTTGTTTCTACTTGTGAACAGGCCCTTACCCAGAAATAAAATGTTGCCATTCTTGAACCTTCTAAAAAGGTGTAACCTTAAACGCACAAACGGCTTCCGTGGAAGCCGTTCACAGCCATTATTGGCCCAGTTGATTTTTTTCCCAAGCAGGCCAATGCTGGTTAATAGAATGACAGCCATTATTGGCCCATTTGATTTTTTCACTGATAATCCAATGCAAGTTGAGCAAATGATAGGCATTATCGGCCGAGTTAGGTTTTTCAATGGCAGGCCAAGTCTGGTTTAGCCATTATTGGTCCAATCGAGTCTTACTAGCTGTGCAGCGAGGTTGGTGTTATCACCTGCGCAGTAATAATAATAGAAGAAGAGCCAACACATGAAGGTTCATGAAAAAAGTAACTTGAAACTTTATTTTAAATATATAAACGCATCTTAAGTATATGCATGCAAATATGTTTAATATGAACAAACATGATGACATTCACACCCAAAATAAAATGCTTGACGCTAAATGTAAAGCAATACAACAAATAAAAATAGAATGTGTATCACTCAGTAATACAATTGGTTTTCAGGGCTTCATATTTGAGGCGAGCTGTCGCTCGCGCAAATCAATAATCTAGGGAGTGATTTATCGCTCGCATCAATTGTTAAAATCGCTCGCTGCCTGCAAGTGTTCGTCTTGACAAAGGTACTTTCTTGAGTATTAGATTCACTAGGAAAGTCTCCTCTTTATAACGCAGTGTTCGGGCTCCAATATTTGGAGTTCACATATTCATCACCGGCGATGGCGATCGTAGCCCGCTGCACCAAGATTGCAAGAACGCCATCGAAGCTATGCTGGCCGCGCGGTTTATAAAAATGATCAAATGAGTGGACTAACGTCGATTTGTATTAGGTGTAAATGTCACATGATGTTGTATGTCGAACTGAATAAAATACATGTACAGTTATGGAATAGTTCAGGGATAAAAAATATTTCGCTTCGATCCGATTGACCGACTACGCAGTAATGGGAATCGAAAATAATAACCTGGATCTGAACTACCGAAAATTTATATGAGACACAGAGTGTAAAAGTTGACCAGACATTGAAAACGATAATTTTAATAACTGTTCCACTTCGTCTTTCAACCGCTCTGAACACATCAATTCAAGGCACATCTCCGGTACCATTTAACATTGATTCACTGTTTCATGTACGGATGACAAATTCATATTTTTTGCGCACTGAGTTTAAGTTGTGCGTTTAGCATTGTGATGCAATGGAAGCATGCCATTTCACCCCAGTTTATATTGGTGTTGCCTACAAAGCTGCATTTATGAGTTATGACTATACATGTCATTTTTATTGTGTCGTGGCCACGGCACAGTGCCACGGGCACGACACTGCCTTTGCCCAGGCTACGGCCTACGGTAATCGGTGACATGTTGCAATTCAAAACCGTTTCACCAATTGCGATCATAATGTATGGGCTTTACTAAAGTAAACATTTATTTGTACAAAAGTCAGCGCCAACAAGCACCAATTAAAATTTCATGGCGACAACAACAGAATCCGAATGGGAAATGGTGGCGCCACAAATCGCTCGCCTAAATTAATTTGGCATATTTAGGCGATCGATTTATCTCTCGCCTGTTGTTTCCAAAGCCCTGGGTTTTAAAAGTAATATGTTGAAACATTACTTCTTTGAGAAAACAGCAATCATCCAGATTCAGTATTGCCTATTGGAAAAAAGTAATATGAATTTACTAGACTGGGCATTCATGGTTTGCCTGCTGTTTGAGTTTTTTTAGCAACTGGGAAACTGCCGCCGATAGTAGGGCCTACATGCCGATTATGTATATGAATCGGACCCCGAATCAGGCTCAGTTTCGAAGTCGACCGCGATTACGCTTGGCCACTGCTAAGAGTGCCAGGGGTGGGTGACAATACAGTAGCGTGTCGGTTACTAGCAGCAGGCACATCAACATTATGGATCTCCACCAACATAACAAAGGATGTCGCATCTTTTCACTCACTCGCGCTTGGCATGTGCCATTTTGAACTCGTCCCACATCTGGGTCAAAGTATTGTTTCTTCAAATGAGAGTGTCAGTGGATAGGCCAAAGAGAAAGACCAAAGAAACGTGTTTCCCAACCAGTGATGTACACGAGTACAATAAATAGAGATCAGCCGCAGTATCATTATTTTCCAATGATGTCAAGGTTAAAGATATATATATATAGACCAGCAGTATTCACTATTCTGCCGCCGACAACATTCATTGAGTCACGGCCACTGATCTTGTTAAAAAGAAAAAACCCGTCTGTTTTTACCCGTCGTCGCCATACATTTGCCAGTCTTCAAGACGGGCAGACGTGACCCTAGCTAAGGGCCTGCTTGTGAAGAACATTAAAATATGATTCTTGGTTTAAAAAAAAACATTCAACTGTAATACCTGAAATGTTTTAGTGTCAGCATTCTTCCAGATGGTGTGTTATTGAACCATTAAAACACACTTGGTAGAACTGGTTAGTCTTGCTGATTACATGACACTTTCTTCATAATTGCATGTTGTATAACTACAATCTGTACTGTTCTGGTTGTGCAGGCTCCAGCGTCAAGAAATCAGACAGTGTGCAGCGAAGTACGGAACACACACACGGCATTCGTTCCAATAAACCAAGCAGCTGCAAGTAGCAGCGAAGTGTCCAGTAGCAGGGCTGCGACGTACACATCCAACAGTCCACAGTTCTCGCACTTTGCCACAATGCCACTACAAGGTATTATTAATGGTGGACATGCAAATGTTGCAAATTATGCAGACTTTTTTTATGCAATTATCATTCTTGTCCTAATTAATTGTATCAGATAGGTATTCCATTTGTTGCAATGAAATGTGTTATTCATTGCATGATTACAGATTGACCATTCCATGTAAAATCATACAGATTCCCAGATGGTTTGCTGGCTTTATTGTTTTTTTACTTTGATGGAAAAATTTAAACTTGGTATTGACAAAATATTCTGAATACTTACAAGTTACAAATATCCTGAATGTCTTGTTATGATTATATCCACCTTGAATAATTTTGTTGGTGGAAAATTAGTGAAGTTTTTAATATTAAGAATGTGCATACCATCTTTGATATGTGATGAACAAATTTACAGTTGTACAACAATGTGCAAGATCATGACATGCAGTTGTAATACTCATGCAGCATCTGTTTTAGGCCAGAGCACATGTATGTCGGGACAGACTGTCTACAGTAAAGCACCAGTCTATACACAGCCACCCACTGAATACAGCCAAGAGACGAATAACTATATGCAACCAAGTGAGCATTTGAACTTGTGTTCATGGAATAACTACATAATAACTACATGCAACCAAGTGAGCATCTGAACTTGTGTTCATGGAATAACTACATAATAACTACATGCAACCAAGTGAGCATCTGAACTTGTGTTCATGGAATAACTACATAATAACTACATGCAACCAAGTGAGCATCTGAACTTGTGTTCATAGAATAACTACATAATAACTACATGCAACCAAGTGAGCATTTGAACTTGTGTTCATAGAATAACTACATAATAACTACATGCAACCAAGTGAGCATTTGAACTTGTGTTCATAGAATAACTACATAATAACTACATGCAACCAAGTGAGCATTTGTACTTGTGTTCATAGAATAACTACATAATAACTACATGCAACCAAGTGAGCATTTGAACTTGTGTTCATAGAATAACTACATAATAACTACATGCAACCAAGTGAGCATTTGTACTTGTGTTCATAGAATAACTACATAATAACTACATGCAACCAAGTGAGCATTTGAACTTGTGTTCATAGAATAACTACATAATAACTACATGCAACCAAGTGAGCATTTGAACTTGTGTTCATAGAATAACTACATAATAACTACATGCAACCAAGTGAGCATTTGAACTTGTGATCATAGAATAACTACATAATAACTACATGCAACCAAGTGAGCATTTGAACTTGTGTTCATAGAATAACTACATAATAACTACATGCAACCAAGTGAGCATTTGAACTTGTGTTCATAGAATAACTACATAATAACTACATGCAACCAAGTAAGCATTTGCACTTGTTTTCATAGAATAACTACATAATAACTACATGCAACCAAGTGAGCATTTGAACTTGTGTTCATAGAATAACTACATAATAACTACATGCAACCAAGTGAGCATCTGAACTTGTGTTCATAGAATAACTACATAATAACTACATGCAACCAAGTAAGCATTTGCACTTGTTTTCATAGAATAACTACATAATAACTACATGCAATCAAGTGAGCATCTGAACTTGTGTTCATGGAATAACTACATAATAACTACATGCAACCAAGTGAGCATCTGAACTTGTGTTCATAGAATAACTACATAATAACTACATGCAACCAAGTGAGCATTTGAACTTGTGTTCATGGAATAACTACATAATAACTACATGCAACCAAGTGAGCATTTGAACTTGTGTTCATAGAATAACTACATAATAACTACATGCAACCAAGTGAGCATCTGAACTTGTTTTCATAGAATAACTACATAATAACTACATGCAACCAAGTGAGCATCTGTACTTGTGTTCATAGAATAACTACATAATAACTACATGCAACCAAGTGAGCATCTGAACTTGTGTTCATAGAATAACTACATAATAACTACATGCAACCAAGTGAGCATCTGAACTTGTGTTCATAGAATAACTACATAATAACTACATGCAACCAAGTGAGCATTTGAACTTGTTTTCATAGAATAACTACATAATAACTACATGCAACCAAGTGAGCATCTGAACATGTGTTCATAGAATAACTACATAATAACTACATGCAACCAAGTGAGCATCTGTACTTGTGTTCATAGAATAACTACATAATAACTACATGCAACCAAGTGAGCATCTGTACTTGTGTTCATAGAATAACTACATAATAACTACATGCAACCAAGTGAGCATCTGAACTTGTGTTCATAGAATAACTACATAATAACTACATGCAACCAAGTGAGCATCTGAACTTGTGTTCATAGAATAACTACATAATAACTACATGCAACCAAGTGAGCATCTGAACATGTGTTCATAGAATAACTACATAATAACTACATGCAACCAAGTGAGCATCTGTACTTGTGTTCATAGAATAACTACATAATAACTACATGCAACCAAGTGAGCATCTGAACATGTGTTCATAGAATAACTACATAATAACTACATGCAACCAAGTGAGCATCTGTACTTGTGTTCATAGAATAACTACATAATAACTACATGCAACCAAGTGAGCATCTGAACATGTGTTCATAGAATAACTACATAATAACTACATGCAACCAAGTGAGCATCTGTACTTGTGTTCATAGAATAACTACATAATAACTACATGCAACCAAGTGAGCATCTGAACATGTGTTCATAGAATAACTACATAATAACTACATGCAACCAAGTGAGCATCTGTACTTGTGTTCATAGAATAACTACATAATAACTACATGCAACCAAGTGACCATCTGAACATGTGTTCATAGAATAACTACATAATAACTACATGCAACCAAGTGAGCATCTGTACTTGTGTTCATAGAATAACTACATAATAACTACATGCAACCAAGTGAGCATCTGAACATGTGTTCATAGAATAACTACATAATAACTACATGCAAAACTACATGCAACCAAGTGAGCATTTGCACTTGTTTTCATAGAATAACTACATAATAACTACATGCAACCAAGTGAGCATTTGAACTTGTGTTCATAGAATAACTACATAATAACTACATGCAACCAAGTGAGCATCTGTACTTGTGTTCATAGAATAACTACATAATAACTACATGCAACCAAGTGAGCATCTGTACTTGTGTTCATAGAATAACTACATAATAACTACATGCAACCAAGTGAGCATCTGAACTTGTGTTCATAGAATAACTACATAATAACTACATGCAACCAAGTGAGCATCTGAACTTGTGTTCATAGAATAACTACATAATAACTACATGCAACCAAGTGAGCATCTGAACATGTGTTCATAGAATAACTACATAATAACTACATGCAACCAAGTGAGCATCTGTACTTGTGTTCATAGAATAACTACATAATAACTACATGCAACCAAGTGAGCATCTGAACATGTGTTCATAGAATAACTACATAATAACTACTTGCAACCAAGTGAGCATCTGTACTTGTGTTCATAGAATAACTACATAATAACTACATGCAACCAAGTGAGCATCTGTACTTGTGTTCATAGAATAACTACATAATAACTACATGCAACCAAGTGAGCATCTGAACTTGTGTTCATGGAATAACTACATAATAACTACATGCAACCAAGTGAGCATCTGAACTTGTGTTCATGGAATAACTACATAATAACTACATGCAACCAAGTGAGCATCTGAACTTGTGTTCATGGAATAACTACATAATAACTAAATGCAACCAAGTGAGCATCTGAACATATGTTCATAGAATAACTACATAATAACTACATGCAACCAAGTGAGCATCTGAACATGTGTTCATAGAATAACTACATAATAACTACATGCAACCAAGTGAGCATCTGAACTTGTGTTCATAGAATAACTACATAATAACTACATGCAACCAAGTGAGCATCTGAACTTGTGTTCATAGAATAACTACATAATAACTACATGCAACCAAGTGAGCATCTGAACTTGTGTTCATAGAATAACTACATAATAACTACATGCAACCAAGTGAGCATTTGAACTTGTGTTCATAGAATAACTACATAATAACTACATGCAACCAAGTGAGCATCTGAACTTGTGTTCATGGAATAACTACATAATAACTACATGCAACCAAGTGAGCATCTGAACTTGTGTTCATGGAATAACTACATAATAACTACATGCAACCAAGTGAGCATCTGAACATGTGTTCATAGAATAACTACATAATAACTACATGCAACCAAGTGAGCATCTGTACTTGTGTTCATAGAATAACTACATAATAACTACATGCAACCAAGTGAGCATCTGAACTTGTGTTCATAGAATAACTACATAATAACTACATGCAACCAAGTGAGCATCTGAACTTGTGTTCATAGAATAACTACATAATAACTACATGCAACCAAGTGAGCATCTGAACTTGTGTCCATATAATTTGATGCATCAATGATGATCATTAATGTAGCTTCTGAAACGGTTTTTGTTGTGATCTCAATAAAATACTTCTCTCCGCACCAGCCCCTATCCATTATTGAGTGCAGCATCGAAATGACCACAATATTATATTTTCCAACAAGTAAACAGAAGATATTTATTCCATGATGCTTCTGGATATAAAAACTTGCCAGACTTATAGCCTCTTAATAGTTATGATTGAGAGATAATAAGTTACAAGAACACCACTTTTGAAAATATGGATGATGTTTGAACCATTATGTGACATTTTACATGTGATGTGTTCTGCACCAGAACAGACCAGACATGTCTGTCTGTGATCTCCAGTACAGATACCATGGTCCTTTCTCTCCTGTGGAGATGGAGATAAAATAGGTCTACTGCCTGCAAAATAGAAGCACAACTAGACGTTGCAAACAAAAGGTTTATGTTCTTCAGAAGGAGACGACCAATCAGAAGTGAGTGAGTACTCGATATCGACCAGCGGTTGTTCTTCGCTTGTGCCGCACCCCGACCAACGAGATTACCAGAGAGACATCCTGCAGCTGAGTGAATCGAAGATCGTACAGATGCGACAAGAACTGGGGGGTTCGGTGACCCCCAGCAAGGAGATTGACCCGCCAATGCAATGTCACTCAAGTGGTGGGTTGTATAATAATAACATTTGCTACTTGGACAAATTGGACATACTGAATCATATCACCCATATACGATCAGACTTGGGGGGGGCAATTCCAAATCTGGAATTTGTGTTTTGTTTTTAAAAGTAATTGGAATTGTGAAAATGTAATTGGTATTTTCAATTACATCATGTAACTTTTAACTCAAATAAGTCGCTACAAATAATCAACAATAAAGTATGTCGCTTGTGTCATGTTTGTTTGTGTGCCATAACATGCAGCTCTAAAATAGATGAGTTTATTTTTGCATTTAGTATTTCAATGGTTGCTCAGTTCACAGACTTTTTTGGAATTGGTATTACATAAGTCTGTATACATTGATGGTCATGGATCATAAGTGGTATCTGTCGGTGTCCAGTGATAGAGCCCTAAAAGGGAGACCCGTTTGAGAGCTTGCAATGATTATGAACCAGACAAGCACCTGTCACCTCTGCTGCACACACACTAGTCCAAGCTGTCCCAGCGAGTCCTAGTGTGTGCATTGGTGTTGGCAGCTGCGGCTAGTCGTCTGTGCAAATCTATTTTCACCAGTTTTACAGTAGGAGTAGTAGTGTTTTTCCTGATGACAGCCCTTGGTGCCGAATAATATTGCTGATGAGAACACTGCAGATGCCATCATATGTGTTTGTTGGAGTTGGGTGCAATGTCTGTTATTGAATCCTGTGTCCCATTTGCACTGCTCCGCCTTATTGTTTCACGAATTAACTGAACGTGCCCTTCCTGTTTAGTGTCGGACGGACGGAACGTGAGCAAGTTGTCAACTAGTAACAACAACAAGAGTTTCCTCTGGTCAAGCAGCGCACGGCCATCGCGTCCAAGTCGTCCTCAGCCACCGGCGAAAAGCCAACGTCCCTCATTCAACGTCTCTATATTTGGCAGTCCAATTCAGGTAAGGTGTTCCTTTCTGTTCAGTAGTTTTCATTGTAAAATCCAGTGGATTTTATAGAGATGCTACCATGGGGAGCATATGTTGATTATGTTGCCTGTATAGTGTGCATGAACATTTGTGAATAAATGTTTTAGAATCTGATAAACATTCATGAGTACCTAACAAAAAAATTCTAATAATATTTGTATAGCGCCGTATATCTAGACAAAGTCCTCATTCAGAGGGGCTTAAAATACATAGGTGATAAATTAAACGGTCACAAATGTGATAATAAATTAGATTAAAAACATAGTAAGGATATGTAAATATAGGATTGATTAGCTAAATAAATGATAATAAATTAGTATAAAAAAAAAGTTAAATAGATTAGATGATAATAAATTAGTTAAACACATGACAAGACACATGTACCACCGTTGCCTTGTAGCTTTTCTCCACCCACAGGTGGTAAATAGTATGCTACTATGATTATTATTATTTATATATCTAGAATTGCATGAGCAGCTGTATAAAAAGCAATATGAAAAATTCACTTATGGGTTGTTGCTTATGATCAGTGTTGGTATATATATATATATATATATATATATATAATGGTATTTGGGGGTTGTCTCGCAATAGTCGGCATCCACACGGCGACATGAACTGGGCAAGGATTACCAGCAGTCGCCCTACTATCCTGGCAAAACTACGTTTGGAGGCGCAGCATCACACAGGAAGAATCGCTTACAACATTCGTCTCCCTATCACGTAAGTACACAGTATACTAACGTTATTAGGTTAACACCATTACTGTGCATTTATCACTGGTGTAAGGGAGCTCTCTCTGGGCAGGTGTTATTTCAGTAATTATTCGGCCATATCTGCACAGTGAAAGTTGACAGTAATCGACATTTCATCTCTGATCATGTGGTGTTCTCTTCCAATTTCCTGGGGTTCTTATTGTCATTTGTACAGTACGTTGAGTGAACTTTGTGATAATAATTTATGCTAATGGTTGTAAAGCAAAACCATCACTTTCACAAGTCAAATTTTAGCTAGTTACGATGTAATGACATTGAACATATGAACTTAGTCATGTAGCTCATAATAAATCTATTACGTCTTCTCGTGCATTTCATATAGATCCTGTTAAGAAATATATTGCTACCAACTCGTACTACATAAAATTGTTACATTTCATATTATTTCTGACCGGACTTCACCCCGCTGTTTTCATTTTAGTCGCCCCTGACAAAGAGGCAAGTCACAGCTCGGCCACTGAACAATTCCACTCTAGGTGGCGTTACCAGTTCAACAGCAAAACGGATACTTGACACGCTGGAAAAGATGTCGACTCCAATCAAAGTGAGTAGACGCGCTTGCAATGATATCTTGAATATCAGACTTCTTGGGGATGCAGATATGTAGGAATATGATGTACAGTAGTTCACCATGTTCTCTCGTATCAACTGATTATGTAATCCAATAATTAATATTATTGTGACACTGAAGAAAATTACTTATTCATGAAACTACTACATATCTTAAATTGTCTGTTTTCAGGATGCAAAGAAAATTCCGTCATACAATTCAAGTCTTGTTGATTCGACGTTGTCATTCACTGTAAGTTCTGCAGCCTATGCTATTTAAATTTAACTAATTTCTCCACGGATTAATGACACAATAGCTTCATCATTGATAATTATTATAATGCATGCATTATTGCTATTACAAAATAGATCACTAGACTGTATAGGATTGATTAGCTAAATAAATAAGCACAAGTCTGCCTTTATATTGGTGACTGCTTTCCCTAGATGATTAGATATTTAAACTTGTTCTGTGGCATGTGTACCGAATGGGATTCTGTAACGGATGATCTCAAAACGTTTATTTTCCTATCTTGGTTAATAAGGGTTGACTTCGAGTGCTTGCGGGCAATTTTGCGTTGTGACCTGTCCCCTGACGAATACAAAGTTGTGCATAGGTCAATGTAATTCAAAGTTTCATGTGCCGGGAGAGGTATTAGAGATTAGGTGACATTGCTTTTGAGATCATCCCTATACTTGCTTATTTTCAAGAAAACCGTGTTGTTTTCAGATTATTCCTATACTTGTTTATTTTCAAGAAAACCTTGATGTTGTGTTCTGTTTGCAGCCTGGTAACTACAGGCGGCGCAGTCTGCCCATTCACCGTCAGGACACCAGGTCAACAGCACAGGTGTGTGGTCGGTTGTGGAGCACATCGTTGTTTAATTTTACAAACAAGTAACTTTCTAATGGCATCACCTATGGTTTTCGGTATATCTGACATTGTTGGGCTGAGCTATAAAGACACACCTGCAGATTACCTTGTGTGTATATTGTAAGAGAAAAGGCATTAAAAAATGTTTAGAATTACATTTTAGTTGTTGCGTCAGAAAATTTTCCAGGCAGGGTTACTCAGAAATGGGTATACTGTTCTTATGCGTTATCCAGCTAGTGGGTACACTTTTTTCGAATTACACAAATAGTCTTGTTTGTTGGAAGATGTTGAAAATGATTTGGGTTCACTGCCTGTATCTAAACGTTTCTCAGCATTTGGATGGAAACTCGACAGCCATGTTGGCCATGTTCTGCTGTGAGCAGTTTGAAGATATTCTGTAAGCTGGTAATTAACAATGAATGTCGACTACCATCGGCCTCTCAATCGAGAGAACCCAGATTCGAATCCTGTTGCTGTTGTTTCAAAGCTTTGGCAATTTTGTTCAGCTGTATAAATGAGTACCTGGCTATTGACTATGAATGTGGATATATTTGAACGAATAGTCATTGGGAAGTAATTGCAACATGACTGAATGCTTGCAAAACCGCACGTTTAGCCAAGTTGTTGTGATGAACAGGGCTGACAGGGATTGAAGTGTAAAGTGCTTTGAACAGTCCAAAGGACTGGATACCGTGCTATATAAGAACATGCCTTTACATGACATTGTAAATTCTTAAAAATAACTCCCATGTGTGTGTGAGTGACAAAACGTGACACAGCATCACCCTTGACTGTCCACAGATGCCTCCTGTGGCAGGTATTGCACCACCAACCATGGCCCCAGTCATGAGGAATCTACAGGGTCTGACCACCCGTGAGTCAGCCCCTCAACTTCCGCAGTCGTCTCCAGCCAGGTCGACTGCCCCCGTGAGGGGTACGGAAGCCCAGAGAGATGGGGGTGCAAGGACAGGGAAGATGCGACGGGAACGGCAGCATTACTCGAGCAAGAAAGTCAGTCAGGACGAGGAGGTGAGTCTTGGGGGGGTTAGGATAAACTTCTGCATGTCGTGTTCAGCCAAAATCTGATGTGAAATAGTTTGTTTTAGGATAAACATTGATTACTTTATGATTGACTGTGTGCGATTATCACATAATGGAATTAACTACTTCACCAAAAGTCGTTTAATTTTGTTGCTAAATATGAAGCTTGTGTAAGCCAATAAGATTGTAGTAAAGGTAATGTTCCTACTATGTGTCCACTTTTCAGTCCAGCAGCGGTGGAATTTAAAAAAATGTTAGGTCCGACATTTTTATGTTTATATGTTTCTTGTTTTCATTGCATCAAAGCTAAAAAAAACATGTTACAGATCTTTTTAAAAGATGTCAAAAAGGTATATAAAGCTACTACATCAAGCAGGAAGTGCTATAAAGTGAAACTGAGAACGTCACAGTTTAACCATTTCATTACTACAGCTCTGATATGCTGTGACCACTGAATACTTTCCCAGTGAATATGCATCACTTCTAGTCAAGATTTCAGCAACAGAAATGCGTTTTATGAATAGGAATATTATATATATATTCTGAAAATATGATAATCAGCGAGTACAATTAGCCATATCACTTTACATTTGGTCGTCAACGTAATCAGCAATCCAAGATGGACACCACGATTTCAGCATTTTTTGCAGTTGCTGAACACAGTTGTATACCATTGTACATATTAAATGTAAACTACTCATGTTGATCATGTTAAAGGCGTATACTATGATATAAAATACAATATCAAGTACATTTTGTGGAGTATAAGAAGGTGAAAAACAAATTATTTATCTGTATTTTATACATATTTGACAGAAGTGTTTATTTGTTTATTTGCTAACACATCCATCACTGCTGGACCAATTCCAATAAAATTTGACGTTGACGGATTCACAGACACCTTTTCCTTATTACAAAAATCAAACTCCGGCAACAACGCATCATCCAGCATTGACAGCTCATCCTCTGGGTGTACACTGTCACTTTCATCATCACTGACGCCCGGGTAGCAACTGAAAATACTGTTGGAGTCCGTTTCGCCTATGGCTCGGTTGCTAAGTTCGCCAACATCATTGTTTCGATTGTCAACATCTGACAAAGATTCATCGCTAAAACTATCAAATAATCTGTCCAAAACATACGGTGGTAAATCGCCAGTTGAAGTATGCTGTCCGCCATTTCGATAATCCAGAATTAACAACCGCGAAAATCTCCGTAAAATGATATTGAGTGATAATCAACGATTGCCGCTACTGAATAACTAATTCATTCACTATGACAATCGTATATAACAAGTGGCTCCACGTAGTGGGTAATTATGAGTGAAAGTAATTTAAATGGTGAACAAAGCCAATGCCGGAAATTCGGCATGTCGTACTGAAATGGTTAAGCTTGACTATGCTATGCAGCAACCGCGAAAGTGATTGGAATGAAAGTAGAGACACCAGGCGACCATTTTCGAAGATAAAACTACGAATTTTTGTGGCTGTTTTGGGGTTTGTGCGTGGCCTAACAAGTGGATGCTCGTGTTTCTTCCTCTAGGTGGAGTTGCCTGCCCTCCAGACCAGCTTTACCCTGCCTATTGGCAGCATGCCCACTATTACCTTCGGAAGTAGCATAACACCAGGTAGCGACACGACACCGTCGACACGGCCGAGCCGTTTGAGTGCAGTCTCAGACACTGGCTCACCCCCATTCAAGTTCAGCAGCCCCATTCAGAAGGAAGGGGGAAACATCCTAGGAGGGGGTTCATCCCCCACTTCCCCTCGCGTATGTGCATTACGGTGTTTTGTTTCTGTAAAGCAGAAGACAGAAATTGCATTTAATTTTTTTATTTTGCCTTGGCATTGCCCTAAATCTGTGGATTTTTATTTTTTAAGAACTATGGAAGCTGGTAGATCTTATACAAGATTCTTCATGGATAAATTGTTGCCTGAGTAAGAGTACAATTTGGGGTTTACACCATCAAACTAGTTGAATTTCACACTCTTCACAAACAAATTGGACCTGTCAAGTATCCGCTGCAATATGCTAGCTCGTTTGTAAAAAAATTTTTATTTAGTTTTGGTGAAATCATCAGATGAAGTATTACATTATTCTTGACTGGACCAGAAAGTTATCTGGCTCGCTAACATATGGCCATTCACATTTTGTAAGTTATCCGATTCGACAGTCATAGTCAATTTGAATGATTTTGCAAAAATTGCACCCTTGTTCTTGTATTACTTTAAAAAAAAATTAGGTGTGAGAAAAACACATTTTTCATAATAACCTTGTGAGTTTGCATGTTCAATTTCATGCAAGATTCTGACATTTTTGCATGCATATTTTGTATGCATATGCCTCACAGACATTCTGTTTTCCTGCGTCAGTCGTTCCAGTTCAGCTCTCCAATCTCAGTGAGCAAGGCCGCCACAGTCATCAATGCAACGCAGTCACCCCACACTACCCCGTTCAGTGCCGCGCCGTCATGCAGCAATACCTCGTTCAACAGTAGCCCTTCGTTGGCATTCAACTACCAAGTAGATTCAGCGAAGCTCAAGAAGAAGTTGCCACCTTCACCAGCGTCCTCGCCTGGTGAGTGCTGTTTGGTTACTAAAGGTATAAAAAAAAAAAAAAATCATAGTTTAAACCATATTTATTATAACTTATTAAGATCTTGACCTCCCAAATGTGTTTGCGTGAACCACAATTTATTTAATATAATTTGTCCGTGACTACCATGTTTACATTGTATGTGGGGGGGGGGCATAATTTTAATGATATGCCAATTATGTGATGACGTGGACACCTGACCCCAATAAACTTTGCCAACAGGTATTGGAAATGTTGACAACTATTCAAGAATGTACAGAACGTCAAGGTTGATAGTCATAAACAAATGACGCCAATGAAATTACATTTAAAAAAAATATAATTAAAACACATTTGAGCGGTCAAGATGTTAGACTAGATCTATTTTATAATATATATTTTATGGTGTAATGGACCTCCCTAGTGAGTAGATTCAAGAGGGTTTTTTTTAATTTAGTGAATCTGTCAATGAGCTCAAGCTGTTAATTACAAATGATAGCTTGTTATGTTGACCATCAGAAATTGGAAAAGGGTTACAAAAAAATCACAGTGCACCCTAGCATTTTGCTTAACCCATTAGACCCCGCACAATGAATTACGTGTGTGCTGCTTTTCCCCAGGAAACTGAGGCAGATTTTGAAAATTATGGGTGCTTCTAGTTTTTAAGCTGTAGTTTCAAAAGTATTGATATCTTATAATTGCAAGTTATGTTTATTTTGAAGCAAATGGAATTATCTATGCAATGGTGTAACTGTGGTGTATATAAGCCTGTTATATGTTGTCATTCTGAGGTGTGGAACTTCGGAAATAATTTTTTTTAACAAATATTGAGTGAAGTTTGACATGATAGTCATATTTTATTACAATAACATCACCAACTGCTGGCTCCACACAAGGAAATGTTCTTCCTATGCATGATACTGCACAAAGAATCCAATTTTGCACAAATGCACATTGCATGTCAGACATCCAAAGCATGTCTCAATTGCACGTCCAGATGGCCGTTTCACTCCGTTTTTGCGACACAACTGATAAGCTCATTTTGATGAAAATGAGTTGTTGGAGTTCTCATCAGGGATGTCATCACTACTATTACTTGCCACCTGAAACAAACAAACAGCTACAGTAATGAAAGCAGAATAAGAATAAAATGTTGTATGCATTTGTCACATGTCATATCCATCACAACAATGTAAAATTATAATTTTTACAAGCAGCCAATAATTACATTACTTTTTTTTAAAGTTGACCAATATCTGAAATATAGATAAATATAATTAATTACAAAGACCACTGACACCGTCAATATAATAAAATTGTCAACAATGTCCAAAGGCAAAGCAACAACACCACCCATCCAGCCACCGCCCATCCAGGGCTTGACTGTTTACATGCTCGTCGGGCCAGATTTTTCTGTTTTATTTACTCATTTGCTTTATAATCCATTATATAACAACATGCACAACTAACCACATAATCTAAGCCGAGTAAATGGCACAAAACACACAATGTCAGTGTTGAAACAGTCGACAAGTTGAATAAGACAGTGACCAGGCTACTCTTGGACGAAAAAACCAACCAACGCCATCTTCAATTTATCGCTCACTCAGTCAAAGATCGAGCCACATATAAATCTTACCTCCACATCCATCTCGGAAGCACTTTCATCCGAAGATTCATCTCTAAAATCACGCAAACTTCATCTGCAATGAACGTATCTGTTCTACGAGAAACGGCCATTTTTAAAGCCCACCAGTGCTCGACTTAAAACGCGATTATCTTCGAAACTTTCAATACAACCATATGTTAATTTTACCCACAATTCATAGCTAAGATATGTAGAATTCCGCTAGTTTTAGTTTCATATCAATCCACCCGATGACGCCACCTCCACAGCCTTTTTCCCCAGCGGACGCTTCCGGGCGCCGTGGGGAAAACAAGGTCGGACGCTTTCGGACGCGTGGGGTCTAATGGGTTAATATGCTAAGTAACAGGTTGATTATTATAGAAAGCAAGCCATCGCTAACAGCAATAGGTTAGCTGTATGGATTCACTGCCGCATTGTAACATATGCGTTTTCAGAAGCTACCAAAGTGGTGTATTTGGTATTCAGCATAGCTGCCTGATTAATACAACATAGCCATCCCTAAATTTGTGGTTATGTAAATATTTGTGCTTTATTCTGTCCTGTTTTCATGCGTGGTTTCTCGGACAGAGCCGGGTGGTTTCTCTCCAGCCAAGCAGCTGGCTGCGGGCAGTGTGATGGACTTCCTCTCAAAGTCTGCGAGTGACCACGGCACAAAGAGTAACAAGCAGGCGGGTGGGTGCCATGCCATTTTCTGATTCAGAAGTCACACCTTTTTTTCGGTGTTAAAAGCCTGACCAAAGAGGCAAGCTTTGAATTATCAGGGTTAGAGATATTTTTCAGGTGACAGTCATGTTAGTACATACATCACCCACCAGCTGTAGAAACAATGAATCATTTTAGCGATCGATCACGATTTAGCTCGTCATGAAAAGAATGGTGATAGTAGCTGTGATACATGTGGTATATGTTAACCAAATGATCCTGTTTTAGTGATTTTAGACCTTGGATGAATATGTGCAGGTATTAAAATTAAAATAATAATGCTGAGTACTAAATTCACCTATGACGCCTGTGAATTTCCATGGTATTCTGCAGGTGACAATATTGTCCTTGTTGGTGCAACAGGTGACCTGTCAAGCCTGTTCAAGAAGCCGGCCGGCAGCTGGGATTGTCCAACGTGTTTTATACAGAACAAGGAGGAGGTGAACAAGTGTGTAGCTTGCTGTACATCAAAGCCTTGCTCCACGACCACAAGCGACAGTGCCGTCAAGGTATGTTAATTTATGTAATCTTGACTGAATATCGTAGAAGTTCGATCGATATCTCTTGTGTAACATGTACTAAATCTGATTGCATAGCGTTATTTAATCTCAGTGCAAAATATGATAGGGACATTTTTTATATTGGCAACCAGTTTTCCTTAAGGCAAGGGTGTACTCTAAACGTACTTTATTTTATTACTTCACTGTTATTTATCACAGGGCTGAAACTTTCAGAGTTGGTGAGTTCACCTCACAGCATAGCTGTGCATTTTTTCTGAATTTTTCTAGGGGTTTTCCCACAGTATGGTGGCCATCTTGGATTAATTTTTTCGTGTCGAACATGTCAGTAACTACCAGTCTTATAACCCAAATTTGTTGTGTAGTTACTCTAGACAACCCTTGTGAAAACCACCAAGCTGTTTTTTATTTTTCTAAAAACTTTTATGAGTTTTTCAAGTTCTACTGTGCGAAAATGCAAAAACGGAGGTGAAAAATTCCATTCGTGACTCATTGTGTAAAAACCAGTTTTTTTAGAAAGTCTCTTGGTGGTTTTCAAGAGCATTCTATCAAGATACACTATGGCAAGTTTCAAGCAATTCTGTAAAGCAGTAGCACGGGAAAATGACACGGGAGATGTAGGGAAAAAACATTTCTGAGATAATTGCGTTCAAAGTTTGGGTACATGGGAACACACATTTCAACATATAAAAAGTAATCTAGATGACTGAAACTTTGCACATATGTTAGCCAATGTATAATCTCAATAGGCAGAGTTCGCAATGATTTCCCCTGCAAAATAATAACACAGGAAAACTAACCACCACAACAACAAAAATTTGCAAAACAGAAAAATATATTTGTAAAATATGACACCAGTCCACAGATAAAGTTCACTGGAGCACAGATAAAGTTCACTGGAGTACAGTGCCATTGGTACCCTCTCTAAAACGCCCCCGTGCCAAGGGTACGGTCGACAGCTTTGACGGAGTGAGTGCACTTCTTGCATGGCAGCAGTACTGCATAGAGTACAATCACTGTTGAGATATTTGCACCAGCGTCTTGTTCATGTCTACATCCTCAGACATAAATCTCCAGTTTGGTGTAATCAAAGTTCCGTTCGGTCGCAGTCGAGATAACTTGTCTTGTGATGCTGATGGCCGATTTGATTCCTAGAAACAGTAACACAAAACCAATGTATGTCATGAACAGCACAAGTATTCATAACATGTTCAACAACAAAAAATTTCCATGTTAGGTTAAATTTATTTCATCGCCGTACACATAAATATAGAGGTAAGTTGTAATATAAACAACATTTCTATTGATTAACGTGCTGAGTAGAAATGTCATCCTTCAACAACAGCATCATCTGAGCCCCTGTACAGTTACATAAATATAGTTGTAAGTCATAACTCTGTCTCTACCTCTGCAGGCTCTGGTGTGGCTGGCACTGCCTGCAGTGCAGTGGCACCCTGGGGGTGAGCTTGAATATCAACACAGGACGAATAGCAACATCAACGTTTCTCCTGCGAGATATATGCCACAAAGGCTAACCATGTTCGGAGAAAACATAAATACACACATATATCTGAATCATACATCGGGAATATATAAAACATCGTAATTGAACTTACTTCGTCTGCCATTCTCATCGGCATAGTGGGCGTTGTCGCAGACGAAGTTGTGGACACAGCCAGTTCATTGACGGATTCAACACGAGATTCTTTGCTGTCGCGCGCTAACTGCAGCTGTGCACGCTTCCACTGATTCTCAGCACCGTAACTACCCAATGCCTTTTGACTAAACCGCATAATGTTGTTTTAGAAAGCGATATAATTGAACGTAACGCGGAAAGTAGCAATGCTGGCGAACATATTGAACGTATGACGCGACAAGCTGGAAATTAGTATTACAACCAATTTTGGCCAATCATCGCGGGATTCCCTCAATCCTTTGTCCACGAGATGCTGGATGAGGGGGGCGTTGTTCGTAGTCGAGATTACTTGGACACCGTCGGTGCTATTTTTGAACGGTTTCTACCATCATGCAGAGCGAAAACGGCTTTCCCTGATATGCGCCATGTTGGAATTCCCATAGCTTTTGGGCCATGATCAATCTCGGAAAATCACATAATGTCCGATTGTTCACGCTTGATTTGACAAAAACAAAGACTTGGCGATGATAGGCATCACACAAAAGGCATGTTTTATGATAAAAACTTGTTTATTTCGACAGTACAACGTACATGAATAGCAAGTTGAATAATATTTCTATATGAAAATGTCAATAACTGAAAACTCATTTTATTGTAAAAAAATTCGTAAAATCACATTTTGATCCGAGTACGCCCTTGCCAAAACATCTTTTCATTAGATGTATAGTTACAAAGTGACAGTCAATCTTTTACATTAAGTATTATGGTTTTATATATTTTTTTATTAAGTATTATGGTTTTATATATTTAAAAAAAAATTAAACATGGTATTATATATTTTATTAATATCAGGATTTGGGGAAATTTTTCCTTAGCATGTGTAGATTACACATGTGTATTGAAGAAACAAAACTACAACAATTGAGCTTGGGTCTTTCCAGCAGCCACTTGCACCGAGCAGTCAGAGTCTTGGCAGTCTCTTCAAGGCACCTGCGGGCAGTTGGGAGTGTCCCACATGCATGATACAAAACAAGGCAGATGTGGCCAAATGTGTCGCCTGCGAGACCACGCGACCAAAGGCAAACAACAGCCAGGTGGCAGCACCATCTAGTATCGAGGTGAGGTTCAGCGGTTGTTGCGTAGATTTTGCTATTCATGTCATCTCGCTGCAAAGAAAATACTGTTGAATGATCTCGATTTGTTGGATACGGGTTTCACTCTGCGAAGGCATCCGAAGTAGTGACTGTACATTCCACACGTGTGTGCATTATTCTAATCCGACTAGCAATATCACCTCGTTTTGAGGCCAGTTATTTGGGATCGGGTAGACTGAACAAATATGCAATGAGTGGCATATTCTGTAAAAGCAGAGACAGCGTTTCAAGGGAGATTTGGGACTAGATGAATAATAACCGCAAGTAAGTATTAAAATGTTTATTTGTATAACTAAATCCCTTAGTAATAGTAATATTACAGGAGTATTAAAAGGGTTTCTTATAGTCCTTGATTAATGCTGGCATCAAGTTTATTTCATCATCACTGCTACCAGTGTATCTATAAGACTGGGATGCTGATACACTCATGTGTTTGGGGTATAGGTTCCCACCCCTGTCGGCGGGAACAATCTTGCGGCGATGTTCAAGAAGCCGGCTGGCAGTTGGGAGTGTCCCACATGTATGGTGCAGAACGGGGCCACGCATGACCTCTGTCCTGCCTGCAACACAGCCAGACCAGGCACAGCCACCACATCTGCAGAAGAGCCTGTACAGGTACGATGTTGTAGCACATGTGATTGGCTGTGGATAGTGTGGTTTTTTAATGCGGATGAGGAAAGTTTGTAGGTGGTGATTTTGAAGTTTTAAAGACTAAAGTCTTATAGATTGTAGAACAAAATATTTTGAATACTCATCCAAAGGAAGGAAAAAAAATTGGTAGATGGGCTTTGAATGCGGTTTGGAAATATGTGAATAACATGCCATTCTGTAATAAAACTAAGGCCATGGAAACGCTTAAGTTTTGTAATAAACTTAAGACCTTGGAAATATGTCAGTTTATTAAATAACCTACAGGTACGCAAGTTAATAATTTTTACTGATTTGCCTTTTCTTCTTCCATTGCTCAGTTGCTGCCATTGACGGGACCAAGTTTAGCGTCGCAGTTTGCAAAGCCTGCAGGGTCGTGGGAATGCGACACATGTATGGTGACAAACAAGGACAAGTCAAACAAGTGTATCGCCTGTGAAACTCCTCGCCCAGGCACAAAGAGCATAACAAGTAAATTGTCAAATTTTTTTAAGAAAGGCTTAAAATAGTGGATATCCACAATAGTAAACACTGTGCGGATTAATGCCGATCTCGCTGATCACATGACGGTTATGAAATTTCACCAAGGGTGAAATTCTTTAATAGCTTCATTTTATGATTTCTCAACAACTACATATAGAAGTTCCACAAACGGGCTAGCATGTTGCAGTTGAAAAACAGGTTTGATTTTTTGGCAAAATTAATTTGAAATGAGACTAGTGAAAAAATCTAATTGAGGAGGAACCTTTGAAAGTAAGTTTGATTTAACAGTACTAAAAATTTGTCTCGCAAAATGTTAAATATAATTACATCTTTGTAGACTTCACGAGTCCTGGTGGTTTCAAGTTCGGAACAACTGGAGGGCTTGTGCTAACGTCAACAACAACTACCAGCGATTCCACAGGCGGGGCTCCAGTATTCTCATTTGGGTCGTCTTTCCCGACCAGTAAACCCGCAGAAACAACAGACAAACCCCTCGACGGTGGGTTTAAGTTCGGCCAGGGAGCTTCAATGACAAACTTTGATACTTCGGGTGGATTGAAGTTTGGAGAGTCATCAGTGTCTGCATCTGGTTCAACAGGATTTAAATTAAGCGACTCGTCTTCAAATGTTTTACCAACAAAGCCACTAGAGGATGCTGCAAGTACCCCGTTCGGTGGCGTTCAGTTTGAACAGTCAAAAGCGCAATCTGTGGGCAGTAGTAACAGCTCTCAGTTTGTAGCCGAGCCAGCAGGTGGATTTAAATTTGGTGCTACTGCAACAGCACCCAGCGGTGCTACGGCAAAGACAAGTGAGCCTGCACCACCCACCACTTCTAGCACCACCAGTCTGTTTGATCAAACGGGGACCAGCATCTCTCACGGCTCAAGTGGGGTTAAATTTGGCAAAACTGCATCAGACACTGGTGAAGCAACAGATGTGACAACAACAGCTCCATCATTTGGTGGATTCTCGGCAACGACAACCGACAGCGCCTCTGGTGGCACTCAGAAGAAACAGCCATCTGCGGGTGGGTTTTCATTTGGCCAGCCTGTTTCCGTTACCCCTGATGTCGGCAGCAATACCACAACAGTGCCTAAGAAGGGCGGATTTCAGTTTGGGGCATCTGCAACAACTTTCACGAACCCTGCTAGTGTGAACCCGACATCAGGGGTGAAATTAGGTGGCTTCAGTTTTGGTGGCAGCACGAAAACGTCGGATACAAAATCGCAGAGCAGCAGCGTGGCTGATGGCTTCAGCTTTGGTGGAAGCACGAAAACGTCGGATACAAAATCGCAGAGCAGCAGTGCGGCTGGTGGATTCAGCTTTGGCGGAAGCACGAAACCGTCAGAAACAAAAACTGTAAGCAGCAACAGCACAGTTGGTGGTTTCAGTTTTGGGGCGCACACGAAGGCGTCGAATACAAAAACAGAAAGTGGAGGTGCAGCTAGTGGTGGATTTAACTTCGGTGGAAACGCAAAGACATCACAAGCAACAGCGGTGCCGGAGAAAAGCACAGTAGCGTCAACAGATGACATGTTCAAGTTTGGCGGATCGGGGACATCGTCTGCCCAAAACAGCCCAATGGTGATGACACCAGGCACTCCGGTTGTAGGCGGATTCAACTTTCCCGCAGCCCAGATAGCTGCAACTGCCCAGTCGACAGATCAGAATAAATGTGAGTTGACTTGCGGAAACCCCCACGTTTTCTGTTCAAATAAACATTGTATGACTGAACTTGTTTTGAACTAAATATTTTGCCCACAAGTAAGGTCATTTTACTGAATTTCTGCATTGTGATTTTTTATAAAAGCTGAAATTAATTGTCATTTCCAGGTTGTTAATTTGTTAGTGATAATAGAAATGTAAATAAGAGTCCACGAAATGCAACATTTCTCACAGTCTCTCTTGTCTTGACCAGACTTCATGGTCATTCTAATACCATCAAATGATCCCCCAAGTCGGTGTATTTACTGAGATGGCATTAATTTTGTACAACGTTATTGCTTCATGTTAAGCATTTTTAATACAAGATTGATCCATGAGGCGATTTTCTGATTATGCAGAATCGTAGCAAATAAAGTTTTTCGTGTTTTCAGTTGAACCACATCTTTTACAGGTTACATACATTAACACTATAATTATGATGTACTGTTCTATGGTGTATGTCTCTGGAACTTGCAATATAAATATTTAGATGAGTTTTATATGTCGCAAGGGTGTCAGGAAACTTTAATCTACCTGGTTGCACCCATTGTAATATGGTGCTTCTTAGCGGAATGTCTCCCGATTCAAATTCAGATTATGAATCAAATGGTGCATTTTATGCAGTTGCTTAAAATATGTTGCTTAAAATGCAATAACACCAGTTTGAATATGTTCTTTCATCTAGCTTTTCACAGTAGTGGTTCATATGTGTCACAATTCAAACTTGATGCTACAACCTTCTGTAATATGAACACTAACTATTTTATGATCTCATTCAAAAGTTTTACCATGAAGGGCTATTAAGCAAAGTTTCAGTTGCAAAGGAAGTGTTGTACAATATAGAGAATGCGTGTAGCATTTCTTTTCTAATCAAAGAAGAGTTGCTCTCGTTGCTCTCTGGTTTATGTACCCAGTAAACACTGTTTTAACTGAATTGTACACATAAATATATTATTAAAAAAATTATGTTGATAACATGGATTGTCTGGAATTCCACAACATTAATACATGTCATGGGGAAGTTCAAAGTTCGTTATATAAATTTGAAATGTTAGCCCATTTCCACCGTGTGAACCATGATAATTTCAGTTTAATTGTTTCTTGCTCGATTGCAGCCATTTTTGGGTCTGCATCTACAAGCAAGACTGGCGGTTTTACCTTTGGTGCGACATCAGTGTCATCTAGTGGCGCAGCTACATCGAAACCACTGGGAGGGGTAGACACAGGGTTTGGATTTAGGAAACGGGCAAATGATGCCGATGACAATCCCGTTAAGAGGAACAAAGGTATAGTTGTGTGACTGCAATGACTGATTGTTGCATGGATCAGTTAGAATTCCAGTAAATCTGCAGGACTGCAGTCTTTAGCATGTGACAGTGCAGCAAAACTACTTTGAAATTAAAGTTGACCAGCTCGGTCATGTATTTGTCAGGAATTTTTCTGGTCAACAGTAAATGTGTTGCTAAAAAGGCATTTAGTAATAGTCTGAATAGTTGCAGTTTAATATTTAAATCAAAGTTGTATTGTATAATGTTTATTAAGTCGAATAATTGTTGATCATCTAAAAAAATATATGTTAGTCTGGCAATGCATAGCCATCCAAAATGGACATGGCTCAAGCGCGATCTATGCTTGGACTGAGATGAACCTCATTTTGGCTGCAGGATTTGGTGCAGAAGGCTTTGCATTTGGTGGAGCCAACACAACCACAAGCACATCGGCCAGCTCGTCGCTGTTTGGTGCTGGCGCAAGTGGTTTCGGCACGGCACCGCCAGCATTTGGCTCCCCTGCACCCAACACAGCTGCATCAACTTTCAATCCACCTGCATTTGGGGCGACTATGTCTGTAGCCCCTGCAGCTGGATCTGTGTTTGCTGCAGCTTCTGCACCCCCAGGGGGCGCCTTTGGTGCAGCAGCTACGAAGTCGACATTCCAGTTCGGCGCGACTGCTGCTGCGACTACTACTAGCATGTTCTCGTTCGGCGGCAGTCAGGTACGATTCTAAATCTTATGCCCTGTGTACTTTACATTACATCTCACAATCAGACTTGGCATCAGTTCAATTATAGTTGGAATTAAAACTCCAATTCCAGAAGGGGAATTGGTATTTTGTTTTTAAAAGAAATTAGAATTGGTGAAAATGTAATTGGTATGTTCAATTACTTTTCGATTACATCATGTAGCTTTTTAACTCTGATCTGATCTATGGATAATAAAAAAATATATATATGTTGCTCTGAATTGGAATTGGTATTTTTGAGGTGGAATTGGTATTTGTAATTGGTGTGTAATTGGAATTGATTATAATGTAATTGACGCCCAGCCTGCTCGCAGTGCAGAAATCTTCCCAGAGGTGTCACCTTTTTAAATTATGATTATTTATGTTAAATGGAAATTGAACCGAGAGGGTCTTTTTTATGAAAAAGGTTTTTTTTTATGCTGCAATTAGACATTAATATGTGCTAATTTTATGAGTAAATTTTGTTAGATGTAGTGTGACCAGTTTGTACATAAGTGTGAGCTTGAGCACAAGTGTAATAATGGAAGTAGTTTCTGAAAATGTTAGGATGATGAATGAATATTTAGGATTTGGATGATATGATATTTTCATTATAAAGATTAGGTAAGTAGCATTTTGGTTACGCCAGTGTTAGGGAAAGATAAATATGTGATAGTTTTTGCAATAAATTAGCTAGGTGAGGGTTCACATTTTAGGATAATATATTTTGTGTGGTGCAGAACTGTTGTAGTTGGTGCAGCGGGGAATCTTAATGTGTTTTGATGTGTGTCCTGCTGTTGGTTTCAGCCTGCTCAAAGTACTTCCGCTCCCAAGCCGTCAGGGGGCTTCCCCTTTGGTGGACAGAGCCAGCCTACAGCCCTTGGGGTGGGAGCGCCCGCCCCTCAGCAACCCACCCCCGGGTTCAACTTCAACTCAACTCCAAATATGAACTTTGGTGCCAGTCAGCTGTCCAGCCAAACAGCACCATTCCAATTTGGGTAAGTAACGTGAACAAGAATTAAGAAAAATTCAGATGATTCCACATCCAGGTAATACATTTCAACCAGGACCCGATTTAATGGGGGTTTAGTGGCCGTGGACCCCTGAATTCACTACCAGGTGCCAAACCCTTTAAATGTTGAAGCACAACTGTTTCCTTCTAACCAGACCTAGTTACCAAGTTAGCGTTAACATTGCATACTCATGACTCATTTCAATCTAAATCTGCACTTGTAAAGATTAATTAATATGGAGTCTATATAGTTGGTTTTTTTTTAGACTGGTAGTGTTCCAAAATAATACTTATAATTTGTACATAAATAAGCATGACATACTTCTTCTTTTCCCTTGGTCCCTTGCGGGATGGATGCCGCATTCTTTTTCTTTTCCCTTGGTCCCTGTGGCGTGGGGGTCACATTCTTCTAATCCCTTGCAGGGTGGGGCGACATCTCTTAGTGTGTTCTCTAGTCGTTTCCATCCATCTCAATCTTCTGCCAGTCTCTCCCACTCTCGGGCTGTTCACCTCTGCCCTTTCAAAATCTCAACACTGTTCCACCATCTTAATTTTGGTCTTGCTATTCTTATACCACCTCTGTTGCTGTCTTTATCACTCATTCTCTTCAATCTGCTCCCACAAATAAACATCAAATTCAAGTAATAAATTGTGGATGGATCTAACAGTGGGAAGTTGACCTTGAGTACCCTTTGGTAATAGTGACATGTTTCAGTCTTGATTCCACTAACGTCCACTGCATGGGAAACTAGCGACCTCGGGAACCTCGCCCTAATGTTACCCTGTGTGTTGTAGGGGTCATTCTGGCGTCACCCCTGGAACCAACTCGTTCAGTATCAACCGCGCCCCTGCCAGCGGAAGCATGTCAAAGAGGGTGATCAAAAGGGCGGTGAGGAAGGTGAAGAAGTGAAAGCCGCAGGGTGAGGTGGATGACGATGAGGTATTAAGGAGGCCAAAGATGACAACAACTGATGTAGATGTGAAGAAATAAGAGGCTTCTGGATGGACACAGCGAAGGAAGGAAATGGGGAGGGTCTGGGAGGTACCGAAGAACTACCCAAAGGCACGGGAAATAGCCCGAATTTGACCAATATTCCTCGCAATCTGTAACGTTGAGGTCAAATAACTTGGCGACAGAAACATTTACTGCTTGTGGAATGTTAAGTTGTGTAATTGAATGTAATGTTACGTCATGTACACTGGCATGTATCGCGTTGTGTTCCGAACTCTTGACGTGCTCGGTGTCGCAGACGTAATTTTGTCTGCATTTCTTTGGCTGTGTCTAACACAATCCTTCGATTTTGTTTTATCGACCAATGATTTCATTAGAATGAGTTGCAATTGTGCACAGCGGTAATGTTCTTGGCGGTCTTGTGTCGCGCCATACATTCGGCTGCTTTCAGTCTGTGATAACCTAGAAATCATGACTCTGCATTCACGCCAGATCATGTACACATTCAGCCAATCTTCACATTTGTATGAGCAAAATCACCAAGACAATACAGGCCACAAAACTCGCTGCGTCATCACATGCTGCACAAAGGAATCGATTCTGCAAAGAATATATCGCACAGCAGTTGCTGAACAAGAATAGGAAGTTGCTGTTTTCATTTTGTAAGAGTTGCAACAAGTCTGGGAAAAACTGGATTGGCTCTGTTTCTCCCGATAATTGTATAAAGATATACAAATGTAAATATTTGCACACGTACTGCGTATAACAGCGTGGCATAAGTGCCATGTTAACTTCGCGTTATGTGGGCATAATCGATGACTAATCGACAATGCAAATTATGTAGGATGTATCGGTAGTGTTGGGGCACGTCGGCAGTGATTGTGTCAAGTTGTTCTCTTAGTACATAAAAATTACTATCTACAAGGAAGGTTCACCCTCACATTTGACAGTAGCGGGCTTCCTGTGTTCCAGGTGATACGATATTACACTTAAAAGTCCCTCCCCCCCTCGATTCAATTTCTTCACTCGTCTCATTTCAGACTCGTTTAGCAGCAAATCAAACCTACCTAGTATCCACTAATACATGTTAGCTTTTGTATCAACTATCACATGCTAGCACTAATATCCATTATCACATACTAGCTCTAATATCCTCTATCACATGCTAGCTTGCTTGTGCAATTTTTTTGGGGGGGAAATCGGCAGACAAAATGCTAAATTACTTTTGACTAGGCTCAGTAAAAAAGTGGCTCCGCTACTATATGCTATTAACACTCGCAAGTTGCCCGAGATAAGTCTGATCAAAGTCGGTTTTTTTAAACAGTGCACATATTACATAAAGTATTCGCAGTACACAAATTTGAACGTATACTAAGCTAATTCGTGATGGGCTAAATCAGTAGAGGAGGGAGTTTTCAACTGGTATCTTTACTGGGTATTGGGTGGTTGACGCATTGCCAACATTGTCTCAACATCAGACGCCCTTCTCTAGGCACGTCGTTCATTCACAATTCATTACAAAACAGCCCTGTGTACGTGTGTACGTGTGTACGCTTGTCAGTTATGCATATACTGTATTTAACTGAAGGTTGGTGCCTAGTAGTGTTTGTACATTATAGTGATACGTTCGTAATACGATTGGTTCATGCTTGGAGCAGGCAGTGGCGTTGACATTACGTTGGCGACACCTTGTGATTCAAAAGCGAGCCATCTCAAACTGTACATTAATCTGAGTTAATCATGAGCACATGCAAGGCAAGCGTTCACATTGCAGCAAGTAGTAATAATCTATTTTTGTATGAAATCCCATGAGGCTATTTATTACCGGTTGTTATGATGTTGTTGAAAGGTGGATGAGTGCGTTTGGGGGGGTGCATGTCAAAATGTGTGAGAAAATTTGTGGAATTGCTGTAAATGATCTTTGTAGATAGACCAAAAGCTGCAGTTTGGACGTCTGTGCCAACCATGTTTTTTGTAGGTGTCAACCCCCCAGAATTTTTGGGGCACTCCATGTATTTTGTATCGCATTGGGGGGAGGGGGGAAACCTAAATTTTTTTTACCAAAAACAGCTAATTGCCTAATGATTATTTGCTTGGTGCACACATTAACATTAAAACGACCAATATTTGCTTGGTGCACACATTAAAACGACCAATATATTACATGCCAAATATGGGAACCATAGAAATGACACCCCATGTCATGAATGAGGGTGAGCAGTTACCCCTCCCCACCCTGAAAACTGTTGGGTTGACACTTATTTATGTATTGTGTGCTTGTATGTAGAGTGTGTCTGTGTGATCTGTTTTCTGAGACGTCTGCTTTTATATGATGCATGAGGTGTTTACATGAACAATATTTGACAGCTGCCTGTCACTTGTCCACATGATGCTACATTGACTGCTGGTTCTTTGCATAAACAGGTTGCGTTTAGAAACAGTGTGATTCGCTATACTGTGCCACTGTCGTTTGGTATCATTGTACAATAGCACAGTCTTATTTCGATGTTTTGCTGTTTGATAATCTGTAAAATATGATCACTGTAATGTCAAGGTTAAAAAGGGAATCCTTGAAAATCATTCACTGAATATCAACAGCTAGGCACGGAATTTTGAGAAATAACTCCATGAAATGATATGGTAATTTACCAGATATTGCAATAATGCACAAATAATACCTCATTTGAGCCATTGTTCTAGTGTTATCAACGATTTATAAATAAAGTAAGTCATTGTGATAGGTCAGAATAACATGAATGTTTGCACGGGTTATATTCTCGTAAGCTTTGAAAAAAGTGTGGACAATTCAGGGAAAAGTGTATGAAACCAAGGTTTGTGTGTTTGTGATGATGGGCTGCTATTGTGCTAAACACCTGCACACATATATCAGCAACCTGACTTTGAAACTGTGCATAATACATGTAGATGTCAACAATATGAGGAGTTGAACTTCTGTTTTTAAATCATTTGTGGTAAAATTGGCAGAGAAAATGTTTGTACTGACATTAGTGAGTTTTCCTTGCATTGGAGCAGTATTTTAAGAGACCATAATCTTTCGGCCATTTTGCTAATGGTATTGGTAATGAAGCTTATGGCATCGAAGTTGTCAACAAGCGACTTGCTTACATATCACTGCCTGCCCACGGCTGGGTGTGAAAGTATGACTATGAATTTGTGTTGGATAGAATCACAGAGTGAATTTATCAAAAGTCGGGGGTAAGCATAGATTGAATTGCTTATAGAAATTGATTTCACCATTGCAAAAGGTGAATATGTGTTCATATTGATGACAACAAGATGTTTATGTATTACTGTATGTGTGGACGAAGTGTATATACCGAATACATGTTTTATGCTGTTAAAATAAGCTGTTGTAAGAGTTGTGTTTTTAGCTGTGTGAATGGGATAGAGTAATGAAACTGAAACTTGGTGGGCCCCACTATAATTATTCCCTGTCGGGATGCATGTCCTAGCCAAGTTTGACCATACAGTGACCCCCCACTATAGACTGCCTATGCAAGCAGTGTCTGTGTAAAAGGAATAATTGTAATCTCTGTTCTGGTCTGCACTGTTTTATATACTCTTGTATATAAGGAACACCGGATAGTTTGACTAAGAAATCATGTTCCATATAGTGTGGCCAGTAATCAAGGAAATTGTATATTTTATTAACTTATCGATTTGTTTACATTAACATTGACATATGGTATTTATATAGCCATTTACGCCATGTTCGCCATCTGTTTAGAACAACACTGCCCCGTTTTAAAAAGAAATATTTTATTAAATAGAAAATGAGACAGGCAAAGAATGAATGAAATGATAGGGACAGGCAAAGAATGAAATGATGCAGACAGGCAAAGAATTAAATGATGCAGACAGGCAAAGAATTAAATGCATTAATTGTCCAAAAGAAATACCAAAATGGTCACATTGAAAGACCAACCAAAGACATCCAGTTGCTGACAACTTTAAACGACGTCGTGGAAGTCATCATTTAGGGTGAAGGTCATTGGGTCATGCCATGGTAGCATGGGTGAATAGAATACCCCTCCCTTTGCGAGATCCTAATATGCAACAACGGCACCAGAAAAAGAAGAAATTGTCATATTTACAAGTTGACATTTAATTTTTTTTTATTACTCATTACACCAAATTGTAATTTGAAGTTAATAAAGCAAAGGGTAATTTGCCACATGACCAAGGAGTACATGCCAACATAGATAAGCGGGTACTACTATAGTTTTCTAGGGGTTTTGGACCTGCACAGTTTACCAAACATTTAAAAACTAACTTGATAGATATTGGCAAAGCGAGAATATTGCAGTAGTAGTCATCGATAAAAGTGAACACCCCGAATCTGCCACGCTTTAATTGAAACAAATTATTATATTCGAATGACTCGGAGATAAAATCATAAACTGGTTCAATAAACGATAAATGTTACGATATAATAGTGACTAAAGAAATACAAAAACAACACATTTTATTGATGCACGCACGCACGCACGCACGCACGCACGCACGCACGCACGCACGCACGCACGCACGCACGCACGCACGCGCGCGCGCACGCGCACACGCGCACACACACCGTTGATTAGACAAAGTCAATCGCCATACAAGTTTTCTATCTGTCTGTTGCTGCTGTAAAGGTCAAGAGTGGGGCGGACGACTCTGCCTAACCGTTGATAAGCAGCGCTACCTACGTGTCGTACGTAGAAGACACGACGTAAGCGGTAGACTACATACGCCGCCTAGCGGAGGACGTAATACAACACTCGTGGCCCACTGACGAGGTTTGGTAGACAGCGGGTCCGCAACCAGCAGAAATTAACCGTTTCTGTTGTTGTATTGCGAGGTTTATGTAGTTGCATCGAAGTCGGTAGTGCAGGTGCAATGTTTGTAGTATGTGTAATCATACCGCAAATATATTGCTGGCATGTGAGGGACACATGTGTGTATGCTTCGTGAACACGGTAGTGTAACCTTATTGGTGGTTATAGATGTCCGTGGTTAGTAAACACGCCAACATGCAACGTTCAGGGAAACGGGGACGGATGCTTCTGAACAGGTAGGGAATATAGTAATGTATGTATGTATGTATGTATGTATGTATGTATGTATGTATGTATGTATGTATGTATGTATGTATGTATGTATTACGTACGTACGTACGTACGTACGTACGCATGCATGACATATAGGACCTACACGTACGTACGTGTGTACATACATTCACGCATACATATACACATGTACATACATGCATGCATGCATACATGCACGTCATACATGCACGTCAATAACCGTATCAGTAGTTATATATGCTGTACCGTCAATAACCGTATCAGTGGTTATACTGGACCACTCCGACGTGTCACGTGCTGGAAAACGCTAACTGAGCAAAACCGTGGGGACGAATGCCTCGGAACATAATACTATAGGCCTATTGGTAATCTCATGATTTACAATGTTCCAATTTCGTTAAAATGCGTAGACAACCACTTACGTCATGGTGTCAATGTGGAATTATGAATAGACCTATTAATGCCATCTGTTCGGTAGATTTGCGACGATTAACTAAGCCATAAACAAAACAAGCAACCAAATTTATGCCTCTGACCATGCACGTAATTTATTGTGTATTGTCTCCCAAGTTGTTCACAACTCACGATTGGTATTTAACTACGTAATTCGACTATGGCCGAGGAGCCTATGACGTAATTCTCTGCTGGTATTGGCAGGAGTCAATGCATGTGAAGCTATTTGTGGCTTACAAGGCAAAACTTAATAGTCGCAACGTCAGTTCGTGTACGATTCTCTCACGCACGCACGCACGCACGCACGCACGCACGCACGCACGCACGCACGCACGCACGCACGCACGCACGCACGCACGCACGCACGCACGCACGCACGCACGCACGCACGCACGCACGCACACACACACACACACACACACACACACACACACTACTTTTAATGATTCCTGATTCCTTATACTGATTTTTTTTTTAAATCACAATGCGCTTTACACAAATTGCATGAAATATGTGATATGAAATGAGGAGAAAATCTACCAGAAACATAGCACGCAGAAATTTCTTGTAGTGCAGAAACTCGTGTACAAGTATTACAGGCGTTTATCTGCATGTTATAGACAGTTCGAATTATAGTTCATGTAAATCTGAATTGTTACATGTTTAACTGCATATGGTGGTACATACTGATTAGGGGTGGTGGGTGGGAGGTTGGTCCTAAAATATGGTGAGAGGTGGGAGGTTGGTCCTAAATATGATGAGACGTGGGAGGTTGGTCCTAAATATGGTGAGAGGTGGGAGGTTGGTCCTAAATATGGTGAGAGGTGGGAGGTTGGTCCTAAATATGATGAGACGTGGGAGGTTGGCTTAAAAATGGGTGGGAGATGGGAGGTTGTCCCCAAGACAGAAGGGAGATAGGAGGTTGAGACCCCTGCCTAACTAATTGCACATAGTCTACAGCTGTATGCTGAACATGCAAGTAGGTGAATCGGTATAAAAAACTTCACGTCGATTTTTGGTGTAGGGCCTACACAACAACATTTACTTGTTTCAAACCCAGTATCATGAATATACTAATCGCCTGAGCATCTATCGGCACCAGGAATGTGAGTCCCAGTGTGCGATACGCCATAATTCCGCATGTCTCTAATCATACGCATCTCTAAAAATACACGCCATTGACTACGTACGCCACCTAACGACAGACAAGTAAAATGCATGACTCTGGAGGCCTACAGGTGAGGTTTTGTTGTTGCTGGTGCTGCTGTCACGTCTGCCGTCGCTGCCGCCGCTGCTGTTGTATAATTGAATCTTTGGACGACGGGTCGTAATTATTTTGGTATTGCTGCAACTCTGCAAGTATAGTTGCTATTGACGACTGATGGAGACAGCTTCATCGTGTCAGTGGTTACATATAGTGCCCGTCCGACATGCAACGTGCTTGGAAACGCTTACTGGGCAACATCACAGGGACGGATGCGTCCGAACAGGTAGGGCATATAGCAATGGATAATGTCTCAAGGTCGGTGATGTACAATGTTCTTAAATGCGTTGAAGGGAAACATAACGTAAACATGGAATTCATTATATCTATACCGTTTGTTCTGGATGTGTGAAGATTAAGATTAAGCCCTTTTTCTTTTCGTGTCCCTCACACAAGAGACATGTTTGGTAAATGCGGTAGCTTAATCGTATCAGTGGTTATACAGTGGCCGTCCGACATGCAACGTGCAGGGAAACGCTTACGGGGCTTACTGGGTTCAGCCTACTGTTACGTTTCTCATTGGTGACCAAGTTAACGTTTTGCACGATTTTAAGAAAACGGGACCATCAAAAATTCTGAAACTTCTTTCCTGCCGTTGTCATCATCTCAATGACATGCTGGTCGAGTTTTGTCAAAATCACATATTTCTAACTCTTTGAAAACGGCTGAACGTTCCATGCCAGCCAATATTTACCAATTTCTGCATAAATTACTACGCACACGTGCCTTGTGGCGAAAAAAATGCCAAAAATCCTTCCGCCTATTTAAATCATCTAAAAATCCACGGTTACACTTCTAACATGTTCTACCAGCAAATTTACACACCAGGAAGTCTAACTGATGCATGATCCCTACTGTACTTTACGGCACGTCTTCGTCCGGTCTATGGCTGTGGCCGGGTCTTCCGGTGTACAAGGATCGTCCAGCAGCCGGCAGCAGAGAAGATGGGGCATTGTCTGTTCTTCTCCGCAGTCACACTTCGTTGACTGCGTCTCATCAATGTAGCGCCATCTCCTCATGTTGGTCTCATCAATGTAGCGCCATCTCCTCATGTTGGTCTCATCAATGTAGCGCCATCTCCTCATGTTGGTCTCATCAATGTAGTGCCATATCCTCATGTTGGTCTCATCAATGTAGTGCCATATCCTCGTGTTGGTCTTTGCTCGGCCGACTCCGGTGCGTAGCCGGTTGAGTTAACGCCATCAGAGCCATGGCTGGTCAGACCCTGCTGGCAGGGATTCAGCTGGTTACAATCCCATTTTGATAACTGTTGATGTTTCCTGCAGTCGTGTTTCCCACGTTTCCCGTCAAGTGTTGCTGGGCGATGACTTCACAGCGGTTTTGTGAAGTTCAGAAAACCCTCCCGTGACTTTATTCAGCTCATGGCAGATATGTGGCAGCGGCGTGCTGTCACATACGCTGCCCTACATGACTGCGGCAGCTTGTTTGCATGTGTTGATTGCATGTGTGATTGCATGATTTTGCCCAAACAGCACCTGTGTATTCGGCAACATAATAGCAAAGAGCAATGCCGCTAGATCTTAGCGACGGTGCTCTACTTCCCCATTTAGAGTTGACAAGTTTGCGGATGATGTTGTTTCGTGCATTCACCTTCTGTTTGGTGTTACAGATGTGTGTTTTGTAAGATAGAGTTCTGTCAAGATAGACACCAAGGTATACTGGTGTTGTTGTGATTAAGCCCTAAAATATGTTTATAAACGAGCAACCAAACTGCAGCGTCAGAACACGCGCATAGTGTGTTTGTGACGTCATCGCGTATTGTGCTCCCAACTTGTTCACAACGTACGATAGGTCTTTAATTGAGTAGTTGTACTATGACCGTGGAGTCTGTGACACCAGTGTCTAATGAAATGTCGCAGGCTTCATGCATGTCTATATGTGGCTTCTGGTGCAAATCTTGGTAGTCGCAACATGTTCTTGTGCGATTCTCGTTGAGTTGTATTTATACCCTATTATATACCCTATATTATATACCCTATATTATATACCCTATTCAATGACTCCTTATATTGGATTTTTCTGAAATTACAATGCACTTTTCATAAAATGCATGTACTAATTAAGTAATATATATATATATATATATATATATATATATATATATATATATATATATATATATATATATATATATATCATAGTAGTTTATATCATAGTAGTTTATTTACAATGTTCTTATATGTCACTCACTAAAAAGCTTAATAAAAACATAATGCTTCAGACCATGCACACAATTTGTTTGTGACGTCATTTGATGCATTTAATTACGAAATGGAAAAAAGTTCCGCACAGAGGGCTACCCCTCTCACACTTCCCCTAGCAACCCCGGTTTTTTTTCTAAAGCTACTTAATTGGAACCACTGACTTTAACTTAAACATACAAGGATGTTGTTCAGTGGCGTATCTAGGGGGTTTTGCATGTATAATGTCAATTATATATAATGGTTTTTATTACGATGTCATCGAATTTCGAGTAGGCCCTAACTAGTAATTTTCAGTAATTAATACTTTCGAGTACGGTTTAAAACGATTTAAAACAATGCGCGCGTTCTATCTAAAACAGCCATGCGTCACGTCACCATTGACGGGGCATTGTGTATTGTCCTCCTGTGCCTAGCCTCGCTTATCCGACTCCCGCAGACCTATAGAAAATCTATAGGTCTTTACTCTAGCTATGGCTTCGTGAATCCGCCTAGAACAGATGATGTGTGCGACGAACGGTGGCGCCACTGCATGGAGCATGGATAATCGAGGCTACACCACGGGGCATCGGCTGAGGTCAAAAGGTCAAAGTCAACCAATCAAACATGGACGACACCGTGGCAAAGTCTTTGTTGGCGTTAGCAAATTTAGACGATTTAAGCGTATGTACCGGTTTTAGCGAATCTAGTAAGCTACCCGGAAGGATATATCGGAATTTTAAAGACACCAAGTTACGGTAAGCCGTTTAGATATAAATATATAGCCAGTTTATAGGTAAGAATGTTTCCAATTAACGCGCCCCTGCCCAAAACGCGTACCACTGCCAGTGTGTTCGCCAAACATTCCTCTGCCGCTGCTCTGGTCAGGAAGTTCGGGTCAAGACTCAGTACCGTAGTGAATTTTACGATCGCGGAACATGGCAGAATTAAAATTGTGTAAGTTAATAAAATAGCCATGCGACTACATTATGATTAGCCCACCGTCGAATTGCCAAAATGCAGTCACCGCCACCTGTGCTGTGTCAAATTCAACCCAATTCTAAACTCAACCCACTGAAATCTCGCGTTAGAGACGTCACAGCGAATATTTACGACAATAACAATATAAAGTCTTGTCTGAGCAAAATGCATTTTTATATATAATATAACACTGAACACTTTTATGATATTCCTATCCAGATAAAAAAATTACTGCATGCTTAATAATTGCATACCATATAAATTTATCATATATTATTGAGTATCTGCTGGTATGTGTCTCATTCATGGACACGTGATAATAACTGCCCTTTTATGGAATATGTATGGCAAGTCAATCTTGCCGGTTGACGTTTATGCATATATTTTGTTTATTGTCTGAACTGCTTGCCATATATATAGCATGAATTTAACCGGTTTCCTCGTCTCACGCGACATGGTTCGGACGTTCAATATTTGTATTGAAAACAACTTTTCTAATAATTTGTTTGCATCGAATTGATGAAGTAACTGTTAGTGAATGTTTCTTCATGTTTTTGTGAAAACTGCCTATTCTATTAAGTAGATTGAATTTGATGCCGACCAGTAAAAATTGTGTAAGTTAATAAACAGCCCTGCGACTACATTAGCCCACCGTTGAATTGCCAAAATGTAATTGGCTCAGGCTTCAGCGTCAATGATCCAACTTTGTGGCATTCCTTATTGGCATAATTATCGCTAATTTGGTAACATTATCATTGTCTTTGTGTATTGAATTTTTTTACTGCTCAGATTAAAAATGTTGATCATGATTTGGGTTTATGACCCATTATCTCAAAAATTGCTTCTCATGATCCAAAGAAAAAACTCCATGTAGCCATCTGTGACTGTGCACATCATTCTCATGTGAAGTGGTGCACTGTGTCTGTGAGAAGTTTCAAGCCATTCAAAAGCTTACCTGGATAAAAACTTACCTGAATCTTCGGGTTCTAAATAAGGCTGCTTGGTCTTGTGATACCCTCCTTCATAATTTATTATTGTGAGAACGTAGCTTGTGCATATCAGTCACAGTTTTTAGAATTTGAATCTGTCCAGGCATCATCTAGTCGTTGAAACATAGCATAATGAAGATAACCGAGTACCGATAATTAATGTAAAAAATGTATATTTTACCTGAGAAAAATACATTAAATAAAAAGTATTTGACATGGATGCATACTTAAATATAATAATTATTCATCATCAAAAGTGTCTTATTCGTGAAAATTATTTACATCTGAAATATAACATGTTTGAACAGCAAGATACTATCTATGATGTACACAAATGTTATTGACCTTATCATATTGGTCTGATATCAACACGCTTTCCATTTATGAGTGTAACCCTACCTGTCTTCAGAGGACATGTAGGAAAGCCAGGGCATTCCGTTTCAAATTCAGCTATACAAAAATATTGTGCTAATTTTTTAAATTCAACCACATTTGAACAATTAATACACAGGTAAATTTTACTCACATGCATATCAAACATTGCCGCTGCAGCTGAGTTATGTGGAGTTTCTGAGTTTGTTTTCAGATTCTATCATTTTCCGATGTCCCTAACACGGCTCAGTGATACATGTCTGTAATTGAAATATTTGAAGATTCTATCTTGATTAGTTTATGAATGAGATATTGAACTTGACACTGAGTGAAACATGGCCTATAAGTTATATTCAGCTGCTCATAACTCAATGTGGCCACGAAGCTAGAACCAGGGTTGGGTTTCTGACAGTCAGGAAGGTATTTCTGACATCATAATGTCAGAAACTAGTTTCTGATGGGTTTCTGACATAAGAAACTGTCAGAAACCCATCAGAAACTGTCAGAATCTAATACATGCTATATAAATTTATGATTTTGTTAATTATATAACCTATGTAATGGAAGATTGATAATTAAATGTCTTTTGACTTCATTTGACTGCTTGGAGAAATTATATACAGTGGACTCTCACTATATTCAGAAGGAAGTTCAAGGAACACATTGGGACTTGGTCAAACTGTTCCTTAAATTTGTCGTTCCTTATATACATGGTTATATAATTATAACAGAGTACTGCAACAGGGCTGCACATGGATTTCAAAGTTGTTCCTTTTAAACAGATGTTCCTTATATCAGGAGTCCTATAATGACAAGTACAAGTATTCTTGAATAAAAAGAACAAGTTCAAGGGTAATTGTATATATACAATTAACATCTATTAACATTTAAAGGTACATTACATTCATTAATAGTGTAGATCAGAGACAGAATGTTAAACTACGTGCATTTTATGTCAATCTGACAATATCTACTCAGTAATAGCAAGCTCAGACAATACTCTTGGAAAATTTATTTGTAGCTCACTTGATAGTTCAGCTCTGGAAATATTTGCCTGGACCTGCCTTGAATCTTTCTTGAAGCTATGCATGGCTCACTATTAGCTCACAGCAGTGAGCAGTACAACAGTACCATTTTGTCTCAATTGCTTAGGTTTAGCTCTTTTGTTGGTTTAATGACACAGCCACACAGGTCTGTGCACAGTCCTAACCCAGTCCCTTGAAGTCTTCTACAGTGTTATTACTGGTATGCACCTACACCCAGCCAACTTCTTTCATGCTCTCCCAGTTATTGTGATTGGCACCTGTCCTCTTTTAAAAGCTGGCGGCCAAGTGAAACCATGCTGCAACAATTACATAGATCTGTTATCATTTCTATCTGCTAACAAACTGGTAGAAAATGCAAACATAATAGACTGCATAAAGTAAAACTTGCAATTGTGTATGACATGTAACAGGTTACTAATGCATTACTATGTTGATTTAATATACAATCCACACATTAAACAAAACGACGTGATACATTTTTTAAAGAAAATGTCTCGGAAACGGTGTTTCTGACATTTTGATGTCAGAAAGGTATTTCTGACAAGGTATTTACCATCTTGTCAGAAACTTGCCAACCCTGCGCATGCACATATATGTATTTGTGTAGTTACTGTTACTAACCTGGAAAGGTGATACCCAGTCTATAAACTGCTACACGCTGGATCTACCTGCTGGAAACTAGATACTGTTTCCCAGTTATTTATATATAGATTTACTGGCCAGCTCAGTAAGAGCTATAGCACTGTTTACTGTTTGTTTTACAGAAAAGGAAACACTCAGAATGCATAAATTTGGGATGTCTGCGGTTCTCTTTGTGTTTCTCTCTTATGTACATTACGTTGCTGTTTGCTGAGTAAGCAATCTGTTGACACGTAGAACGATAAAAACACGGTATGTGTCTGGACTGGGATGTTTCTGCTTTCAGACGGGTCGATGTGAGGTTACAACCAAAGTCATGAAGACAGGACCAGATCGCTGAATCGTCGGTAGAGATGGTGAACAAGCGCAAGATGACAAAATAACAGGCTCAAGCACAGACTGAACTGAACGTTGAACTGTCCAAAAGAACAAGGTAGTTGTGTATTTTTGTTTAATTGATTTTGTAAGACTATATACAACACAACCCCTCAAAGCAGCCACCCCTTGAAAACGGCCACCCGTATCACAGTCTGTTTTTCCCATATTTGTCTATCTGACCAACCTCTGTAATTCGGCCACCCGTTTAATCAGGCCACTTTATCTCAGTCGCTTGGGTGGTCGCTTTAGCGGAGTTCTACTGTATATAACTTCATGTCTAAAGTATAAAATTGGTCAGGCTGTCTCATGCTATAAATATATAAATGTTGTGATTATGTTCTGCAGCTTCTGCCCAACATTTGTTCCGTTTGTTGTGGTCGTGGTAAAGAGTATGCTAGTGTTCTGTTGTGGAACATGCCGCATGAATCCTATGCAGAAAAAAGCAGATGAAAGCTGACCGTCATCATCGAAATTTATGCTTGCCATTAGTTGTGCAGAAACGCTGGTCTCATTTTACAGCACGTGTTCTGATCCTGTTTTGTTCATGTTCTGCACAACATTGTTCTAGTTGTGATCATTGTCATTGTCAAGAGGGTGATGATGTTTTCATTGTCAAGAGGTTGATGATATTCTGTTGTGGACCACATGAATCGGGTGCAAAAAATGCAGATGAAAATTTACCATCATTATTGCAGTCTGTCGAAAAGTTGTCATTGTCAAGAGGGTGATGATGTTGTCATTGTCAAGACGGTGATGATATTCTGTTGTGGAACACATGAATAGTGTGCAAAAAAGGCAGATGAAAATTTACTATCATCATTGCAATCTGTCGTTGTAAACACCTGTTGTTCAATCTCATACCTAAGGTACTTCAGGTGGACTACGCATCAACATATACATGGGTAAGCAATGCTACCATTAGTTTTGCAGCTTCATCCACAATAGAACCGGCACTGTTGCTCATCACACTTCGAGTAAACAGGCATGCATTTGACAATGACCATGCCTATTGTGAAGAATCTCCAGCAGACCACTTTTATGAGCGTGAGCAGGAGCTGGTTTTTCACAGATGTTTTCTGCAGAGTTCTCCACCTGTACTCCAGATGATTGATGGGCTGCCGGGCCAAGGCTCTGCAGCACGTACTGGAAATGGTGATAGCCCTGGAGACCAAAATAGTACTGCAGCATCTTAGGATCATTGCTCAAATCCTCAATGGACAGCCTCGACCAAAGTGGTGTTTTGGAGGAGTTATCTGCTGGCATTGAACAGTGTATGGCAGGGTCTTCATAAACACTGCTGTTGATATCACCAATAACTACCTCCGTAAGCTCCGTTACATCAAGGTGAACATCAGTTACAACCGAAGCCGATTCCTCTTCCACAGGCATGTGAAATTTCGTTCGTGCAGCTCGTTTCTTTGAGCAGTTCGATGGCTCTGACACCCAATAAAACTTTGACGGTACTGCATCTTTCTTTAATGCATGACGTGTGCGTGGGGTGCCTGAAAGAAGAACACATACACTAGTATCAGATGGCATGTGTTATTTCACTTATATTATGGTAGTTCACAAGTGGAATATATGTCTGCATACTTAATACTACAAAATATTTTTGTATTCAATGCAACATGATCAGTTAAAGAAATTTTCTACGTTATAACACATGCCATATCCAGTCACCGGTGACAGTGTGACCCCATCCCCCACTAACTGGCCTAAGGGTGACTTACTTTGATGCACCACATCCTTCCAACCCCCCTCCCCGTATTTACAAGATATGTACACTTGTTTAGTTATAGTCAAATTTAATAGTTACCATGACGTGCAGTTTTGTTGGCTTTGTATATACTTGGTTGAAACAAAGTGGCTGTAACAAACTACCATGTACGGCTTCAGAGTGCAACATGACCCTCTCTTGTCCGCGTGACTCTCTCTTGTCCGCGTGACCCTCTCTTGTCTACTTGACCCTCTCTTGTCGGAGGCGCATCTGATTGCATTGGCCCACATATTCTTGTACTGTGTCAGCTGGGAACTGATGGCCTGCCCACTGAGAACACTCAGACACAGGGGAGCAAGTTGACATTGTTACACCATACTCTTGGCTGTTCAGGTGCACTCAAGCAAACAATTGTTGAATCAAAGTGTTTACTGGGCGAAAATGGCTAGCCTTGTTTCGAAGTTGATATTGGGTGCCGGAGCAGTACGTACGCTCTCTGGTGATTATTACGGCTGCCCATTGCCTCATTCCAAGGCAGTGTGCAGCAGTGTAAGTGTTTGTAAAATTCTGCAGGTACACCAATATTTGTAATTCCAAAGCAGTGCAGCAATGTTTGTAATTTCGAAGCATAGTGTAACAGTGCTCGTAAGGTCCTGCAGATATATAGAATAGCAATTACAGTAAACCTTGGACTTGCCAATTTATTCGTTATATCTTAAATTGACCACCAACTCGGTCATACTAACAGAAATAGGCTTGAAATCAATGAATAATAAGGTTTTATTTTTAAGAGAAGACGGCTTACAACAGATTGGTTTTTATCCTTTTGGCATATTATAGAGACTTCTGTATCGGGGCACTGATCTCATTATACATGCACTAGCATTTTTAGGAATTCCACAGGTATTTTGTGACATATGCAGTCATGCACCTTTTGGGAAAGCGAAACTATGTTAGAACTGTCTGCTGACAGCGGGGAATTCCAGTGGGTTTCCCCTCATGGTTATTTGACAATCTTACTGCTACGGCTTACTTACAAGGTTGGTCATGTGATCAAAATAGGGGGCCAAACCTACATTTTTTTAATTTCATATCGTCGATTCATTATATCCGATGATATTTCAATGGATTTTGGCCATTTTGATCCACATAATTGTTTGTTATATCCCCCAAAAAATTATATGTGCAGAAATCATAGCAGTGTTTGTTATTCTAAGGCAACATAGTAATGTTTGTAATTCCAAAGCAAGGTAGCAATGTTTGTAATTCCAAGGCAATGTAGCAATGTTTGTAATTCCAAAGCAATGTAGCAATGTTTGTAATTCCAAGGCAACGTAGCAATGTTTGTAATTCCAAGGCAATGTAGCAATGTTCATGAAGTAAGTAAGCACCGTCTCGTTGTAAAATACTTGATCTTAGAAAACTGATGGTTATTGAGACAGGTTGAATCAAACATTCAATGATTCAAATACATTAGCCTCTGCACGCACTTGCAAGACTGCTGTTGATATGGCACTGGGCAGCCCTGGACCCTGGGGAATATTACCCGAAGTTGTTTTCAACATTCGCTGGAACGACATTTCTTTTTCAATACAGATTTAGTGAACCCCTGGCAATGGGTGAACCTCCCCTGTCTTTAAAGAAAACAAGTGGTATGTATGAATGTGTGTTTCTAGATACAGCCAGTGCACCCACACACTCAGGGCAGCGTATCCTATTCTGCACCATCTTTACTACAAAGCCAGCAATATATGAAATAGCAGTTTGTTTGTATTCCAAGAGCTCAGTCACATTGGGAATATCTGCATAATCATGATCCTTTTCTGATGGCATTCTCAGTTCAAGATCATATCTACGTGCAAATGCAACATCGGAGGTACCTGTCTGCATTGAGTTTATAATGCAGTGGTCGTCAACTGCATTTGATATGCTTGTTTCATCCTGCACGATGCAGATTCCATGACCACCTCTGATGCCTCATCAGAAGTTGTCTGTAGGTAGTAATGAACTGACGGGAAGATGGGTTATTGTTACATCCACCTGATGATCTCACTGCTGCAAAAAACAGCTCCAGGTGATCTTGACTCATTTTACAAGTCAATAAGTACTTCAAGGATGCAGGATCAGGGGCAATAAGATCTTTGTACATCGTTTTCAGGCTTTTGATTGCAACCTTTAAGTTTTTTGCAATGGAATTTCTTGAGTTCAGTATCAAACAGTCGGTCAAACATCCTTAGGAATTTGGATGTAGCCTCAGAACCAAGAAACTGGAAGTTTCAGCTGGGTGTTACAAAAATCAAGTGCGTCAGCTACGCTTGAGCTGAGGAACTGAGTAACCAAGTTAACCTTCATCTTTTGCCTCTGCCAGCAAAGATGACTGGACTTAAGCTTGTTAGCTAGATGGAGGCCTTATTCTTCCTGGATGGCATGCAGGTCTGACAAGTATTTCCACCTGATCTTATTACCTTCCTTGTCTTTCAAAATGCCGCCATCTGCAAATGTGTTTCTTACTAGTTTCAGCATATTGTACTGGGCATATGCTTCTTATAACGTGGCTCTTTAACATTTTCGAGTAAGTTTTGCCAGTACTTTAACCATCCCAGAAGGGAGGTCATGTCCTTATATGTCAACAGAGAGATCTTTGCAATGTACCACTATTCTAGACATCCTACGCTAACCCACACAATTCTATACCTGGACACTCTCCCCTGGACGGGTCAACGGAATGTTCCCTGTTTTTATACAACTATACCGTTTGCTTCTAGATAATATTTATAGTTGCTTCAGAACAAAAAGTCTTCATCTGGGGCACTCTATCTTTTCTTGGACGGGTCAGCGGACACCGTTTAATATAGCTGTACCGTCCACTATCTAGATATAGATATCTATTAATATAGCTGTAGTCTTTCTACTGGAACAGACTGGTTTTCATACAGCCTCTTCTAGGAGGCTGACCTATGTGTCTGCTCTCACTTACTTAGTTATTTTCTTCGTCAATCGATGGCGTTGCAAATGCACACAAGAGAGGGCACCCGATCAATGTTAAATTTGGGCGCATTGAAAACGACGAACAAACTCCACGTGGCAAAAGTTTGTGCCGTCCCATGACAAGTACACAGTCGGTGATTCAAACCGGTTTGTTGAACGTTACATTAGCCGTTAACAGAGAGCAACACATCACCGTGAAAAGTGCGAAACAAATTAAACAGTAAGTCAGGTGGTTGTGGCGTTAAACAGCGTTTCTTAGAAACAGGAAGATGACTCGGCGAATCTGTTAGCATGACAATGTGCCAACTTTGCTGACTCTTCTGTAATACTAAGGGCGGAATAATGACTGTGGCGTCAGGTTTATCTACAGTCCGGGTCAACCGTCGGGGGTGCTGTCAATTTGGGCGGACGAGCGATTGACGTCAGTCCGGGCCGCAGGTAAAGGATGTGTCCGATTTCAGAGTGGCCGAGGTCTAACCTCGTCCCAGTTTATATTGGTATTGAACAGACAGCATTTTTCGCGATGAACTTTGCGTGTTTTGCTGGTCGTTTGGTGTTTCATCCACAAAGTAGTGCCCTGGACATAATATACTTCACACTGCACATCCCACCTGCTAGTGAATGTTTTTGGTAATACTTGGCCCATACTGGCTACTCCATGCCGGTCATAATTACGTAACAGCCACCATTTCCATTGCATTGTCAATAAATGTTTTTGTAAATCGATTCACATCAGTTCCAAGGATTATTTGCTGATGCAACTGTAGGCAATCAGTCTTAAGTTCAGTTTTGCCAGCAACAACTACTTTTTGTCCAGTCACACCTTGCAAATTTGGAGAAGGGCACAAATACATTGTTCTGTGTATAACTCACGCTAACTTCAAATAAATGGCTTGCTGCAACAAAATACATGACGCTCCAGTTCCCACAAGAGCGGTCACCCTTTCACCGCTTAATGTCAAGTGTACGGACAAATGTCTATCTAACTCGTTTCCCGGCAGGCGTGGAGGGCGTTTATGTCTATATGTGACTTCTAAATGGCAATCACGGCGAAGGTATCCAGGTTGCCCTCAATAGTAACAGCGGACTATTTCTTTAAGCCCGGCGCACACGAGTGGATCGGCAGCGCGGTGACTGCATACGCGGCCGTCACTACCAATTGCGCCCACAATGCTTTGCGCAGTTTTCCCTCCTGAAAATAACATTTCATTAACTCTACCTTAAATCTAAATAATAAAAATATAATAACTGAATCACGAATATTGATACTAATAATACACAATTAACGCACGGCATACAGATTTGGTCAGATACCTTTTTAATAGTTCAAAAAATTGATACACATTGTGAACTGTGTGACATGAAAGTTGAAAAGGATATGTTTGTAACTTATATATAACACATCCTGAAAATATAATTTAAAATATGAACAAGAATCAATTGTACAATCATAATGAAAAACACAAGTCAATATCTTTCACAATCTTGAACAACAGGTAGCTTGTCTTCAGAGATTGACTCAGACAGAAACTTGTTGGACGCTGCCATTTTGTTAACACATGATCACAGTACATGATATCATTGGCTAGATTACTTTTGCCGCTGAGCTGACAGCTCATGTTGCCCGCAAACGAGAGAATCGGGCTTATGCGGTGCTGATAATATCAAACACATCGGATAATCTTTCCCCCGGCTCGCGAGGCCAGCTGCTTAGCTAGATCACCCGCACACGAGCAGATCGGCCGCAGAAACGCGTCATGAGCTGTTGCCGCGCTGCCGATCCGCTTGAGCTTTAGGAGCGCTGATACTTCATAGGACGGAGTATCGTGTGTCAGGGGCATAGATGGGGCAGTCTGATGAGAAGACCCAATTTCCATAGGTTCTTCCCATTGGCTATCTAGGCCAAGGCGCTCGCTGAAATGAGCGATTCAATCTATGGCCTCTTCCAGGGTTTAGGGTTACAGTCCTGAATTCAATTGACTGCCATTTAAGTAGACTGCAAACCTTGGTGTAATCTCTGACCAAAATATGATTCTGGTCATCGGTTTGATTTGCTGTGCTGTATGCAGCATCAGCATGTATGCAGCATCAGCATGTCCACATGTAAAAATTAATTAACAATATGTGCTATCCTAGGGTACAGCCATGTGCAGCACACCCTCCCTGGTAGTACAAGCCTGAATAAACCGCTCGACCTCCTTCCGAAGACCCGGAGATCATGCTGGTAACAATTTAAATAATTTGACTGGCATCACCCACGCCCGAGTGGTAGAGCTAAAATGCTGTTCAATTGCATGCACCAGGATTTCGTGTCGAATGCCTCAGTCAGCATTTTAACATCAGCCAGCATGTTAACATCAACACCAATAGAAACTTGGACCATAAAAGGAAGAACAGGCTGCGATGACAAACCAAATTTGTGGATTGACTTGTCTGCAACTGTCCACTTCAGATGTAGTAATTGTACATATTTCGCTTGGTCGGTCGGTTGCAATCCACAACTCAAGATTTGTCATAAGATCATATTTTGTGGCATCCTATCATCAGACCACATTTTTTAACATGTGTGTCATGTATTCACAATGTATCAGTGCATTGGAGCACAATAGCTACACATTGATGCTACCATTTGTGTAAATGATTTTACAGCAGGCATTAGACAGTGATCTCTGATGGATGCTGAACAGGAAAAACCAAAACAATTGTGTTTAGTTTACTTGAGTGTTCAATAATCTTTTAATGCAGACTGGTCTTGATGTCACTAACTCGGTAGTACAGTTACATGTGTGATATGATTTCACAGCAGACAGAGACCGTGATCTCTGATGGGTGCTGAACAGGAAAAACCAAAAGAAATGTGTTTAGTTGATTTGTGTGTTCAGTAATCTTTGAATGCAGACTGGTCTTGAGGTAATTAGTATCTTTGCCTTTTTGAGGTGATGTTCTATAATACTCTATCATATTTGGCACTGACATCAAACACCTTTGTGGACACAAACCACTCCTATGGTGTCAGTGTAAGTGATAGTTGTAGCAGTCCAACTCTAAATAGGAACATTTGTATCAAGTCTAAGTGACTGTCATTTTGACTGTCACACATCTTGCCAAGGTGATACTGGTCTTCGTCACTTGAATGTAATCCTCCATGAATCAATTTATTGATTATGTGTGCTTCTTTTAATAACTTCTCTACATGTGCGATATACAGTGATCTCTGATGGATGCTGAACAGGAAAAACCAACACAATCGTGTTTAGTTTATTTGACTGTTCAATAATCTTTGAATGTCGATTGGCCGTGACGTCACTAGTACAGTTGCATGTGTGGTATGATTTCACAGCAGACATTAGACAGTGGTGGAACATCCAACATGATCTTTTCATTTCACTTGCCCAGACACACACTTACAACAAGTCTGTAGTGTGTGACATGGAATACTTTCAGCACAAACATGTATGTCTGCTAATCATTCACACATGAAGTTTGGATTTGTGACATTACTTGCATGAATACAAAAAATTAACTGGTGTACTTGTTATCTTGGTGACATTGTCTAATTATCCAATGCCATTGACATTTGTTCTCAGTCGTCCACTGCACCCAGAAATTCTTGCAGAGTTAGGTGTTTGAAGGTGTTTGTGACTCGTATTTCCACGAGTAGAACACAGTGTGTCAAAGCTGTTCTTCTATTGGATCTGTCATAAGATCCTGTCATCAGACCACATTTTTGAACACGTGTGTCATGTATTCACAAAGTATCAGTGCATTGAAGTACAACAATAGCTACACATGTTTGGATTGTTGACATCGGTGACACTAAATTGGCGCTATCATTTGTCTGATATGATTTCACAGCAGACATTAGACAGTGATCTCTGATAGATGCTGAACAGGAAAAACCAAAACGATCTTGTTTAATGTCTGGTTGCTCAATAAGCTTTGAATGCCGACTGGTTTGGATGTTACAAGTACGGATAACTGTGATAGATTGCACACCAAACATTTGACAGATCTCTCTGATGGATGCAGTACATATTCTTGCAATTTTGCAAAAATTGGTTTCAATATCTTAGTAGCTGAACTGAGCAATAAATACAAGAAAACCTTGCAAAAAGAGAAATAAAATTATTATGATCAGAAAGTCTTGTGTGTTCCCTCCTGTGATAGACAAAGTAAATTTTGGTACCTACAGTAACAGGATTCTATTGGACGTGCACCGATGTTCAGGCTGCCCAGAGAGTTAGCGTAGATCATTCAGAATTGTAGATTTCACAGGAAGACTTTGTTACATTTTCGTGACATTATTGCCATATTATCTAATGACATCGACTGTCATTCTCAGTATGAAACTAGATCTGTCATAAAACACCATTTTGTGACATCCTCTGTGAGGTCAAATTCATCACCTTTATAAGATTACTGGATCGATGCACATATTTCTGTCAGCTGAGCTGTTCTGACAATGCCATCACACAAAAATCTCTTGGATTGTCAACTTCATTGATGGAATTTGCTGATAGGTATGTACAGGAACATTGTTTAATATGTGAATGCCACAAGCAAGAACATTGCAGTACCATAGCCCATCAGTCAAAGACAATTGATAATAGATTTCTATTCAAGGATTGTACCCAGAAATTCTTTCATTGTGACGTGATTGAAGCTGTAGGTGTCTTGTTGAGGTCCACTGCACTCGGTAACTCTTGAAGAGTAAGGTGGTTGAATGGCCAACATTTTGTTTGGTTTCACTTTGCGTAGAGAAACATAAAGTCTGTCTCTCTCTCTCTCTCTTTGCTGTCTATCGTGTTCGATGATGACTTCAATGATGAAATACTTTCAGCACAAACATGTATGTCCACTAAACATTCACACAAGTTTGGATTTGTTATTCATCACTTATTTGAATAGAAAAGTGAGCTGCTGTACTTGTCATTTTGGTGACATCATTGCAAGATTATCCAATGACATCGACTGTCATTCTCAGTACGAAACTAGTTGAGATCCACTGCACTCAGTAATTCTTGAAGAGTTAGGTGATTGAATGGCCAACATTTTGTTTCGTTTCACTTTGCATAGAGAAACATGAAGTCTGCAGTGTGTGAGATGGAATACTTTCAGCAGAAACGTATATGTTCACTAAACATTCACACATCACTTTTGATTTGTGACACATCACCTATGCCAAAGGAAAAGGGGAATGCTGTACTCATCATTTTGGTGACATTATTGCAACATTATCTAATTACATCAACTGTCATTCTCAGTATTAAACTAGTTGAGGTCCACTGCACTCAGTAACTCCTGCATTGTCAAGTGAGTAAAGGTGTATGTGACTTGTGTTCCCATGAGTAAAACATAGTGTGTCACAGATGTTCCTGAACTGGATATGTTAAAAGACAACATTTTGCAGTATCGTCCATCTAATGACATCAACTGTCATTCTCAGTATTAAACTAGTTGAGGTCCACTGCACTCAGTAACTCTTGGATTGTGAGATGTTTGAAGGTGTATGTGACTTGTGTTCCCACGAGTAAAACATAGTGTGTCACAGATGTTCCTGAACTGGATATGTTAAAAACAACATTTTGCAGTATCATCCATCTAATGACATCAACTGTCATTCTCAGTATTAAACTAGTTGAGGTCCACTGCACTCAGTAACTCTTGGATTGTGAGATGTTTGAAGGTGTATGTGACTTGTGTTCCCACGAGTAAAACATAGTGTGTCACAGATGTTCCTGAACTGGATATGTTAAAAGACAACATTTTGCAGTATCATCCATCTAATGACATCAACTGTCATTCTCCGTATTAAACTAGTTGAGGTCCACTGCACTCAGTAACTCCTGGATTGTGAGATGTTTGAAGGTGTATGTGACTTGTGTTCCCATGAGTAAAACATAGTGTGTCACAGATGTTCCTGAACTGGATATGTTAAAAGACAACATTTTGCAGTATCGTCCATCTAATGGCATCAACTGTCATTCTCAGTATTAAACTAGTTGAGGTCCACTGCACTCAGTAATTCCTGGATTGTCAGGTGAGTAAAGGTGTATGTGACTTGTGTTCCCACGAGTAAAACATAGTGTGTCACAGATGTTCCTGAACTGGATATGTTAAAAGACAACATTTTGCAGTATCATCCATCTAATGACATCAACTGTCATTCTCAGTATTAAACTAGTTGAGGTCCACTGGACCACTGCACTCAGTAACTCTTGGATTGTGAGATGTTTGAAGGTGTATGTGACTTGTGTTCCCACGAGTAAAACATAGTGTGTCACAGATGTTCCTGAACTGGATATGTTAAAAGACAACATTTTGCAGTATCATCCATCTAATGACATCAACTGTCATTCTCAGTATTAAACTAGTTGAGGTCCACTGCACTCAGTAACTCTTGGATTGTGAGATGTTTGAAGGTGTATGTGACTTGTGTTCCCATGAGTAAAACATAGTGTGTCACAGATGTTCCTGAACTGGATATGTTAAAAGACAACATTTTGCAGTATCATCCATCTAATGACATCAACTGTCATTCTCCGTATTAAACTAGTTGAGGTCCACTGCACTCAGTAATTCCTGGATTGTCAGGTGAGTAAAGGTGTATGTGACTTGTGTTCCCACGAGTAAAACATAGTGTGTCACAGATGTTCCTGAACTGGATATGTAAAAGACAACATTTTGCAGTATCGTCCATCTAATGACATCAACTGTCATTCTCAGTATTAAACTAGTTGAGGTCCACTGCACTCAGTAACTCCTGCAATGTCAGGTGAGTAAAGGTGTATGTGTCTCGTGTTCCCGCGAGTAGAACACAGTGTGTCACAGATGTCCCTCTATTGGATCTGTCATAAAACCATTTTGTGGCATCCTCTGTGAGGTCAAATTCAATACCTTTATAAGATTGCTGGATCGATGCACATACTTCTGTCAGCTGAGCTGTTCTGACAATGCCCATCACACAAAAATCTCTTGGATTGTCAACTTCGTTGATGGAATTTGCTGATAGGTATGTACAGGAACATTGTTTAATATGTAAATGCCACAAGCAAGAACATTGCAGTACCATAGCCCATCAGTAAAAGACAATTTATAATAGATTTCTATTCAAGGATTGTACTCAGAAATTCTTTCATTGTCATTTTGGCGACATTATTGCAACATTATCCAATGACATTGACTGTCATTCTCAGTATGAAACTAGTTGAGGTCCACTGCACTCAGTAATTCTTGCATTGTCAGGTGATTGAAGGTGTATGTTTCTCATATTCCCTTATCACCTTGATAAGATTCCTCAATCTATTGATATACTTCTGTCAACTTATCTAAGAATGCCAAACGCACAATAAATTTATTAAATTGTCAACTTGAAACATTGACGTAACATAGTTTTCTGTGTATCTGACAAGAGGTAAAATGCATACGTATGGAAATAGGTATACAACTGTTCAATTGCATGCACCAGGATTTGGTGTCGAATGCCTCAGTCAGCATTTTAACATCAGCCAGCATGTTAACATTAGCCAGTATACAGTCATTAGCAGAAGTAGCTGGGACACCAATAGAAGCTTGGACCATAAAAGGAAGAACAGGCTGCGATGACAAACTAAATTTGTGGATTGACTTGTCTGCAACTGTCCACTTCAGATGTAGTAATCAGACCACATTTTTGAACACGTGTGTCATGTATTCACAAAGTATCAGTGCATTGGAGCACAATAGCTACACATGTTTGGATTGTTGACATACAGAGGAGAGGGCTTAACATTTATTCGGTGACACTAAATTGACGCTATCATTTGTGTGATATGATTTCACAGCAGGCATTAGACAGTGATCTCTGATGGATACTGAACAGGAAAAACCAAAACAATTGTGTTTAGTTGATTTGTGTGTTCAGTAATCTTTGAATGCAGACTGGCCTGGAGGTAATTATTATCTTTGCCTTTTTGAGGTGATGTTCTATAATACTCTATCACTTTTGGCACTGACATCAAACGCCTTTGTGGACACAAACCACTCCTATGGTGTCAGTGTATGTGATAGTTTTAGCAGTCCAACTCTAAATAGGAACATTTGTATCAAGTCTAAGTGACTGTCATTTTGACTGTCACACATCTTGCCAAGGTGATACTGGTCTTCGTCACTTGAATGTAATCCTCCCTGAATAATTTTATTGTTTGCGTGTGCTCCTTTTAATAACTTCTCTACATGTGCGATATACAGTGATCTCTGATGGATGCTGAACAGTAAAAACCAACGCAATCGTGTTTAGTTTATTTGAGTGTTCAATAATCTTTGAATGTCAACTGGTTGTGATGTCACTAGTACAGTTGCATGTGTAATATGATTTCACAGCAGACATTAGACAGTGATCTCTGATGGGTGCTGAACAGGAAAAACCTACACAATCATGTTTAGTTTTATTGGAGTGTTCAATAATCTTTGAATGTTGACTGGCCGTGACGTCACTAGTACAGTTGCATGTGTGGTATGATTTCACAGCAGATATTAGACAGTGGTGGAACATCCAACATGGTCTTTTCATTTCACTTGCCCAGACAAACACTTACAACAAATCTGTAGTGTGTCACATGGAATACTTTCAGCACAAACATGTATGTCTGCTAATCATTCATACATGAAGTTTGTATTTGTGACACATTACTTGCATGAATACAAAAAAATTAACTGGTGTACTTGTTATCTTGGTGACATTGTCTAATTATCCAATGACATTGACATTTGTTCTCAGTCGTCCACTGCACCTAGAAATTCCTGCATTGTTAGGTGTGTAAAAGTGTTTGTGACTCGTATTTCCACGAGTTGAACACAGTGTATCAAAGCTGTTCTTCTATTAGATCTGTCATAAGATCCTGTCATCAGACCACATTTTTGAACATGTGTGTCATGTATTCACAAAGTATCAGTGCATTGGAGTACAACAATAGCTACACATGTTTGGATTGTTGACATCGGTGACACTAAATTGGCGCTATCATTTGTCTGATATGATTTCACAGCAGACATTAGACAGTGATCTCTGATGGATGCCGAACAGGAAAAACCACAACAGTCGTGTTTAGTTTATTTGACTGTCCAATAATCTTTGAATGTAGACTGGTCTTGATGTCACCAGTACGTTTACTTGTGTGATATGATTTCACAGCAGACAGAGACAGTGATCTCTGATGGGTGCTGAACAGGAAAAACCAAAACAAATGTGTTTAGTTGATTTGTGTGTTCAGTAATCTTTGAATGCAGACTGGCCTAGAGGTGATTATTATCTTTGCCATTTTAAGGTGATGTTCTATAATACTCTATAATATTTGGCACTGACATCAAACACCTTTGTGGACACAAACCACTCCTATGGTGTCAGTGTAAGTGATAGTTGTAGCAGTCCAACTCTAAATAGGAACATTTGTATCAAGTCTAAGTGACTGTCATTTTGACTGTCACACATCTTGCCAAGGTGATACTGGTTTTCGTCACTTGAATGTAATCCTCCCTGAATCAATTTATTGAATCTTTTAATAACTTCTCTACATGTGCGATATACAGTGATCTCTGATGGATGCTGAAAAGGAAAAACCAACACAATCGTGTTTAGTTTATTTGACTGTTCAATAATCTTTGAATGTCAACTGGTTGTGATGTCACTAGTACAGTTGCATGTGTGGTATGATTTCACAGCAGACATTTGACAGTGGTGGAACATCCAACATGGATCTTTTCATTTCACTTGCCCAGACACACACTTACAACAAGTCTGTAGTGTGTGACATGGAATACTTTCAGCACAAACATGTATGTCTGCTAATAAATCATTCACACATGAAGTTTGGATTTGTGACATTACTTGCATGAATACAAAAAATTAACTGGTGTACTTGACATTTTGGTGACATTGTCTCATTATCTAATGACATTGACATTTGTTCTCAGTCGTCCACTGCACCCAGAAATTCTTGCAGAGTTAGGTGTTTGAATGTGTGTGTGACTCGTATTTCCACGAGTAGAACACAGGAAACAGGAAAAACCAAAACGATCTTGTTTAATGTCTTTGGTTGCTCAATAAGCTTTGAATGCCGACTGGTTTGGATGTTACAAGTACGGATAACTGTGATAGATTGCACAGCAAACATTTGACAGATCTCTCTGATGGATGCAGTACATATTCTTGCAATTTTGCAAATATTGGTTTCAATATCTTAGATCATTCAGAATTGTAGATTTCACAGGAAGACTTTGTGACATTTTCGTGACATTATTGCCATATTATCTAAATAGATCGACTGTCATTCTCAGTATGAAACTAGTTGAGGTCCACTACACCTAGAAATTCCTGGATTGTCAGGTGGTTGAAGCTGTATGCATCTCGTGTTCCCGCAAGTACAACACAGTGTGTCACGGATGTCCCTGTATTGGATCTGTCATAACACACATGTTGTGGCATCCTGTGTGAAGTCATCGCCTTGATAAGATTACTGGATCGATGCATGTACTTCTGTCAGCTGAGCTGATCTGACAATGCCCATCACACAAAAAACTCTTGGATTGTCAACTTCTTTCATGGAACTTGTTTGTAGGAATGTGCAGGAACATTGTTTAATATGTGTATTCTACAAGAGAGAACATTGCAGTCCCATAACCCATCAGTAAAAGACAATCTATGATAGATTTCTATTCGAGGATTGTACTAAAAAATTCTTGAATTGTGATGTGTCTTGTATTGCCACAATTAAAACACTGTAAATGCAATGTGAATTTGAACTGTCAAATGATTGAAAGTGTACATAACCAATCAGTACAAAAACAAACTATGATAGATTTCTCTTCATGTAATGTCAATTGATTAAATGACCAACATTTTGTTTTGGTTTCACTTGCACAGACAAACAGAACAAGTAGTCTGTGGTGTTTGAGATGAAATACTTTCAAGAATAATGAATAGAAAAGTGAACTGCTGTACTTGTCATTTTGGTGACATTATTGCGACATTATCCAATGACATCGACTGTCATTCTCAGTATGAAACTAGTTGAGATCCACTGCACTCAGTAATTCTTGAAGAGTTAGGTGATTGAATGGCCAACATTTTGTTTCGTTTCACTTTGCATAGAGAAACATGAAGTCTGTAGTGTGTGAGATGGAATACTTTCAGCAGAAACGTATATGTTCACTAAACATTCACACATCACTTTTGATTTGTGACACATCACCTATGTCAAAGGAAAAGGGGAATGCTGTACTCATCATTTTGGTGACATTATTGCAACATTATCTAATGACATCAACTGTCATTCTCAGTATTAAACTAGTTGAGGTCCACTGCACTCAGTAACTCCTGCATTGTCAGGTGATTGAAGGTGTATGTGACTTGTGTTCCCACGAGTAAAATATAGTGTGTCACAGATGTTCCTGAACTGGATATGTTAAAAGACAACATTTTGCAGTATAGTCCATCTAATGACATCAACTGTCATTCTCAGTATTAAACTAGTTGAGGTCCACTGCACTCAGTAATTCTTGTATTGTCAGGTGTTTGAAAGTTTATGTGACTTGTGTTCCCACGAGTAAAACATAGTGTGTCACAGATGTTCCTGAACTGGATATGTTAAAAGACAACATTTTGCAGTATCGTCCATCTAATGACATCAACTGTCATTCTCAGTATTAAACTAGTTGAGGTCCACTGCACTCAGTAACTCTTGTATTGTCAGATGTGTGAAGGTGTATGTGACTTGTGTTCCCACGAGTAAAACATAGTGTGTTACAGATGTTCCTGTACTTGATATGTTAAAAGACAACATTTTGCAGTATCATTCATCAGGTTAAAGACATACCTTTTTAAGATTCCTCAATCCATTGATGTACTTCTGTCAGCTTATCTCAGAAAACCAATCGCACAAAAAACTATTTGATTGTCAGCTTCATTGATGGAACTTTCTTCTGGAAATGTGCAGGAACATTGTTAACTATATGAATACCACACACTAGAATCATCTGCTATACCTGTCAGTATTTGTGACATTAATGTGTTTGAATCCAAAAATACCTTAACTATTGTATGATTGTCATCCTCATCAATAAAAGATAATATATGATTGATTTCAATAATTACCAGGTGGTGGAACATCTAACATTGTCTTTTCATTTCACTTGCACAGATAAACAGTTGCAAGAAGTCTGTAGTGTGTGAGATGGAATACTTTCATCACACACATATCCACTAAACAATCAGACATGAAGAAGTTTGGGTTTGTGATGAATCACTCATGTGAATATAAAAGTGAATTGCTGTATTTCAAATTTTTTTGAAATTATTGCCATATTATCCAATGACATAGACTGTCATTCTCAGTATGAAACTAGTTGAGGTCCACTGCACCCAGAAATTCCTGGATTGTCAGGTGGTTGAAACTGTATGTGTCTCGTGTTCCCGCGAGTAGAACACAGTTTTGTGGCATCCTCTGTGAAGTCAAAATCATCAACTTTATAAGATTACTGGATCGATGCACATACTTCTATCAGCTGGGCTGTTCTGACAATGCCCATCACACAAAAATCTCTTGGATTGTCAACTTCATTGATGGAATTTGCTGATAGGTATGTACAGAAACATTGTTTAATATGTGAATGCCACAAGCAAGAACATTGCAGTACCGTAACCCATCAGTAAAAGACAATTGATAATAGATTTCTATTCAAGGATTGTACTCAGAAATTCTTTCCTTGTGACGTGATTGAAGTTGTAGGTGTCTTGTTGAGGTCCAAAGCACTCGGTAACTCTTGAAGAGTAAGGTGGTTAAATGACCAACATTTCGTTTGGTTTCACTTTGCGTAGAGAAACATAAAGTCTGTCTCTCTCTCTCCCTTTGCTGTCTATCATGTTCGATGATGACTTCAATGATGGAATACTTTCAGCACAAACATGTATGTCCACTAAACATTCACACAAGTTTGGATTTGTTATTCATCATCCATTTGAATAGAAAAGTGAGCTGCTGTACTTGTCAATTTGGTGACATCATTGCAAGATTATCCAATGACAACGACTGTCATTCTCAGTATGAAACTAGTTGAGATCCACTGCACTCAGTAATTCTTGAAGAGTTAGGTGATTGAATGGCCAACATTTTGTTTCGTTTCACTTTGCATAGAGAAACATGAAGTCTGTAGTGTGTGAGATGGAATACTTTCAGCAGAAACGTATATGTTCACTAAACATTCACACATTAGTTTTGATTTGTGACACATCACCTATGTCAAAGGAAAAGGGGAATGCTGTACTCATCATTTTGGTGACATTATTGCGACATTATCTAAAGACATCAACTGTCATTCTCAGTATTAAACTAGCTGAGGTCCACTGCACTCAGTAATTCCTGCATTGTCAGGTGATTGAAGATGTATGTGACATGTGTTCCCACGAGTAAAACATAGTGTGTCACAGATGTTCATGAACTGGATATGTTAAAAGACAATATTTTGCAGTATCGTCCATCTAATGACATCAACTGTCATTCTCAGTATTAAACTAGTTGAGGTCCACTGCACTCACTAACTCCTGCATCGTCAGGTGATTGAAGGTGTATGTGACTTGTGTTCCCACAAGTAAAACATAGTGTGTCACAGATGTTCCTGAAATGGATATGTTAAAAGACAACATTTTGCAGTATCGTCCATCTAATGATATCAACTGTCATTCTCAGTATTAAACTAGTTGAGGTCCACTGCACTCAGTAACTCTTGTATTGTCAGGTGTTTGAAGGTGTATGTGACTTGTGTTCCCACGAGTAAAACATAGTGTGTCACAGATGTTCCTGTACTCGATATGTTAAAAGACAACATTTTGCAGTATCGTCCATCAGGTTAAAGACATACCTTTATAAGATTCCTCAATCCATTGATGTACTTCTGTCAGCTTATCTCTTAATGCCAATCGCACAAAAAACTATTTGATTGTCAGCTTCATTGATGGAACTTACTTCTGGAAATGTGCAGGAACATTGTTAACTATATGAATACCACACATTGGAATCATCTGCTGAACCTCTCAGTATTTGTTACTTTAATGTGTTTGAATCCAAAAATACCTAAACTATTAAGTGATTGAAATTGTTTGATTGTCATCCTCATCAATAAAAGATAATATATGATTGATTTCAATAATTACCAGGTGGTGGAACATCTAACGTTGTCTTTTCATTTCACTTGCACAGATAAACAGTTGCAAGAAGTCTGTAGTGTGTGAGATGGAATACTTTCATCACAAATATATCCACTAAACAATCAGACATAAAGAAGTTTGCGTTTGTGATGAATCACTCATGTGAATATAAAAGTGAATTGCTGTATTTCTAATTTTGGTGAAATTATTGCCATATTATCCAATGACACAGACTGTCATTCTCAGTGTGAAACTAGTTGAGGTCCACTGCACCCAGAAATTCCTGGATTGTTAGGTGGTTGAAACTGTATGTGTCTCGTGTTCCCGCGAGTAGAACATAGTGTGTCACAGATGTCCCTCTATTGGATCTGTCATAAAACCATTTTGTGGCATCCTGTGTCGTCAAATTCATCACCTTGATAAGATTACTGGATCGATGCACATACTTCTGTCAGCTGAACTGATCTGACAATACTAATCACACAAGAAAACTCTGGATTGTCAACTTCTTTCATGGAACTTGTTTGTGGGAATGTGCAGGAACATTGTTAAATAAACGAATATCACAAATAAGAATGTTGCAGTTTCAATCCGTCAATAAAAGACAATCTATGATAGATTTCTCTTCAAGGATTGTCATATGAGTGAATGACCAACGGCACCCAGTAACTCTTGCATAGTCAGGTGATTGAAGCTGTAAGTTTCTCATATTCCCTTATCGCCTTGATAAGATTCCTCAATCTATTGATATACTTCTTCTGTCAGCTTTTCTAAGAATGCCAATCGCACAATAAATTTATTAAATTGTCAACTTAATTGATGGAACTTACTTCAGGAAATGTGCAGGAACATTGTTAACTATATAAATACCACATGCTTGAACCATCAGTTGTACTTGTCAGTATTTGTGACACTAATTGATCTGAATTAAAAAATACCTTAACTCTGACGTTATTGAAATTGTATGATGGTCTTCCCCATCATTAAACGACAGTATATGATTGATTTCAAGGATTGGCACGTTGTACTGGGACATGCTTCTCATAACATGGCTCATTACATTATCAAGTAAGTTTCGCCATTACTCTAATCATCGAATCAGTTCCCGGTTCAACTTCATTCAGCTTACCAGGTTCTAACTCAATTGACTAGTAATAGTAACAGAGAAACTTACCATTTGCATAACAGAAGTCCAGGTTGGCTATAACATAGCAAAACCGCCTTTATTCGTAGGACATCTCCGCATCAATACAATTTGTTGTCTTCTGTCTGATTCTTACTATAAGTATAACTCTCTTCCATCAAGACTAGAAGTCAAACATGACTATCTGTATTTTTGTCATGCATTTATACGCTTTCTTGCACCAGGCACAGTCATGATCAGTCGTACACATGTAAACACCAATTGACAATATGTGCACGTAGCTGATCCCAGGGTACAGGCGCGCGCAGCACATCCTCCCTGGTAATATGAGCTTGAATAAACCACTCGACCTCCTTCTGAAGAGACCCGGAGATCATGCTGGTGACAATTTCGATAATGTGATTGGCACCAGCGCGGTTTAGAGCTAGGGCAATGTCATCTAACAACGCTCGAGTGGGTGTGGTGGATGAACCATCGCACAAACCCGTTTGTTTAACAAGCTTATCTACCAGGTGGCACTGTACGGCTGAATCTGAGGCCAGCTAGCGGGCATTGCCATTATCTTGTTCATTTTGAGCAAGAAACCTAATATATTGATCAAATTGCACGACATCCATAGCTTGCTACCGGACAACGGAACAATGACACAAACATAATTGAATTCAGCCACTCACCCAGCAGGCGATGCAGTTGAGGTTGGGGTCGTCATGTTGCGAATACGGGTGATTTCTACCGCCATTTCTTCATGGTGAAGAAATCAAGGCTCCAATCTTCAGTTTCTGCGGGTGGTTGTTGCGGGGTCAGCTCGATGATCTCAGGGTTGTGTGGCAGCAAGTTCCTCGCTTCTTCGTACGACGGGAGGGAAAACATAATTTCTCAGATCACGTATGGGGCTGGAGACACACCCAGCGCTGGTGAAATAGGACGCACCACCATGGCGAAGTGTAGAATCGGGAGGGTGAAGTGAAGGTCGTGAATCGTGGTCTAACAGGCGCATTTTTCTCCTTAGCTAGCGCTCGCCAAATGTACTGGACACATGCTTCTCATAACATGGCTCATTACATTATGTACTGGGACATGCTTCTCATATCATGGCTCATTACATTATCGAGTAAGTTTCGCCATTACTCTAATCATCGAATCAGTTCCCGGATCAACCTACTTCATTCAGCTTACCAGGTTCTAACTCAACTGACTAGTAATAGTAACAGAGAAACTTACCAGGTCCTAACTCAACTGACTAGTAATAGTAACAGAGAAACTTACGCTTTGCATAACAGAAGTCCAGTTTGGCTATAACATAGCAAAACCGCCTTTATTCGTAGGACATCTCCGCATCAATACAATTTGTTGTCTTCTGTCTGATTCTTACTATAAGCATAACTCTCTTTCCATCAAGACTAGAAGTCAAACGTGACTATCTGTATTTTTGTCATGCATTTATACGCTTTCTTGCACCAGGCACAGTCATGATCAGTCGTACACATGTAAACACCAATTGACAATATGTGCAAGTAGCTGATCCCAGGGTACAGGCGCGCGCAGCCTCCCTGGTAATATGTGCTCGTAGCTGATCCCAGGGTACAGGCGCGCGCAGCACATCCTCCCTGGTAATATGAGCTTGAATAAACCACTCGACCTCCTTCTGAAGAGACCCGGAGATCATGCTGGTGACAATTTCGATAATGTGATTGGCACCAGCGCGGTTTAGAGCTAGGGCAATGTCATCTAACAACGCTCGAGTGGGTGTGGTGGATGAACCATCGCACAAACCCGTTTGTTTAACAAGCTTATCTACCAGGTGGCACTGTACGGCTGAATCTGAGGCCAGCTAGCGGGCATTGCCATTATCTTGTTCATTTTGAGCAAGAAACCTAATATATTGATCAAATTGCACGGCATCCATAGCTTGCTACCGGACAACGGAACAATGACACAAACATAATTGAATTCAGCCACTCACCCAGCAGGCGATGCAGTTGAGGTTGGGGTCGTCATGTTGCGAATACGGGTGATTTCTACCGCCATTTCTTCATGGTGAAGAAATCAAGGCTCCAATCTTCAGTTTCTGCGGGTGGTTGTTGCGGGGTCAGCTCGATGATCTCAGGGTTGTGTGGCGGCAAGTTCCTCGCTTCTTTGTACGACGGGAGGGAAAACGTAATTTCTCAGATCACGTATGGGGCTGGAGACACACCCAGCGCTGGTGAAATAGGACGCACCACCATGGCGAAGTGTAGAATCGGGAGGGTGAAGTGAAGGTCGTGAATCGTGGTCTAACAGGCGCATTTTTCTCCTTAGCTAGCGCTCGTCAAATGTACTAGGCACATGCTTCTCATAACATGGCTCATTACATTATGTACTGGGCACATGCTTCTCATATCATGGCTCATTACATTATCGAGTAAGTTTCGCCATTACTCTAATCATCGAATCAGTTCCCGGATCAACCTACTTCATTCAGCTTACTAGGTTCTAACTCAATTGACTAGTAATAGTAACAGAGAAACTTACGCTTTGCATAACAGAAGTCCAGGTTGGCTATAACATAGCAAAACCGCCTTTATTCATAGGACATCTCCGCATCAATACAATTTGTTGTCTTCTGTCTGATTCTTACTATAAGTATAACTCTCTTCCATCAACACTGGAAGTCAAACGTGACTATCTGTATTTTTGTCATGCATTTATAAGCTTTTTTGCACCAGGCACAGTCATGATCAGTCTGTTTTGATATAGCCTTTTCTAGGAGGCTGACCTATTCATCCGCTCTCACTTACTTAGTTGTTTTCCTTCATCAGTCCGTTTACAACTTGTCTCCCTGCTATAACTAGAGGGGTACATGACTTTACAACGTGGTGGAACATCCAGCATTTCCATTTGATTTCACTTGCACAGATAAATAGTTGCAAGAATTCTGTAGTGGTGTGAGATGGAAAACTTTCAGCACAAACATGTATGTCTGCTAAACATTCACACGTCAAGAAGTTTGGATTTGTGATACATCACTTATTTGAATAGGAAAGTGAACTTCTGTACTTGTCATTTTGGTGACATTATTGCAACATTATCCAATGACATTGACTGTCATTCTCAGTATGAAACTAGTTGAGGTCCACTGCACTCAGTAATTCCTGCAGTGTGAGGTGGTTGAATGGCCAACATTTTGTTTGGTTTCACTTTGCATAGAGAAACATTAAGTCTGTAGTGTGTGAGATGAAATACTTTCAGCAGAAACATGTCCACTAAACATTCACACAAGTTTGGATTTGTTACTCATCACTTATTTGAGTAGAAAAGTGAACTGATGTTGTTGTCATTTTGGTGACATTGCAACATTATCCAGTGACATTGACTGTCATACAACCATGTTTTGCAGTACCCTGTGTGAGATTCATTAATCCGTTGTGGATGCACTGTCAAGTGATTTAAAATGTACATTAATCATGCTAGTTAAAGCAGGAAACAGGTGCAAATTACATTATCTAAGATGGCTGTTTCCAGCACATATCAATCTGCGTACATATTTAGGACAATACAGTAGAAAAACAAAGTAACACAGGTTAGTGGGTGAACACAAAGACCAACATGGATTTCATTATTATGTAACCACATGTCACGTAATTAACCATAACATATATGTAACCATACATAAAATGAGATCTCCCAAACACCCCAACCCTGGCTGTGTACATACTACATAGTATATCAGTAAAAAACAACCTGTGATAGATTTCTCTTCAACGATGTACATGTGGTTGATCAACCAGTATTGTTGTTTGGTTACACTTGCACAAACGAATAATTACATGATGTCTATAGTTTGTGAGATTTAATACTTTCAGCACAAACATGTATGTCCACTAAACATTCGCACATCAGTTTGGATTGGTGACACATCACCTATATCAAAGGAAAAGGGGAATGCTGTACTCATAATATTGGTGACATTATTCTCCGTATTAAACTAGTTGAGGTCCACTGCACTCAGTAACTCTTGTATTGTCAGGTGAGTAAAGGTGTATGTGACTTGTGTTCCCACGAGTAAAACATAGTGTGTCACAGATGTTCCTGTACTTGATATGTTAAAAGACAACATTTTGCAGTATCATTCATCAGGTTAAAGACATACCTTTATAAGATTCCTCAATCCATTGATTTACTTCTGTCAGCTTATCTCAGAATACCAATCGCACAAAAAACTATTTGATTGTCAGCTTCATTGATGGAACTTACTTCTGGAAATGTGCAGGAACATTGTTAACTGTATGAATACCACACACTAGAATCATCTGCTGTACCTGTCAGTATTTGTGACATTAATGTGTTTGAATCAAAAAATACCTTAACTATTAAGTGATTAAAATTGTATGATTGTCATCCTCATCAATAAAAGATAATATATGATTGATTTCAATAATTACCAGGTGGTGGAACACCTAACATTGTCTTTTCATTTCACTTGTGCAGATAAACAGTTGCAAAAAGTCTGTAGTGTGTGAGATGGAATACTTTCATCACAAACATATCCACTACACAATCAGACATGAAGAAGTTTGGGTTTGTGATAAATCACTCATGTGAATATAAAAGTGAATTTCTGTATTTGTCATTTTGGTGAAATTATTGCCATATTATCCAATGACATAGACAGTCATTCTCAGTATGAAACTTGTTGAGGTCCACTGCACCCAGAAATTCCTGGTTTGTCAGGTGGTTGAAACAGTATGTGTCCCGTGTTCCCGCGAGTAGAACACAGTGTGTCACAGGTGTCCCTCTATTGGATCTGTCATAAAACCGTTTTGTGGCATCCTCTGTGAGGTCAAAATCATCACCTTTATAAGATTACTGGATCGATGCACATGCTTCTGTCAGCTGAGCTGTTCTGACAATGCCATCACACAAAAATCTCTTGGATTGTCAACTTCATTGATGGAATTTGCTGATAGGTATGTACAGGAACATTGTTTAATATGTAAATGCCACAAGCAAGAACTTTGCAGTACCGTAACCCATCAGTAAAAGACAATTTATAATAGATTTCTATTCAAGGATTGTACTCAGAAATTCTTTCATTGTTACGTGATTGAAGCTGTAGGTGTCTTGTATTGCCACAATTAAAAGACAGTGAATGCAACGTGAATGAACTGTCAGTTGATTAAAAGTGTACATAATCAATCTGTAAAATAACAAACTGATAGATTTCTCTTGATATAGTGTTAATTGATTAAATGACCATCATTTTCGTTTGGTTTCACTTGCACAGACAAACAGCTACAATAAGTCTTTAGTGTGTTAGATGGGATACTTTCAAGACAAATATGTATGTACATTAAACATTCCCACATATAGATGTTTGGATTTGTGACACATCACCTATGTGAATAGAAAAGTTGTGATTTTGGTGACATTGTTGCGACGATATCCAATGACATTGACTGTCATTCTCAGTTTGAAACTAGTTGAGGTCCACTGCACTTAGTAACTCTTGCAGTGTGAGGTGATTGAAGGCCACCATTTTGTTTGGTTTCACTTTGCATAGAGAAACATGAAGTCTGTAGTTTGTGAGATGGAATACTTTCAGCACAAACGTGTATGTCCTCTAAACATTCACACAAGTTTGGATTTGTTATTCATCACTTATTTGAATTGAAAAGTGAACTGCTGTACTCATCATTTTTGGTGACATTATTGCGATATTATCCAGTGACATCGACTCATTCTCAGTGTGAAACTAGTTGAGGTCCACTGCACCCAGAAATTCCTGGATTGTCAGGTGGTTGAAACTGTATGTGTCTCGTGTTCCCGCGAGTAGAACACAGTGTGTCACGGATGTCCCTCTATTGGATCTGTCATAAAACACCATTTTGTGGCATCCTCTGTGAGGTCAAAATCATCACCTTGATAAGATTACTGGATCGATGCACATACTTCTGTCAGCTGAGCTGATCTGACAATGCCCATCACACAAAAATCTCTTGGATTGTCAACTTCATTGATGGAAATTGTTTGTAGGAATGTGCAGGAATATTGTTTAATGTATTTCTATTCAAGGATTGTACTCAGAAATTCTTGCATTGTGATGTGATGAAAAGTGTACATAACCAATCAGTAAAAAAAAACTGATAGATTTCTCTTGATGTAGTGTCAATTGATTAAATGAGCCAACATTTTCTTTTTTTTTGGTGTCAGCACAAACATGTATGTCCACTAAACATGTAGGTGGTTGAATGTAACTCTTGAAGAGTAAGGTGGTTGAATGTCCAACATTTCGTTTGGTTTCACTTTGCGTAGAGAAACGTGAAGTCTGTAGTTTGTGAGATGGAATATTTTCAGCACAAACGTTTATGTCCACTAAACATTCACACAAGTTTGGATTTGTTATTCATCACTTATTTGAATAGAAATGTGAACTGGTGTATTTGTCATTTTGGTGACATTGCGAAAGTATCAATGACATGGACGTTTGTTCTCAGTCGTCCACTGCACCCAGAAATTCTTGCACTGTTAGATGTGTGAAGGTGTTTGTGACTCATATTTCCACGAGTAGAACACAGTGTATCAAAGCTCTTCTTCTACTGGATCTGTCATAAGATCCTGTCATCAGACCACATTTTTGAACATGTGTGTCATGTATTCACAAAGTATCAGTGCAATGGAGTACAACAATAGCTACACATGTTTGGATTGTTGACATCCATACAGAGGGCTTAGCATTTATTCGGTGACACTAAATTGGCACTATCACTTGTCTGATATTCTCGGTATCAAACTAGTTGAAGTCCACTGCACTCAGTAATTCCTGCATTGTCAGGTGTTTGAAGGTGTATGTGACTTGTGTTCCCACGAGTAAAACATAGTGTGTCACAGATGTTCCTGAACTGGATATGTTAAAAGACAACATTTTGCAGTATCATCCATCTAATGACATCAACTGTCATTCTCCGTATTAAACTAGTTGAGGTCCACTGCACTCAGTAACTCTTGGATTGTGAGATGTTTGAAGGTGTATGTGACTTGTGTTCCCACGAGTAAAACATAGTGTGTCACAGATGTTCCTGAACTGGATATGTTAAAAGACAACATTTTGCAGTATCATCCATCTAATGACATCAACTGTCATTCTCAGTATTAAACTAGTTGAGGTCCCCTGCACTCAGTAACTCCTGGATTGTGAGATGTTTGAAGGTGTATGTGACTTGTGTTCCCACGAGTAAAACATAGTGTGTCACAGATGTTCCTGAACTGGATATGTTAAAAGACAACATTTTGCAGTATCATCCATCTAATGACATCAACTGTCATTCTCCGTATTAAACTAGTTGAGGTCTACTGCACTCATCCATCTAATGACATCAACTGTCATTCTCAGTATACATAGTGTGTCACAGATGTTCCTGTACTCGATATGTTAAAAGACAACATTTTGCAGTATCGTCCATCAGGTTAAAGACATACCTTTATAAGATTCCTCAATCCATTGATGTACTTCTGTCAGCTTATCTCAGAATACCAATTGCACAAAAAACTATTTGATTGTCAGCTTCATTGATGGAACTTACTACTAGAAATGTGCAGGAACATTGTTAACTATATGAATACCACACATTAGAATCATCTGCTGTACCTCTCAGTATTTGTTACTTTAATGTGTTTGAATCCAAAGATACCTAACCTATTAAGTGATTGAAATTGTATGATTGTCATCCTCATCAATAAAAGATAATATATGATTGATTTCAATAATTACCAGGTGGTGGAACATCTAACATTGTCTTTTCATTTCACTTGCACAGATAAACAGTTGCAAGAAGTCTGTAGTGTGTGAGATGGAATACTTTCATCACACACATATCCACTAAACAAGCAGAAAAAGAATTTTGGTTTGTGATGAATCACTCATGTGAATATAAAAGTGAATTTCTGTATTTCTAATTTTGGTGAAATTATTGCCATATTATCCAATGATATAGACTGTCATTCTCAGTATGAAACTAGTTGAGGTCCACTGCACCCAGAAATTCCTGGATTGTCAGGTGGTTGAAACTGTATGTGTCTCGTGTTCCCGCGAGTAGAACATAGTGTGTCACAGGTGTCCCTCTATTGGATCTGTCATAAAACCATTTTGTGGCATCCTTGTGTGAGGTCAAATTCATCACCTTGATAAGATTACTGGATCGATGCGCATACTTCTGTCAGCTGAGCTGTTCTGACAATGCCCATCACACAAAAATCTCTTGGATTGTCAACTTCGTTGATGGAATTTGCTGATAGGTATGTACAGGAACATTGTTTAATATGTAAATGCCACAAGCAAGAACATTGCAGTACCATAGCCCATCAGTAAAAGACAATTGATAATAGATTTCTATTCAAGGATTGTACCCAGAAATTCTTTCATTGTCACGTGATTGAAGCTGTAGGTGTCTTGTTGAGGTCCACTGCACTCGGAAACTCTTGAAGAGTAAGGTGGTTGGATGGCCAACATTTTGTTTGGTTTCACTTTGCGTAGAGAAACATAAAGTCTGTCTCTCTCTCTCTCTCTTTGCTGTCTATCGTGTTCGATGATGACTTCAATGATGGAATACTTTCAGCACAAACATGTATGTCCACTAAACATTCACACAAGTTTGGATTTGTTATTCATCACCTATTTGAATAGAAAAGTGAGCTGCTGTACTTGTCATTTTGGTGACATCATTGCAAGATTATCCAATGACATCGACTGTCATTCTCAGTATGAAACTAGTTGAGATCCACTGCACTCAGTAATTCTTGCATTGTCAGGTGATTGAAGGTGTATGTGACTTGTGTTCCCACGAGTAAAACATAGTGTGTCACAGATGTTCCTGTACTTGATATGTTAAAAGACAACATTTTGCAGTATCATTCATCAGGTTAAAGACATACCTTTATAAGATTCCTCAATCCATTGATGTACTTCTGTCAGCTTATCTCAGAATACCAATCGCACAAAAAACTATTTGATTGTCAGCTTCATTGATGGAACTTACTTCTGGAAATGTGCAGGAACATCGTTAACTATATGAATACCACACACTAGAATCATCTGCTGTACCTCTCAGTATGTGTGACATTAATATGTTTGAATCCAAAAATACCTTAACTATTAAGTGATTGAAATTGTATGATTGTCATCCTCATCAACAAAAGATAATATATGATTGATTTCAATAATTACCAGGTGGTGGAACATCTAATATTGTCTTTTCATTTCACTTGCACAGATAAACAGTTGAAAGAAGTCTGTAGTGTGTGAGATGGAATACTTTCATCACAAATATATCCACTAAACAATCAGACATGAAGAAGTTTGGGTTTGTGATGAATCACTTATGTGAATATAAAAGTGAATTGCTGTATTTCTAATTTTGGTGAAATTATTGCCATATTATCCAATGACATAGACTGTCATTCTCAGTATGAAACTAGTTGAGGTCCACTGCACCTAGAAATTCCTGGATTGTCAGGTGGTTGAAACTCTATGTGTCTCGTGTTTCCGCGAGTAGAACACAGTGTTTCAACTCTATTGGATCTGTCATAAAACACTATTTTGTGGCATCCTCTGTGAGGTGAAATTCATCACCTTGATAAGATTACTGGATCGATGCACATACTTCTGTCAGCTGAGCTGATCTGACAATGCCAATCACACAAGAAAACTCTGGAACTCTGGATTGTCAACTTCTTTCATGGAACTTGTTTGTGGGAATGTGCAGGAACATTGTTAAATAAACGAATATCACAAATAAGAATGTTGCAGTTTCAATCCGTCAATAATAGACAATCTATGATAGATTTCTCTTCAAGGATTGTCATATGAGTGAATGGCCAACTGTACCCAGTAACTCTTGCATAATCAGGTGATTGAAGCTGTATGTTTCTCATATTCCCTTATCGCCTAGATAAGATTCCTCAATCTATTGATATACTTCTTCTGTCAGCTTTTCTAAGAATGCCAATCGCACAATAAATTTATTAAATTGTCAACTTAATTGATGGAACTTACTTCAGGAAATGTGCAGGAACATTGTTAACTATATAAATACCACATGTTTGAACCATCCGTTGTACTTGTCAGTATTTGTGACACTAATTGATCTGAATTAAAAAATACCTTAACTCTGACGTTATTGAAATTGTATGATGGTCTTCCCCATCATTAAACGACAGTATATGATTGATTTCAAGGATTGCCACGTTGTGCACTGGCACGTAGCACATCGTTGTAATGTTCAGGATTGGCGACAGGTCAGGAAGTAATATGTAAGTAATATGTAAAACATTATCTTAGAGAACATTTGTCATGTATTTGGTGTCTCCAGACTTGTACCAGAAAATTGAGTGTTGGTGGGTTTGAGAAAATGGTGATTGATGACATTAGAAAGGGTGGCTGCTCACAGCAGAATAAATGCTGACAGAGCTGCCATCTGCTGGATAGTTTGGAGTCAACAGAAATTCATCCTGCTCTTTCTCCAAACATTATCTCTTGTTTCTGACATTTGTCATCCATCCCTTTGCTAGTATGTCACATTAATTTAACTGAATCCAGTAACTACTGACCAGTCAGATGGGACAAGCTGCATGAGCAACTTAAGACATATTATTTTGATACAGTTGAATGACAATTAATTTGATCATTTAAAACAGCAAATGAAATTACTTTTCACTGGCACATAGCACATTGTTGTAATGTTCTGGATTCACGACAGGTCAGGAAGATATGTAAAACGTTATATCTTGCTTCCTCAGGCATTCGCCATTTTTGGCATCTTCCCATTTGGATACAGGCATTCGTGCTGGCTCTTCACTGCTTCTGCCGTTGAATAGCGTGAGGCGGCATACGATCAGTGACCACAGCAGGAAAGTCCTCTATTTGGATGATCAAGCTGGAGGATAACTTCTCTATCTCCCTCGTGACGTACACCTTTAGTTTCAACTTGTCATCCTTTTCAGGAGGGGACACTGGTCTGCATGCCTTGTCCACGGATTGGGCAATTGCCTGGTATCGTGTAGATGCAAACAGTTCGTGAGACCAGAATTTGTGTAAACAGGTCAAGCTCATGGCACTTGGCGTCATCCATCCTCTTGGCATGCATACCTTTTAATGCCTTGATGGTTCTCAGGATGATAGCGTTTATGCTCAGCTTCAGGCCATATTTATCACCTGCAAGTACATAGATCATTTCACGCAGCAAGACGAGGTGATGCCGAGAAAACATTTCCTCTATGCCCATGTATAGCATCGAGGCCTTCATCTTCTGCTACATCCTTGAACTTTAGCAAGAGTCTTGCCAACTCTCGGATCTCCTGTATTATGCTTTTCCTGACCTCGTCCATTTATGATACATTACAGCGTCATAGACAGTAATGCCGGTACCCTACATATTGTATGATTCGGTCCGTGACATACAGCTTACCAGCTTGTGTGACACAAAATTTGTTCAGTATATCTGTTACAAATGCAAATTCATCGTGTTGTACTGGGCACATGCTTCTTATAACATGGCTCATTACATTGTCGAGTAAGTTTCGCCATTACTCTAATCATTGAATCAGTTCCCGGATCAACCTACTTCATTCAGCTTACCAGGTTCTAACTCAATTGACTAGTAATAGTAACAGAGAAACTTACCCTTCGCATTACAGAAGTCCAGGTTGGCTATAACATAGCAAAACCGCCTTTATTCATAAGACATCGCCGTAGTAATACAATTTGTCGTCTGTTATCAACACAAGAAGTCAAACTGACATTCTTTCATCAAGACCAAACTACCACTCTCCATCTGTATTTTTGGCGTCCATTTATACGCTCTCTTGCGCCAGGTACAGTCATGATCAGTCCTCCCAGAAGGGAGGGCATGTCCTTATAAGTCAACAGAGCAGTCTCAGTCGTGGACAACTATTCTGGACATCCTAGGCTAACCCACACAAATATATATCTGGACACTGTTCGCTTTCTAGACTGCGCTTCTACTTCTTGGCTACTCTGTCCTTGGACGGGTCAGCAGACATTGTTAATAATATAGTTGTACCGTCCGCTATCTGGATATAGGTATTCTAGGACGGGTCAGCAGACATCGTTAATATAGTTGTAGTCTTCTACTGGGACAGTTTGTTCTGATATAGCCTTTTCTAGGAGGCTGACCTATTTGTCCGCACTTGCTTACTTTCCACATCAATCCGTTTACACACTACTTCTCTCCCTGCTATAACTAGAGAGGTACATGACTTTACAGTGTGGCTGACGAAGCATCACCACTGAAGGGTGCACTGGCACTGGTGCAGGATATCTGGTGTCGCCAAAAGTTGTGGCCAGAAATAAACCTTTTACAATCTGAACAAAGCCTGATGCTGTTAGGATTTTCTTTCAGCCAGGAAATCTTCACTAAGGATTTGTGCCAGTTGTCTGGCACACCTGATCATATTAATATTGTACCAATATATCCAAAACTTAGCATATTAATATGTGACCCAGTCCACCAACATCAGGAATAAGTTGGAAACGCTGAGCCTGGCTATTCCACTTTTGAAGTGTATGAAGGCGTGAATTTGGCTGCAATGGCAGATTTTCAAGTGTTTATGTTTTTAATTAGCCTAACTATCCTAGATTGCTGTCATCCTATTATAAGGTCATAAAACGATTGATAACTTTGAACAAATATGATGTTTCATAGAGCTATGAATATCTTAATGAACAAACACAAAGAAAACTTCGCTCAATTCAGATATATCGTATCCACTACACATCGCATCCACTCCCTCTCTTGCGTTGTTAGGTTCATTGCTAGAATGTACTTCTGTGAATGTGCAGGAACATTGTTAACTATATGAATAACAAGATTCATCTGCTGCACTTGAAGTCTTGCTAGTATGTGACATTGATTTAACTGAATCCAGTAACTACTGAACAGTCAGTTGGGACAAGCTGCATGAGCAACTTAAGTCATATTATTTGGAAACAGTTGAATGACAGTTAATTTGATCATTTAAAGCAGCATATGAAATTAGTTTGCACGGGCACATAGCACATCGTTGTAATGTGCAGGATTGGCGACAATTTAACTGAATCCAGTAACTACTGAACAGTCAGTTGGGACAAGCTGCATGAGCAACTTAAGTCATATTATTTGGAAACAGTTGAATGACAGTTAATTTGATCATTTAAAGCAGCATATGAAATTAGTTTGCACGGGCACATAGCACATCGTTGTAATGTTCAGGATTGGCGACAATTTAACTGAATCCAGTAACTACTGAACAGTCAGTTGGGACAAGCTGCATGAGCAACTTAAGTCATATTATTTGGAAACAGTTGAATGACAGTTAATTTGATCATTTAAAGCAGCATATGAAATTAGTTTGCACGGGCACATAGCACATCGTTGTAATGTTCAGGATTGGCGACAATTTAACTGAATCCAGTAACTACTGAACAGTCAGTTGGGACAAGCTGCATGAGCAACTTAAGTCATATTATTTGGAAACAGTTGAATGACAGTTAATTTGATCATTTAAAGCAGCATATGAAATTAGTTTGCACGGGCACATAGCACATCGTTGTAATGTTCAGGATTGACGACAATTTAACTGAATCCAGTAACTACTGAACAGTCAGTTGGGACAAGCTGCATGAGCAACTTAAGTCATATTATTTGGAAACAGTTGAATGACAGTTAATTTGATCATTTAAAACAGCATATGAAATTAGTTTGTACAGGCAAATAGCACATTGTTGTAATGTTCAGGATTGGCGACAATTTAACTGAATCCAGTAACTACTGAACAGTCAGTTGGGACAAGCTGCATGAGCAACTTAAGTCATATTATTTGGATACAGTTGAATGACAGTTAATTTGATCATTTAAAATAGCAAATGAAACTAGTTTGCACTGGCACGTAGCACATCGTTGTAATGTTCAGGATTGGTGACAGGTCAGGAAGATATGTAAAACATTATCTTAGAGAACATTTGTCATGTATTTGGTGTCTCCAGACTTGTACCAGAAAATTGAGCACCACTGAAAATAACCGTACCATTTATTGACCTCAGGTCAGTGGCACAGTCTTTGATCTTTGAACTTGATATCCTGCTTCAGCTATGAAAAAATAATGAAGTGTTTTTCTCCCAAGCAAACTGGCATGGTCACAACTCATTCATCGGTGACAGATCTGCACAGACACACCCACTAAACTTCAAGAAGACCTGGCTTGTGGCTTGTCAATTAGACTGAAGGACGTTCGGACTGAGTCTAAAGTATACTCGGACTCGGAGGTTGAACCTAGACAATTTCCAAGATGAAGTACTTTATTTGCTTCATTCAACAAGTCAAATTCAATTTCAAATACATGCATTTAACAAACTACTGTTTATGCCACATTTATGCAGTGTGTTCTATAGTAGTAACAATTCTACGTAAGTCATTTTCAAATTATGTTTTTTATAGCATTCACTTGAACATTCGAATGACTGCTGGAAATAGCTGCCGCTTTACAACATTGCTACACTTAACATTGATAAGTCAAATTGATAAAACTACATGTTATTAAGTAAGTAAACATCTATGAATTTATAAATATGTTTCTTATATTACTGGATATACAAATATAGTTAAATGTTTACACTGAGTATCTAACTATTTAGTGGATGTTGCAAATTTGACAACGTTGCAGTCAACCAGTTTCAGCCTAAGCCTAAGGGGTCTGTCAAATATATATATAAATACTCATTTCATTAATTTACATATATATTTTAAGAATTATTCAAGTTATATCATTTACGGTTAAACTGTCTCCAGTAACAATGACAATGGTAAATTAAAATGCATTAGTTGTGCAATCACACATCAAAACTTTAAGGAGACTGGCTTTGGTCTCCTTAAAACAGCAGTGGTGAAAAAAGTTAAACATTTAAGAAAGCAGACAAGACTGCACTGGACAGGTATGTAACAGAATGTAGCTACGAAACGTTACAGTGTTGATTAATAACAGTAATAATAAAGTTAATTTCAACAACATCAACAGTAAACATACAAACACAATTGAATTTTAAACATCAATAGTACAAGTTGAAAAAGTTGAAAAGGGGCAAGAAGAAGAAGTGTAATTCTTATGTTGCTAGCCCTATCACTTACAAGTGATTATGTGTTCTGTTCTGTGTTTCAGAAAATGTATCTACTCGATCTTCAGTGTTGAAAATAATACCTTCTTATAGTGACGCATTTAAAACAACAGAGAAAGTGACACATTTAAAACAACAGACCCGATTACATTGTACAGGGATATAGCACAAAGTGCTATGCTGTTATTTGTTGTTCGTTCCTTTCTGTGTCTCTCACAAAATCTTTCTTCAGTCAAGTAGGGAAAGCAACGTGTGACTTATATCCCCATCAGTAGAATGCATTATGTGGAAGATATCTGTGTTGAAACTGTCATTAGACCATATTTTCATTTTCTATCATGATTGTACGCAAACACAGACAAACAGTTACATCAAGTCTGTAGTGTTTGATATGGAATACTCTCAGCACAAGTGTGTATGTCAGCCAGGCATTGACACATAAAGCCACATTCCGAAAGTTTGTCATAAAAGGCATTGATGGTTGGATTTGTGACATTTCACCAATTTGTTTTCATGTTTTGCAAAATGTTGTCTAGCAATCTAGTTTTTGCGAGTCATAAAGCGGTATTTTGGTTTGTGAAAATATTGGACATAGGAATATCTCCCATCAGGGTACGATCATCCCATTAACCCAATGGGTGCAAACATTTCTTGAAGGTGTTTGAAAGATTATAATTTTTTTGCTATTGCGGGGCACCTCATCCATGAATGTGTGAAAACATTTCTAATGCACAATTCCAACACATAGTAGAATCATTGTGACATTATTGTCACTTCAAATAATGCTGTAACCGTGTAATGCAGAAGTGTGAGTGTTTATCTTGTCTCCATGAGTAGAAACCTTGGTGACTGACATTCCGTAATTCATTGTTTGTAGACCGTCATGTGTGGTATGCATTGTGAACTTTATCGATTATTTCTCTGTGAAAATATTAATTCATGTTTTATCGAAGTGAAATCTAAACTGTTTTAAATGATTAAAATCAAACATTAAAACATGAAATGGATTTACACTGCACCGGAATATTGGATAATGATTCTATGTTGGTTGTGTTTTTTTCGGTGTGGCTCCAAAAAATCGGCACCCGAGGAAAGACATCAAGTAGAAAGCGAAACATTTAAAACAGCAGATAAGACTTCATTGAACAGGAACGTAACATTATGTTGATATGTTGGTTATGTGTTCTTTTCTGTGGATCTCAGAAAGTGTATATATATATGTATTTGTTGTGTGGGTCGACTTTGCGTATCTCCTGATATGATTGAAAGTGACATTTAAGAAAGCAGACAAGACTACACTGGACTGGCTTGTAACAGAATGTTGCTGTCATGGTTATGTGTTCTTTTCTGTTTCTCCAAAAATGTATCTAATCTGTGATGATTGTACAATTATATAGCACAATGCTGGGTGAATGCCTTCCGATATGATGGAAAGTTATTTAAAACTTCACACAGACAAGATTGCACTGCACTGGTACATAACACAGTGTAGCTATGTTGATTGTGTGTTCTTCTCTGTATCTCAGACATTTTTGTAATCAAACTTTCTTCAGTGTTGAAAATAATACCTTCTTATATAATAGAAAGTGACCCATTTAAAACAACAGACCAGATTACATTGTACAGGAATATAGCACAAAGTGCTATGCTGGTGATGTGTTCCTTTCTGTGTCTATAACGTGTTGAAAATAATATCTTCTTATATAATAGAAAGTGACCCATTTAAAACAACAGACCAGATTACATTGTACAGGAATATAGCACAAAGTGCTATGCTGGTGATGTGTTCCTTTCTGTGTCTATAACGTGTTGAAAATATTATCTTCTTATATAATAGAAAGTGACACATTTAAAACAACAGACCAGATTACATTGTACAGGGATATAGCACAAAGTGCTATGCTGGTGATGTGTTCCTTTCTGTGTCTATAACGTGTTGAAAATAATATCTTCTTATATAATAGAAAGTGACACATTTAAAACAACAGACCAGATTACATTGTACAGGGATATAGCACAAAGTGCTATGCTGGTGGTGTGTTCCTTTATGTGTCTATAAAGTGTTGAAAATAATATCTTCTTATATAATAGAAAGTGACACATTTAAAATAACAGACCAGATTACATTGTACAGGAATATAGCACAAAGTGCTATGCTGGTGATGTGTTCCTTTCTGTGTCTATAAAGTGTTGAAAATAATATCTTCTTATATAATAGAAAGTGACACATTTAAAATAACAGACCAGATTACATTGTACAGGGATATAGCACAAAGTGCTATGCTGGTGATGTGTTCCTTTCTGTGTTACACCAACCTAGCATAGTGTCGCTTTGTTGGTTTTCTTTTCTGTCTCTCAGAAAATGTACCTTATTTGTATTTGTTGTGTGGGCCGACTCAACATAGCACCTGATATGATAGAAAGTTAAACATTTAAGACAGCAGACAAGACTACATTGGACTGGGATATAGCACAATGTTGTTGCATTGGTTATGTGTTCTTTTCTGTGTCTCCAAAAATGTGTCTAATCTGTATTTGTTGTGTGGGTCAACTTAGTGAATCTCCTGATATGATTGAGAGTGAAACATTTAAGAAAGCAGACAATATTACACTGGACTAGCGTGTTACAGAATGTCATGGTTATGTTCTTTACCGGGTCTCCGAAAATGTATCCAATCGGTGATACTTCAGTGCTGAAAATAATACTATTTATTTAATTACATTAATTATAATACACTGCAATATCCGTATAATTCGGCAATAGTATTGCCTAATGATATCAACGCGATTCCTTTATTTGTTGTGGGGCGAACCGCCTACCACTGGACGACGTGCCCCTTTCTGTGGCCATATTGCCTCAGCATGATACGTGCGGGTGATATGCCTACGTGTGATTTTTTTTATGCATATAACTTGCGAATTTAGTATATTCAGACTTAATGTCAGTGATTTTAATAGAGGGTAACGCCCTCTTTCACTGTATTAAACTGCATGTTTTTTTGGAACAAACTGTATTTTTTTTTTTTATTAAATTTCTTTGTTAAGGTGGGCGTATTCCCCCGCCCTACCATACCCTTAATGCAACGGGGTACATCTCAACGAAGCTGGCATCAAAATTTCTCTCTTAGAAGAAACATCAGTAGTAGGTGGCGACCTCTGGGGCCCTTCGTGTGCACAGCTGGTACTCCCCTAATTAGCAGGGACGTATAATGTGAGTTTATGTGAGTTTATTTGGTTACTCATTTACAATGATGTTACAGGTATGGTCATAAATAATTTGATTTAGTAACTCACGAGGTTCTCTGGAAACCCCAAGGGGCTTACTGCGAGAACCACCCATGATTACGTATAGTAATCTTGTCATGGAATGATGCTGCAAGTTGGCAATTATGTTAATAATACTAGATATGAAGCAAATAAAAAATTACAACTTGGCGTCTTAATCCAGCAATCTAGTACGATCTAACGACTTGTTAATTGAACAATATAGTGAATATTCGTTAGTATATGCAAAAAATATGTTGATAATAGTAAATGTGACGCATATAGAAAATTACAAGTGGTAATCCAACATTCTAGCACAATATAACAACGTGAGACAAAATGATAGTTGAACAATCAATATAGTGATGATTCATTAGTATAAAAAAAATAGATAGAAGATGAAAAATTACGAATAACAGAGAAGACTGTATTGCACTGATATATAGCACAATGCTGGGTGAATGCCTTCTTATATGATGGAAAGTTATTTAAAACTTCACACAGACAAGACTGCACTGCACTGGTACATAACACAGTGTAGCTATGTTCATTGTGTGTTCTTCTCTGTATCTCAGACATTTGTCGAATCAAACTTTCTTCAGTGTTGAAAATAATACCTTCTTATATGATAGAAAGTGACACATTTAAAACAACAGACCAGATTACATTGTACAGGGATATAGCACAAAGTGCTATGCTGGTGGTGTGTTCCTTTCTGTGTCTATAAAGTGTTGAAAATAATATCTTCTTATATAATAGAAAGTGACACATTTAAAATAACAGACCAGATTACATTGTACAGGAATATAGCACAAAGTGCTATGCTGGTGATGTGTTCCTTTATGTGTCAATAAAGTGTTGAAAATAATATCTTCTTATATAATAGAAAGTGACACATTTAAAACAGACCAGATTACATTGTACAGGAATATAGCACAAAGTGCTATGCTGGTGGTGTGTTCCTTTCTGTGTCTATAAAGTGTTGAAAATAATATCTTCTTATATAATAGAAAGTGACACATTTAAAATAACAGACCAGATTACATTGTACAGGAATATAGCACAAAGTGCTATGCTGGTGATGTGTTCCTTTCTGTGTCTATAAAGTGTTGAAAATAATATCTTCTTATATAATAGAAAGTGACACATTTAAAATAACAGACCAGATTACATTGTACAGGAATATAGCACAAAGTGCTATGCTGGTGATGTGTTCCTTTCTGTGTCTATAAAGTGTTGAAAATAATATCTTCTTATATAATAGAAAGTGACACATTTAAAATAACAGACCAGATTACATTGTACAGGAATATAGCACAAAGTGCTATGCTGGTGATGTGTTCCTTTCTGTGTCTATAAAGTGTTGAAAATAATATCTTCTTATATAATAGAAAGTGACACATTTAAAATAACAGACCAGATTACATTGTACAGGAATATAGCACAAAGTGCTATGCTGGTGATGTGTTCCTTTCTGTGTCTATAAAGTGTTGAAAATAATATCTTCTTATATAATAGAAAGTGACACATTTAAAATAACAGACCAGATTACATTGTACAGGGATATAGCACAAAGTGCTATGCTGGTGGTGTGTTCCTTTCTGTGTCTATAAAGTGTTGAAAATAATATCTTCTTATATAATAGAAAGTGACACATTTAAAATAACAGACCAGATTACATTGTACAGGAATATAGCACAAAGTGCTATGCTGGTGATGTGTTCCTTTCTGTGTCTATAAAGTGTTGAAAATAATATCTTCTTATATAATAGAAAGTGACACATTTAAAATAACAGACCAGATTACATTGTACAGGAATATAGCACAAAGTGCTATGCTGGTGGTGTGTTCCTTTATGTGTCTATAAAGTGTTGAAAATAATATCTTCTTATATAATAGAAAGTGACACATTTAAAATAACAGACCAGATTACATTGTACAGGGATATAGCACAAAGTGCTATGCTGGTGGTGTGTTCCTTTCTGTGTCTATAAAGTGTTGAAAATAATATCTTCTTATATAATAGAAAGTGACACATTTAAAACAACAGACCAGATTACATTGTACAGGGATATAGCACAAAGTGCTATGCTGGTGATGTGTTCCTTTCTGTGTCTATAAAGTGTTGAAAATAATATCTTCTTATATAATAGAAAGTGACACATTTAAAATAACAGACCAGATTACATTGTACAGGGATATAGCACAAAGTGCTATGCTGGTGTTACACCAACCTAGCATAGTGTTGCTTTGTTGGTTTTCTTTTCTGTGTCTTATTTGTATTTGTTGTGTGGGCCGACTCAACATAGCACCTGATATGATAGAAAGTTAAACATTTAAGACAGCAGACAAGACTACACTGGACTGGCTTGTTACAGAATGTTGCTGTCAGGGTTATGTTCTTTTCCGGTTCTTCGAATATGTATCCAATCGGTGATACTTCAGTGCTGAAAATAATACCTTTTTATATGATAGAAAGTGAAAAATTACGAATAACAGAGAAGACTGTATTGCACTGATATGTAGCACAATGCTGGGTGAATGCCTTCTTATATGATGGAAAGTTATTTAAAACTTCACACAGACAAGACTGCACTGCACTGGTACATGACACAGTGTAGCTATGTTCATTGTGTGTTCTTCTCTGTATCTCAGACATTTGTCGAATCAAACTTTCTTCAGTGTTGAAAATAATACCTTCTTATATGATAGAAAGTGACACATTTAAAACAACAAACCAGATTGTACAGGAATATAGCACAAAGTGCTATGCTGGTGATGTGTTCCTTTTTGTGTTGCTTTGTTGGTTTTCTTTTCTTTTATGTGTCTCTCAGAAAATGTACCTTATTTGTTGTGTGGGCTGACTCAACATAGCACCTGATATGATAGAAAGTTAAACATTTAAGACAGCAGACAAGATTACGTTGAATTGGGATATAGCACAATGTTGTTGCATTGATTGTGCTCTTTTTTTGTGTCTCAGAAAAAAATTTCTAATCGATGTTTGTTGAGGGCTTTGTTACAACAACATCTGTGTGGCATGTGCTACTTTCTGAACAGTCAAACACGTCTGCTAGTCTCTTACAAACAAAGTCACATTCTACGGATACGTACATTTAAAGCAACAGACAAGATTACACTGTACAGGGATATAGCACAATGTTGAAGTCCTGAAAATAACACCTTCTTACATGATAGAAAGTGAAACATTTAAAACAAAAGACAAGATTACACTGTACAGGGATATAGCACAATGTTGAAGTCCTGAAAATAACACCTTCTTACATGATAGAAAGTGAAACGTTTAAAACAACAGACAAGATTACACTGTACAGGGATATAGCACAATGTTGAAGTCCTGAAAATAACACCTTCTTACATGATAGAAAGTGAAACATTTAAAACAAAAGACAAGATTACACTGTACAGGGATATAGCACAACGTTGAAGTCCTGAAAATAACACCTTACATGATAGAAAGTGAAACGTTTAAAACATCAGACAAGACTGCACTGTACTGGTGTGTAACATAATGTTGAAGTCCTGAAAATAACACCTTCTTACATGATAGAAAGTGAAACGATTAAAACAACAGCTAAGACTGCACTGTACTGGTGTGTAACATAATGTTGAAGTCCTGAAAATAACACCTTCTTACATGATAGAAAGTGAAACATTTAGAACAAAAGACAAGATTACACTGTACAGGGATATAGCACAACGTTGAAGTCCTGAAAATAACACCTTCTTACATGATAGAAAGTGAAACATTTAAAACAAAAGACAAGATTACACTACAGGGATATAGCACAACGTTGAAGTCCTGAAAATAACACCTTCTTACATGATAGAAAGTGAAACATTTAAAACAAAAGACAAGATTACACTGTACAGGGATATAGCACAACGTTGAAGTCCTGAAAATAACACCTTACATGATAGAAAGTGAAACATTTAAAACAACAGACAAGACTGCACTGTACTGGTGTGTAACACAATGTTGACACATTTAAAACAAAAGACAAGATTACACTGTACTGGTGTGTAACACAATGTTAAGTCCTGAAAATAACACCTTACATGATAGAAAGTGAAACATTTAAAATAAAAGACAAGATTACACTGAACTGGGATAAAGCACAATGTTGAAGTCCTGAAAATAACACCTTCTTACATGATAGAAAGTGAAACATTTAAAACAACAGACAAGACTGCATTGTACAGGTGTGTAACATAATGTTGAAGTCTTGAAAATAACACCTTCTTACATGATAGAAAGTGAAACGTTTAAAACAACAGACAAGACTGCATTGTACTGGGATATAGCACAATGTTGAAGTCCTGAAAATAACACCTTCTTACAAGATAGAAAGTGAAACATTTAAAACAAAAGACAAGATTACACTGTACTGGGATATAGCACAACGTTGAAGTCCTGAAAATAACACCTTCTTACATGATAGAAAGTGAAACATTTAAAACAAAAGACAAGATTACACTGTACAGGGATATAGCACAACGTTGAAGTCCTGAAAATAACACCTTCTTACATGATAGAAAGTGAAACATTTGAAACAGTAGACAAGGTTACATTGAACAGGGATATAGCACAACGTTGAAGTCCTGAAAATAACACCTTCTTACAAGATAGAAAGTGAAACATTTAAAACAAAAGACAAGATTACACTGTACTGGGATATAGCACAACGTTGAAGTCCTGAAAATAACACCTTCTTACATGATAGAAAGTGAAACATTTAAAACAAAAGACAAGATTACACTGTACAGGGATATAGCACAACGTTGAAGTCCTGAAAATAACACCTTCTTACATGATAGAAAGTGAAACGTTTGAAACAGTAGACAAGGTTACATTGAACAGGGATATAGCACAACGTTGAAGTCCTGAAAATAACACCTTCTTACAAGATAGAAAGTGAAACATTTAAAACAAAAGACAAGATTACACTGTACTGGGATATAGCACAACGTTGAAGTCCTGAAAATAACACCTTCTTACATGATAGAAAGTGAAACATTTAAAACAAAAGACAAGATTACACTGTACAGGGATATAGCACAACGTTGAAGTCCTGAAAATAACACCTTCTTACATGATAGAAAGTGAAACATTTAAAACAAAAGACAAGATTACACTGTACAGGGATATAGCACAACGTTGAAGTCCTGAAAATAACACCTTCTTACATGATAGAAAGTGAAACATTTGAAACAGTAGACACGGTTACATTGAACAGGGATGTAACACAATGTTGCTATGTTCTTTTCTGTGTGTCTAATCATTGTTTGTTGTGTTCTTAACATAGCATCTGATATGACAGAGAGTCAAACATTTAAAACAACGGACAAGATCTATGCTTTGGTACGTAGCACATGCTATGTAGGGGGGTGTTTTTCCCTCAGTTTTTGTCTGGGAGAATGAGTCTCATCTTTTTCTCTTAAGTCCTAAAAAAGTACCTTGTTATATGAGATCAAGTGAAACAAAAGACCATAATATATCAAGTACAACTGATGCTGATATTTAGATATTGTCTATATTGCAAGGGACAATTCAATGTGGCTGTAGTGAGTTTGATTAAGGTTAAACATTTAAAACAACAGATCAGATTTCACTGGTATACAGCACAATAATGTGATGTGTTCTTTTCTGCATCTCTCACAAAATGTGTCTAATCGATCTTTCTTCAGTCCTGAAATAATATCTTCTTGATAGAAAGTGAAACATTTACAACAACAGACCAGATTACATTGAACTGGTATGTAGCAAAATGTTGCTGTGTTGGTTGTGTGTTCCTTTCTGTGTCAGAAAATGTGTATAATTCTCCAGAAGGACACTGCTTAATTTTGAACCATTCAACAGATGTTACATTCTTCATATCTAAGCCACCCTCTACATACACGTAGTCTCCCAGAAGGACTCTGCTTCATGTCAAACCATTCAACGGATGTTACATTCTTTATATCTAAGGCACCCTCTATACTGCACACATAGTCTCCCAGAAGGACTCTGCTTCATGTCAAACCATTCAGTGGATGTTAAATTCTTCATATCTAAGCCACCCTCTACATACACGTATTCTCTCAGAAGGACTCTGCTTCATGTTGGACCATTCAACGGATATAACATTCTTTATATTTGAGCCGCCCTCTATATACACGTAGTCTCCCAGAAGGACTCTGCTTCATGTTGAACCATTCAAGAAGCAATCTTGCTGCCCATTTCATCTAACTCTCATCTTTGATCACAATCTGGTTTGTCAAAGCTTTCACCTGCAAAATAGTCATAGTATTTGCCTGTTCTGTTTCCTCCTTCTTTTCTCACGTTGTGCTTTGTTGTCCTGCAGGTGTACAGAAATGATCCCCAGAAACATTGTCTATTCTTGTGTAATGATGGGTTGTTGTTGTTGACATTGATGGTGCAATCATCCATGCCATAGTGTAGTACTATGTCTTCAATGTCCTGTGTGCACAGTATTTGTTTGGTATCTTGGCAATCTTGTATGTCTCGGGTTTGTCCTGTGTCACTCAAGTTGTTCTGTGAGTCATCGTGACACAAACATATACATACAAGTTACAATTATTCTGTATTTCCGACCAAGTACCAGGTATATCATTATCCATGTGTGTTTCTGCAGGTTCCAAACTGTTGGCAAGAACATGCAACGATTGCTGGAAGCTTCAATGCAGAATGGCAGTTCTCTAATTGCATTCAAGCAATGGACGGACAGCATATGTACAATGCTCGCCAAGCCGTGGGTCTACACCTACAAGTTGTTCCACAACCTCATCACCCTCGTGGGCATGGTGAATGCACACTACAGGGTAAACATGTTGTGGGTGGATGGCCATAATGATGACGCAGGAATACCTATCAGTTCTACCATGTCATCTGCCATGGAAAACAACACCTTGAATATCACACCTCAACGAGCTTCACCTGGACAGGCCCTGCAATTCCCCACGTTCCTGCTAACCCTCATCTCATGAAGCCATACCAGGCAAGAGACTTGACTGATGAACAAAAAAATGTCAACTTCAGCCTAAGTTGGGCACAACGAGTGTCAGACAATTGTTTTGGGATTCTTTAAACTGGTTTGCTGTTCCGAGGCCTGAGATGAAGCTTTGTCCGGACACTGGAACAAATTTCAAAATGTTGGACAAATGCAACAATCTTGTAAATATAAAGACTTGCTCATAAAGACACAGAGCTGCCAACAGATGCCTTTCACTCAAGTCATGCTCCCGACTACGTATTATTGAACCAATTTCTAAATGTCACACTACCACATAACTGTACTATGTAATAAAATTACTACGTCATATTACTCTATATCATGAGGGTTGTGGCAACTTGTGCATGCTTCTGTGGCAACTTGTGCATGCTTCTGTGGCAACTTGTGCATGCTTCTGTGGCAACTTCCATTTCTACTGGGACCAAGCACATAATTTCTGTGTAGATTAATGTGTCCTGCCTGAGCTGATGTGTTTATGTATCATTTTTAATAAATTTTTACTATATCAGAAAAATTATCCTTATTGGTTCGCCTACCAGCTGAGATTCTAACTATCACGTGTGCAGCATCCTGAACTAGCCATTAAGCAGGTTGAAACACGTACTGTAATAACTTCATATAGCAAGGTTTACCATTGCCATAATAGCTCTGAATCCTGATCACCTCTGTTAGCTATAACTACACCCATGTATCATGTTGTCTGTGGCTTTATCACCTGTGGAACTCTCAGACTATCCAACTAGCTAGTGTAATGTCCCAGTTCAACGTATTTGACTGCGGTTCCAGCATCCTGAAACTGGAATAGTTTTCTAAATAATTGGTTGCAACCAATGCACCTCACTCGCATGCAACACGAGCAACATAGCAAGAATACTTACTGTATGTGTCATTTTCATTTCATGGCAGACTATGCTACTACATAATATAAATGAACTTAACTACAATTTAGTAAATTCTGTTGTCTATACCCTGTTTCAAAAGAAGGGAACAAAGAAGCATTTTGCAGATGCAGATGCAGATACAAGTGATCACTTTACTGCCACAGTTTTGTAATGGAAGGCTTCTCCATGTTTACCACATTAAAGTGCAGAACGCTTTGTTGTTACTTCATAATAAAATGCCTTTTTATGTTTACAATATTCCAAAGTACATCCTGCATTACCACCACTTCATGATAACATTAACGCTTCTTCCTGGTCTGTCCTAATCCCTCAATATATTACAGATTTAATATCATTGGCGAAGATTGAATTAGGTGATGTTTTTATAGGGACATCAATTTTATGTGACTGCAGCACCACTGTTAGTTGTCATTTAAAATGCCTTCTAGTCTTGGAGATTTCCTCGGATCAGTGGTTGGATTTTCACTTTAACGCTAAAGGCAGTTACTGCAAATATCAGTGTAGAATTGTCATTAATTTTTATAGTCAAACCGTCAACCACATCAGTGTAGCTGCTGTATGAAACTAACTAATAAATTTGTGCAACTTTATTCAGATATTGAAACATTATTCCGTAGTTTCATGCACGCACACACATAAATTTAATTTTTTTGTTTCAACTAAGTTGATAAAAGCTTTGCCTATTTTATGCAACTCTGGTTTGTCTTACAGATAATCCCGGTTAGCAATGAGTGCTTTATAATTGTGGAAAAATTCTCTGTTCTGTTTTCCATTCACCGAACAAAACCATAACCTGTGACTGGGGATTATGTAGCACATCTCCTCCAATCCAGGCACTAATGCAATATTGAGTGTCTGAGCCTATGTCTGGCAAACAGCCGCTCGAGACTTCTCAAAACCTGACCCATCACAACCACGTCATAAAATATTGATGTGTGGATTATTAACAGTTTGCAAAACACGATTGTTTCCATGAAATGTTTCCCAGTTCTGTAAATGTCGCTTAGTTTCTGATTATTTGTGTGAGATTTCGTCGATGATGGCATTGTTTGCTGCTCAAGGATTATGCAGCATTGGTGTGAGTAATTGGAGATGTTGATGGGACTTTGTTTTAGTTATGTCTGTTTTTGTGTTGAATGCATAGCCTGTGTGGCTGGCATCAGACATGTTCTTGTGTCAAATAGGTGAGAAACGCAGTTCATTGATTGTACACCGTAGTAGGTTGATGACATTTTGGGTGGCAGTCATTGAGTATTATTAATAATGTCTACAGACTCCCCAATTCAAATATCTTTAATTGATTTACTGACCCTCAAACAAAGTATGTTCTCACAATACTTAGTAGAAAAAAGTGCAAATTCACAAATGATTGTCAGCAAAATATTTGTCCACGTCTGTTTTGGAGAAGTCAGTCACACACATAGGTGATGCTTATGTAATTTGGAATCATCTTTCTGACAATGAAGTTACTTCTTCATATACCATGTAATTAAAAAAAAATTAACCAAACTTTTTTTTAAACAATGCTCTACGTTTAACGCATAAATGAAGTTGCAATATTGCTTCATGAAGATTTGTGTTTCTGTCGCAATGACACTGCGTAAGGTTCAGACATTCCATAGCTGCAAGTCTTCAGGTAAACATACACTGTAGTTGGCCCCAATGGTACTACTTAAGGGTGTATAGATTCTGTAAAAGTAATTGAACTGTTTGTTCTTTTGCCAGTTAAAATGTCCTCGGGGTGTTTTTGCCTCAAACCAGTTAATATTCAGGTTTGTTGAAATGTCCAGTGACACTTGCAACAATCCCTGGAGTTGCTTTCATCCAATTGGCAAAGGGTCATTTAATTGACCAGTGACACTTAACAACAACCCTTGGAACTCTTGTCCTGTGGACAGTGACTTGAGACTTCTCATCGACGCTATTGCCGAGGTGACCAGTGACACATCGTCATTGTTTGAGTTTGCTGTTGAATATTCGGGTATTTTGCATGTCCACATTGGAACTGTTCGCCCTAAACCAATTACGGTACTCTGGATCATTGAAATGTCCAGTGACACCTGTAACACTTCCTGGAACTCTTGTCCTGGAGGTATTTTATCCATATTTGGTCTGTGCTGCCTTAATCAGGTTCACGTATTGTGTGGTCATTTAATTGTCCAGTGACACCTGCAACAATCCCTGGAGCTCTTATTCTGGGGGTATTTTTCGTTATTTGGTATGTGCTGCCTTGAGCCAGTTGAAGTACTCAGGGTCTGTTCATTTATTTTAATGTGATTTAATTAAACAAACCACAGCGACTTGAGACTTATCTTCGACACTATTGCGGAGGTGACCAGTGACACGTTCGTGTAGACTGTTTAAACAGCCTTTATCCAGTTGAAGTACAAAGGGTCATTCAATTGTCCAATGACACTTGCAACAGTCCCCAGAGCTCATGTCCTCAATGTATTTTTCCTTACTTGGTATGTGCTTTCTTCAACCTGTTAATGTATTTAACATCATTTAATTGTCCGATGACACGTGCAACAGTCCCTGGAGCTCTTGTCCTGGGGGTATTTTTCCTTATTTGGTATGTGCTTTCTACAACCAGTTAATGTATTCCACATCATTTAATTGTCCAATGACACGTGCAACAGTCCCTGGAGCTCTTGTCCTCGGGGTATTTTTCCTTATTTGGTATTGGCTTTCTTCAACCAGTTAATGTATTCAACATCATTTAATTGTCCAATGACATTTGTAACAGTTGCTGGAGTTCTTGTCCTGGGGGTATTTTTCCTTATTTGGTATGTGCTTTCTTCAACCAGTTAATGTATTCTACATCATTTAATTGTCCAATGACACGTGCAACAGTCCCTGGAGCTCTTGTCCTGGGGGTATTTTTCCTTATTTGGTATTGGCTTTCTTCAACCAGTTAATGTATTCAACATCATTTAATTGTCCAATGACATTTGTAACAGTTGCTGGAGCTCTTGTCCTGGTTTTTTTTTCCTTGTTTGGTACGTGCTGCCTTGAGCCAGTTGAAGTACTCGGTATCATTTAATTGTCCAATTTCCCTTCCAGCTGTCCCCGGAGCTGTTGTACTGGGGGTATTTTCTTATTTCCTTATTTGAAGAATAAGAAGAGAAGAGGCAGTTTCTGTATTGTTTTTACTTTTAAAGTTTAAAGGATGCTGCTTGCTTTAGCAGGCATTGCAATATTTCTTTCTCTGCCTCTCCAACCATCTGCTGCACCCACTGTGAATCTAACTGCGTATTGATAACTGTCATAATTGATACATGGCAGCGCATGCAACTGGTGTCAAATTGCTCATTGAATCATCTTTCCGCTGTCATTTTTCATCCAGTGGTCTACTGTATGATGCTAGTAGGCTTACCACTGTAAGACCTTAAGCTGTGGCAGCATGTCTGTAATAGTGCATGTTGCAGTGATCACTAACGACGACCTACATCTCACAACTATGAAGCATAAAATGACAAGTATCTTAGAAATCAGCTGCAGCGGATTTCGTGGCCTAGTTGCAGTGTAAGATTTTATCAAGAAACAAGTTATATATTGCTAACTTACAACATTCTGCAGTAACTAGATATCAGATGATCAGTGCAAGTTATAAGGAATGTTTACTGAAATCAACACCATCTATTATGTTGTTATAAACCGCCTGTTGACCAGCTGCCCACAACATACTTTTTAATATGTGGACCAATAATGGCCCACAACTGTTGACCCACAAAAGTTCATTAATGTTTGGACCAATGACTTGCACTAATTTCTTGACATTTTGACCAATGCTCTGCATCAGTTTCTTAATATGTCACTTTGTACTGGGCACATGCTTCTCATAACATGGCTCATCACATTATCGAGTAAGTTTCGCCATTACTCTAATCATCGAATCAATTCCCGGATCAACCTACTTCATTCAGCTTACCAGGTTCTAACTCAATTGACTAGTAATAGTAACAGAGAAACTTACCCTTTGCATAACAGAAGTCCAGGTTGGCTATAACATAGCAAAACCGCCTTTATTCGTACGACATTTCCGCTTCAATACAATTGTTGTCTTCTGTTTTATTCTTACTATAAGTATAACTCTTTTCCATCAAGACCAAACAAAAACTCATTCTCTTCCATCAAGACTAGAACTAAAAGTCATTCTAACGCTCTTCCATCAAGGCTAAACTAAAACTAACTATCTGTATTTTTGGCATCCATTTATACGCTTTCTTGCACCAGGCACAGTCATGATCAGTCCTCCCAGAAGGGAGGGCATGTCCTTATAAGTCAACAGAGCAGTCTCAGCCGTGGACCACTTTTCTGGACATCCTAGGCTAACCCACACAAATATATATCTGGACACTCCCCTGCCTGCTTTATGTAACTACTCTTGGCTACTCTGTCCTTGGACAGGTCAGCAGATATCGTTAATAAGTTGTAGTCTTCTACTGGGGCAGTCCGTTTTGATATAGCCTTTTCTAGGAGGCTGACCTATTCGTCCGCTCTCACTTACTTAGTTGTTTTCCTTCATCAATCCGTTTACACACAAGTTGTCTCCCTGCTAGAACTAGAGGGGTACAAGACTTTACAACTTGACAGTACTAAACAGTGGTTCAGTCCTCACTGCCGGCCTCCAGCCACGCTCTTCGAACTATGCAACATTCATTTACGTCTTGCACGCATGTACGCATGGGAGAAATTAGTGCTCTTGTCAAAGACCTAGCCTTATGTCGGTACATGTCCCAGTGAGTTACCTTTGTCATCAATCTTTTGTAACATTCATTCCACAAGAGTTGATGGCTCTTTTGAAGATTTCTCCAGGCGATGGCCTGATTGAAGTGGGTGGTTATCCCCAGCCTCCATTAGTGATTAGCACAGTTTTACTTCACAGCCACCTAACCCGAATGTTTCACTTCACCATGTCTACATACGAAGCTTCTGGAACATAATGCCAAATGTTCTACTTCACTATGATTATGTATGAAGCCTCTGGAACATAATGCCAAATGTTCTACTTCACTATGATTATGTATGAAGCCTCTGGAACATAATTCTGAATGTTTTACTTCACCTCATCCCATAAAACTGTTGCTTCGACACAGAGTTGATGACATAGCCTTGTTATTGTTCCCATGACACTATCTCTCAGAGTACTGTCAGTGTCATTGAAGGATTGAATAAAACGTTCAGGCTCCACTCATAATGAACCAATTATTGTCCTGATTGACGTCTCATTGACATGATAAGCACTGACAGAGATTAGTGTCAAGCCAGTGTCATCAATTCATGTCCTGTTAGTGGTGCCCATGGAAGACGCTTCACACACAAAGAGGTTTGTGTAATTAATTTCCCTCTCAGTTCTGATTCGGCGGCAGGTTCGGGCACATCGCATCAGTTCAACAAGGTTGTGACTGACATTTCCATCAAATCTGGGTTCTTGTAGTTCTGAAGATATTCAGTGCCATAGTGCTGTATCTGCTCTACCAGTGTGTGTCTGTGAGGCCCAGTTCAACACAGTTGTAACTACAAAGCAGTGGAATCACTTATTGGGAAAAGGTTGTAAAAACTTGTATCTGGTACTTACAGTTACAGAACTGATGCGACTGGTCTTGTGGAGAAGCAAGCTGGTTTTCATACTCAGATTGCATTGGGTATATTTTGTGGCGATTGGCTGGAATCCATGAGTTAGCCGCTAATAGGCAGTCTGCATGCAAACACAAACTATCTAATAGGCAGTCTGCATGCAAACACAAACTATCTAATAGGCAGTCTGCATGCAAACACAAACTATCTAATAGGCAGTCTGCATGCAAACACAAACTATCTAATAGGCAGTCTGCATGCAAACACAAACTATCTAATAGGCAGTGTGCATGCAAACACAAACTATCTAATAGGCAGTCTGCATGCAAACACAAACTATCTAATAGGCAGTCTGCATGCAAACACAAACTATCTAATAGGCAGTCTGCATGCAAACACAAACTATCTAATAGGCAGTCTGCATGCAAACACAAACTATCCACGTGCTATAGAAACAGGGAGAAGGACAAGCGAAGGGAGAAGGCTGCCGATAAGGAGGAATGGAAAGTGACAACAGCTGGGGAGGTGCAGCAGAACATGAACTGTGTCACTAGTAACCATGACACTGTTGAAGTAGACATGTCTACATTGTTGGCACAAAAAATAATAGGCATGCTACAGACATGACACTCGTAAAATGACCTTTTGCCACTACAGTGAACCATGTAGAAAGAGAAGGTAGAACTTTCTTGCACCGCTTCGGTAGTAGTTCTAGAATAGAATGATTATTTCTATAGAACTCATATTACAGAATATGCGTAAAAAATTAGAAGACTGCATGCCAGTAGTCTATTTCTCACTTACTTACATAATTTCCTCTTTGCAACTGTGCATGGGGACAGCTTCGCATGGGCCGAAAAATTAAATGTTGGAATTAAAGTTAATAAGTATTATTGGAAATTAGTTACATTGAATGCTCCATGTATATAGAGACCTTAGTCGGCTCAACAGCCCGGTTATTGCGACTAATCATGCGATCAAGGAACTTCATTTACTGGCTTAAGGGCCACTTCCCATGCAGCACGCGTTGCACATTTCAACAGAGCGGACAGTTTCGCATGTGCTTAAAATAAAAATTATGTATAATGTTAGAATTGAAGTTAATAACCATTATTGGAAATAATTAACATTGAACGCACGCTGGATTACGTGAGCTTCGTGTATATATAGTATATTTTATAATAATACTAACCCTTCCACAGCTTCCACCGAATACATGGGTCTAGAATAGGACAAAGCTTCATGGTCAGTAATTTTCATATATAAATATCAAATATATAAACAAAATATCATATATAAATAGCGCGTAACAATACGCTAATTAATTGCATATAGAACTTATATAACAGCATGACACAATAAGACGACTCATCCCTACGGTACCACTGCTCCAGATTATTTCACATATAACTATAGTAGCATGCTAGATTGCAATATTAAACACTATTGTAAAACAAAATTGTAAAGCAAAATTCTTGTTTAGAGTCTGAATGCTGTGTGCATTGAAGAGCTCTGTTTGCTTTGTACCAGTTGATGTATTCGGGATCGTTAAAATGTCCTGTGACACTTGCAACAATCCCTGGAGCTGCCTTCATCCAATTGGCAATGGGTCATTTAATTGACCAGTGACACTTAACAACAACTCTAGGAACTCTTGTCCTGTGGACAGTCACTTGAGACTTCTCATCGACGCTATTGCCGAGGTGACCAGTGACACATCGTCATTGTTTGAGTTTGCTGTTGAATATACGGGTATTTTGAATGTCCACATTGGAACTTGAGTCACTTGAGACTTCTCATCGACGCTATTGCCGAGGTGACCAGTGACACATCGTCATTGTTTGAGTTTGCTGTTGAATATACGGGTATTTTGAATGTCCACATTGGAACTTGAGTCACTTGAGACTTCTCATCGACGCTATTGCCGAGGTGACCAGTAACACATCGTCATTGTTTGAGTTTGCTGTTGAATATACGGGTATTTTGAATGTCCACATTGGAACTTGAGTCACTTGAGACTTCTCATCGACGCTATTGCCGAGGTGACCAGTAACACATCGTCATTGTTTGAGTTTGCTGTTGAATATACGGGTATTTTGAATGTCCACATTGGAACTTGAGTCACTTGAGACTTCTCATCGACGCTATTGCCGAGGTGACCAGTGACACATCGTCATTGTTTGAGTTTGCTGTTGAATATTCGGGTATTTTGCATGTCCACATTGGAACTGTTCGCCCTAAACCAATTACTCTACTCTGGATCATTATGTGCATTATAGAGCTCTTGTTGCCTTAAACCAATTACGGTACTCTGGATCATTATGTGCATTACAGAGCTCTCGTTACCTTAAACCAATTACAGTACTTGGGATCATTGAAATGTCCAGTGACACCTGTAACACTTCCTGGAACTCTTGTCCTGGAGGTATTTTATCCACATTTGGTCTGTACTGCCTTAATCCAGTTAATGTATTGTGGTCATTTAATTGTCCAGTGACACCTGCAACAATCCCTGGAGCTCTTATTCTGGGGGTATTTTGGTAGTACTCAGGGTCTTTGAAGTACTCAGGGTCTGTTAATTTATTTTAATTTGATTTAATTAAACAAACCACAGCGACTTGAGACTTATCTTCGACACTATTGCAGAGGTGACCAGTGACACGTCATCACTGTTGAGTTTGTCAAGACTGTTTAAACAGCCTTTATCCAGTTGAAGTACAAAGGGTCATTCAATTGTCCAATGACACTTGCAACAGTCCCCACAGCTCTTGTTTTTGGGGGTGTTTTTCCTTATTTGGTCTGTGCTGCTTTGATACAATTGAAGAACTCTAGATCATTCAATTGTCCAATGACACTTGCGACAGTCCCTGGAGCTCTTGTCCTGAGGGTATTTTTCCTTACTTGGTGCGTGCTTTCTCCAAGCAGTTAATGTATTCAACATCATTTAATTGTCCAATGACACGTGCAACAGTCCCTGAAGCTCTTGTCCTGGGGGTATTTTTCCTTATTTGGTATGTGATTTCTTCAACCAGTTAATGTATTCAACATTATTTAATTGCCCAATGACACATGCAACCATCCCTGTGCTGTTGTCCTGGGGTTATTTTTCCTTATTTGGTATGTCCTTTCTTCAACCAGTTAATGTATTCAACATCATTTAATTGTCCAATGACACGTGCAACCGTCCCTGTGCTGTTGTCCTGGGGGTATTTTTCCTTATTTGGTATGTGCTTTCTTCAACCAGTTAATGTATTCAACATCATTTAATTGTCCAATGACACGTGCAACCGTCCCTGTGCTGTTGTCCTGGGGGTATTTTTCCTTATTTGGTATGTGCTTTCTTCAACCAGTTAATGTATTCAACATCATTTAATTGTCCAATGACACGTGCAACCATCCCTGTGCTGTTGTCCTGGGGGTATTTTTCTTTATTTGGTATGTGCTTTCTTCAACCAGTTAATGTATTCAACATCATTTAATTGTCCAATGACATGTGCAACCGTCCCTGTGCTGTTGTCCTGGGGGTATTTTTCCTTATTTGGTATGTGCTTTCTTCAACCAGTTAATGTATTCAACATCATTTAATTGTCCAATGACACGTGCAACCGTCCCTGTGCTGTTGTCCTGGGGGTATTTTTCCTTATTTGGTATGTGCTTTCTTCAACCAGTTAATGTATTCAACATCATTTAGTTTTCCAATGACACATGCAACAATCCCTTGAGCTCTTGTCCTGGTGGTTTTTTCTTGTTTGGTATGTGCTGCCTTGAGCCAGTTGAAGTATTCAGGGTTATTTAATTGGCCAATGATGCTTGCAACAACCCTTGGAGCTTTTGTCCTGATGGTTTTTTCCTTGTTTTTATGTGCTGCCTACTCAGGGTCATTTAATTATCCAATGACCCTTGCAACAATCCCTGGATCTCTTGTTCTGGGGGTATATTTCCTTATTTTGATATGTGCTGCCTTTATCCAGTTGAAGTATTCAGGGTCATTTACTTGTCCAATGACACTTGTGACAACCCTTGGAGCTCATGTCCTGGGGGTATCTACCCTAAATGATACACGCTGTAACAACGACAATCAATTGCAACAGTCCATGGAGCTTTTGTTTTGGTGGTATTTTTCCTTATTTGGTATGTGCTGCCTTTATCCAATTGAAGTACTCCTGTTTATTTATTTGTCCAATGGCACTTGTAATAACTCTTCAAGCTCTTGTCTTGGGGATGTTTTCCTTAAATGACATATGCTGTGACACTCGCCATCAACATGCAATGTTATATACTGTATTTTGTTCACTTCCATATTCCATCTTTTGTCGCCGCAGTAGTCTATTATGATGAGCCCAAGTAGAACATTTACATATCGCTTTCGACAATACAGTGACATCTTCACAGCCCAGGAGATTTAATTAAATTCTGGACTATAGGGAGTATGCATTAATGTGTTATTACATATAAATATAATACAGTTATGTGCATTGAAGAGCTCTGATTGCTTTGTACCAGTTAAAGTATTCGGGGTCATTAAAATAAACACAGTGACTTGAGACTTGTCATCGACGCTATTGCCGAGGTGACCAGTGTCATTGTTTGAATTTGCTGTTGAATATACAGGTATTTTGCGTGTCCGCATTGGAACTTGAGACTGCTTCCTGGCTCCTGCATTGGTGGTGGTGATTAAATAAAAGTATAATCTAAAAATAAATTTGAAATGAAAGATTTGTGAAAACAGTCATGTAAGCATCAGGCTTATTTTAGGGTTTGTTGACCCAACTTTCTACCTAGGAGATGCACAAGCGCTTAAGTTTTTTCAGTCATGCAGTTCATGTATTTATTTGGTGTCATTTAGATGTCCGATGACACAGAGTATAGTCCCAGGAACTGCTGTCCTGGGGCGTTTTACCTTATATGTTATGTACACCAACAGACAATATCATTGTATAGAGTCTGTGCAACTAAATGAAACCTGTTATGTGCATTACAGAGCTCTGTTCGCCTTAAACCAGTTACAGTACTCTGGATCATTGAAATGTCCAGTGACACCTGAAACACTTCCTGGAACTCTTGTCCTGGGGGTATTTTATCCACATTTGGTCTGTGCTGCCTTAATCCAGTTGACGTACTGGTGGTCATTTAATTGTCCAATGACACATGCAACGATCCCTGGAGCTCTTGTCCTGGGGGTATTTTTCGTTGTTTGGTATGTGCTGCCTTGAGCTAGTTGAAGTACTCAGGGTCAGTTAATTTACTTTAATGTAGTTAAACAAACCAAAGCGACATGAGACTTGTCATCAACACTATTGCGGGGTTGACCAATGACACGTTGTTGATGTTGAGTTTGCATCTGGCCAGACTGTTTAAACAATCTTTATGCAGTTGAAGTATTCAGGGTCATTCAATTGTCCAATGACACTTGCAACAGTCCCCAGAGCTCTTGTACTCGGGGTGTTTTCCTTATTTGGTATGTGCTGCCTTGATCCAGTTGAAGTACTCGGGGTCATTCAATTATCCAATGACACTTGGAACAATCCCTGGAGCTCTTGTTCTGGAGGTATTTTTCCTTATTTTGGTATGTGCTGCCTTTATCCAGTTGAAGTGCTCTGGGTCATTCAATTGTCCAATGACACTTGCGACAGTCCCCTGAGCTCTTGCCCTGGGGGGGGTTTCCATGGTTTGTTATGTGCTTTCTTCAACCAGTTAATGTATTCAACATCATTTAATTTTCCAATGACACATGCAACAATCCCTGAAGCTCTTGTCCTAGTGGTTTTTTCCTTGTTTGGTACATGTTGCCTTGAGCCAGTTGAAGTACTCGGGGTCATTCAATTGTCCAATGACACTTGCGACAGTCCCTGGAACTCTTGTCCTGGGAGTATTTTTTTTTCTTATTTGGTATGTGCTGCCTTGAGCCAGTTGAAGTACTCGGGGTCATTCAATTGTCCATTGACACTTGCGACAGTCCCTGGAACTCGTCCTGGGGGTATTTTTCCTTATTTGGTATGTGCTGCCTTGAGCCAGTTGAAGTACTCGGGGTCATTCAATTGTCCAATGACACTTGCGACAGTCCCTGGAACTATTGTCCTGGGGGTATTTTTCCTTATTTGGTATGTGCTGCCTTGAGCCAGTTGAAGTATTCTGGGTTATTTAATTGTCCAATGACCCTTGCAACAATCCCTGGATCTCTTGTTCTGGGGGTATATTTCCTTATTTTGATATGTGCTGCCTTTATCCATTTGAAGTATTCAAGGTCATTTACTTGTCAAATGACATTTGTGACAACCCTTGGAGCTCATGTCCTGGGGGTATCTACCACAAATGATACACGCTGTAACAACGACAATCAATTGCAACAGTCCATGGAGCTTTTGTTTTGGTGGTATTTTTCCTTATTTGGTATGTGCTGCCTTTATCCAATTGAAGTACTGCTGTTTATTTATTTGTCCAATGGCACTTGTAATAACTCTTCAAGCTCTTGTCTTGGGGATGTTTTCCTTAAATGACATATGCTGTGACACTCGCCATCAACATGCAATGTTATATACTGTATTTTGTTCACTTCCATATTCCATCTTTTGTCGCCGCAGTAGTCTATTATGATGAGCCCAAGTAGAACATTTACATATTGCTTTCGACAATACGGTGACATCTTCACAGCCCAGGAGATTTAATTAAATTCTGGACTATAGGGAGTATGCATTAATGTGTTATTACATATAAATATAATACAGTTATGTGCATTGAAGAGCTCTGATTGCTTTGTACCAGTTAAAGTATTCGGGGTCATTAAAATAAACACAGTGACTTGAGACTTGTCATCGACGCTATTGCCGAGGTGACCAGTGTCATTGTTTGAATTTGCTGTTGAATATACAGGTATTTTGCGTGTCCGCATTGGAACTTGAGACTGCTTCCTGGCTCCTGCATTGGTGGTGGTGATTAAATAAAAGTATAATCTAAAAATAAATTTGAAATGAAAGATTTGTGAAAACAGTCATGTAAGCATCAGGCTTATTTTAGGGTTTGTTGACCCAACTTTCTACCTAGGAGATGCACAAACGCTTAAGTTTTTTCAGTCATGCAGTTCATGTATTTATTTGGTGTCATTTAGATGTCCGATGATACAGAGTATAGTCCCAGGAACTGCTGTCCTGGGGCGTTTTACCTTATATGTTATGTACACCAACAGACAATATCATTGTATAGAGTCTGTGCAACTAAATGAAACCTGTTATGTGCATTACAGAGCTCTGTTCGCCTTAAACCAGTTACAGTACTCTGGATCATTGAAATGTCCAGTGACACCTGAAACACTTCCTGGAACTCTTGTCCTGGGGGTATTTTATCCACATTTGGTCTGTGCTGCCTTAATCCAGTTGACGTACTGGTGGTCATTTAATTGTCCAATGACACATGCAACGATCCCTGGAGCTCTTGTCCTGGGGGTATTTTTCGTTGTTTGGTATGTGCTGCCTTGAGCTAGTTGAAGTACTCAGGGTCAGTTAATTTACTTTAATGTAGTTAAACAAACCAAAGCGACATGAGACTTGTCATCAACACTATTGCGGGGTTGACCAATGACACGTTGTTGATGTTGAGTTTGCATCTGGCCAGACTGTTTAAACAATCTTTATGCAGTTGAAGTATTCAGGGTCATTCAATTGTCCAATGACACTTGCAACAGTCCCCAGAGCTCTTGTACTCGGGGTGTTTTCCTTATTTGGTATGTGCTGCCTTGATCCAGTTGAAGTACTCGGGGTCATTCAATTGTCCAATGACACTTGCGACAGTCCCTGGAACTCTTGTCCTGGGGGTATTTTTCCTTATTTGGTACATGCTGCCTTGAACCAGTTGAAGTACTCAGTGTCATTTAATTATCCAATGACACTTGGAACAATCCCTGGAGCTCTTGTTCTGGAGGTATTTTTCCTTATTTTGGTATGTGCTGCCTTTATCCAGTTGAAGTGCTCGGGGTCATTCAATTGTCCAATGACACTTGCGACAGTCCCCTGAGCTCTTGCCCTGGGGGGGTTTCCATGGTTTGTTATGTGCTTTCTTCAACCAGTTAATGTATTCAACATCATTTAATTTTCCAATGACACATGCAACAATCCCTGAAGCTCTTGTCCTAGTGGTTTTTTCCTTGTTTGGTACATGTTGCCTTGAGCCAGTTGAAGTACTCGGGGTCATTCAATTGTCCAATGACACTTGCGACAGTCCCTGGAACTCTTGTCCTGGGAATATTTTTTTTCTTATTTGGTATGTGCTGCCTTGAGCCAGTTGAAGTACTCGGGGTCATTCAATTGTCCAGTGACACTTGCGACAGTCCCTGGAACTCTTGTCCTGGGGGTATTTTTCCTTATTTGGTATGTGCTGCCTTGAGCCAGTTGAAGTATTCTGGGTTATTTAATTGTCCAATGACCCTTGCAACAATCCCTGGATCTCTTGTTCTGGGGGTATATTTCCTTATTTTGATATGTGCTGCCTTTATCCAGTTGAAGTATTCAGGGTCATTTACTTGTCCAATGACATTTGTGACAACCCTTGGAGCTCATGTCCTGGGGGTATCTACCCTAAATGATACACGCTGTAACAACGACAATCAATTGCAACAGTCCATGGAGCTTTTGTTTTGGTGGTATTTTTCCTTATTTGGTATGTGCTGCCTTTATCCAATTGAAGTACTCCTGTTTATTTATTTGTCCAATGGCACTTGTAATAACTCTTCAAGCTCTTGTCTTGGGGATGTTTTCCTTAAATGACATATGCTGTGACACTCGCCATCAACATGCAATGTTATATACTGTATTTTGTTCACTTCCATATTCCATCTTTTGTCGCCGCAGTAGTCTATTATGATGAGCCCAAGTAGAACATTTACATATTGCTTTCAACAATACAGTGACATCTTCACAGCCTAGGAGATTTAATTAAATTCTGGACTATAGGGAGTATGCATTAATGTGTTATTACATATAAATATAATACAGTTATGTGCATTGAAGAGCTCTGATTGCTTTGTACCAGTTAAAGTATTCGGGGTCATTAAAATAAACACAGTGACTTGAGTCTTGTCATCGACGCTATTGCCGAGGTGACCAGTGTCATTGTTTGAATTTGCTGTTGAATATACAGGTATTTTGCGTGTCCGCATTGGAACTTGAGACTGCTTCCTGGCTCCTGCATTGGTGGTGGCGATTAAATAAAAGTATAATCTAAAAATAAATTTGAAATGAAAGATTTGTGAAAACAGTCATGTAAGCATCAGGCTTATTTTAGGGTTTGTTGACCCAACTTTCTACCTAGGAGATGCACAAGCGCTTAAGTTTTTTCAGTCATGCAGTTCATGTATTTATTTGGTGTCATTTAGATGTCCAATGACACAGAGTATAGTCCCAGGAACTGCTGTCCTGGGGCGTTTTACCTTATATGTTATGTACACCAACAGACAATATCATTGTATAGAGTCTGTGCAACTAAATAAAACCTGTTATGTGCATTACAGAGCTCTGTTCGCCTTAAACCAGTTACAGTACTCTGGATCATTGAAATGTCCAGTGACACCTGAAACACTTCCTGGAACTCTTGTCCTGGAGGTATTTTATCCATATTTGGTCTGTACTGCCTTAATCCAGTTGAAGTACTCAGGGTCAGTTAATTTATTTTAATGTGATTAAACAAACCACAGCGACTTGAGGCCTGTCATTGACACTATTGCGGGGGTGACCAGTGACACATCGTCATTGTTGAGTTTGCATCTGGCCAGACTGTTTAAACAATCTTTATGCTATTGAAGTACTCAGGGTCATTCAATTGTCCAATGACACTTGCAACAGTCCCTGGAGCTCTTGTTTTTGGGGTGTTTTTCCTTATTTGGTATGTGCCTATGTGCTATCTTGATCCAATTGAAGTAAGCAGGGTCATTCAATTGTCCAATGACACTTGCAACAGTCCCCAGAGCTCTTGTTTTCGGGGTGTTTTTCCTTATTTGGTATGTGGCTATGTGCTCTCTTGATACAATTGAAGTTAGCAGGGTCGTTCAATTGTCCAATGACACTTGCGATAATCCCTGAAGCTCTTGTTTTGGGGGTATTTTCCCTTATTTGGTATGTGTTGCCTTTATCCAGTTGAAGTACTCGGGGTCATTCAATTGTCCAATGACACATGCGACAGTACCTGGAGCTCTTACCTTGGGGGTGTTTTTCCTTATTTGGTATATGCTTTTTCAAACCAGTTAATGTATTCAACATCATTTAATTGTCCAATGACACTAAATTCTGGACTATAGAAAGTATGCATTAATGTTGTATTACATACACATACTATACAGTTTTGTGCATTGAAGAGCTCTGATTGCTTTGTGCCAGTTTAAGTATTCGGGGTCATTAAAATAACCACAGTGACTTGAGACTTGTCATCAACGCTATTGCCGAGGTGACCAGTGTCATTGTTTGAGTTTGCTGTTGAATATACAGTTATTTTGCATGTCCGCATTGGAACTTGAGCCTGCTTCCTCGCTCCTGCATTGGTGGTGATGAAAGTATAGGTATAATCTAAAAATAAATTTGAAATGAAAGATTTGTGAAAACAGTCATGTAAGCATCAGGCTTGTTTTATGTGTTTGTTAACCCAACTCTCTACCTAGGAGATGCACAAGCGCTTAAGTGTTTTCAGTCATGCAGTTCATGTATTTATTCGGAGCTCTTGTACTCGGGGTATTTTCCTTATTTGGTATGTGCTTTCTTCAACCAGTTAATGTATTCAACATCATTTAATTGTCCAATGACACATGCGACAATCCCTTGAGCTCTTGTCCTGATAGTTTTTTTTCTTGTTTGGTATGTGCTGCCTTGAGCCAGTTGAAGTATTCAGGGTCACGTAATTGACCAATGACACTTGCGACAACCCTTGGAGCTTATGTCCTGTGGGTATCTTCCCTGAATGATACATGCTATAACACTGATAATCAATTGCAACAGTCCCTGGAGCTCTTGTTTTTGGTTTTTTTTCACTCCCTGTGACACTTATTAACAGATCTGTCTTCATACGCTCGTCATTGTCATTGATGTTAATGTACGATTCCAGTCACCCATGTCTCTTTAGAGTTGTCAATTTCACATGAACTACCAATTGGCGCAGCAATGTTAGATACTGTGTTTTGTTAACCCATCTTTTGTCACCACAGTAGGGTATTATGATGAGCCCAAGTAGAACACATATTGCTTTCGACAGCATGGTAACATTTTCATAGCCCGGGAGTAAAGATAGGAGTACGTGTTAATGCGTTATTACATATCAGTACTCTAACGTTATGTGCACTGAAGAGCTGTTTGCTTTATTCCAGTTAATGTATTCGGTGTCATTGACATTTTGTGATGATGCTTGCTACAATTATCTGGTCTCCAATTTGTCTGCCAGATAGAGTCTGAATGCTGTGCGCATTGAAGAGCTTTGTTTGCTTTATACCAATTGATGTATTCGAGGTCGTGAAAATGTCCTGTGACACTTGCAATAATCCCCGGAGCTATTGTCCCAGGTGTGGTATTGAGAGAGTGAGTCGAGATGGGTCACGTCCATGTTTCACAGACTGCCACACGAAGTAGCAGAGGATCACATAGGTGATCGATGATGAGGATACTGAAGAAGGTGATCGACGATGAGGATACTGATGAAGAGACGGAGATGGCAGTACCACCAGCATGTCCTGGCCGAGACTGCGAACGATGACACCGTCCACGGTGGTCGAAGGCCCAAAAAGATCGGCACAAATACCTACACAGTGTCTGCTCCAGCAAGTGTGAGGCGACGCATGTGACTATGGACACCTGATCTCCGAACTCACACAGATTAGCTGTCTCAGTCTTGTTGCAAAGTGTGTAGCACTTCCCCTTCCTATTGAACACCTTTTCAGTTGTAGGAAGTGTTTTTTCTTGGAGTAAGATAAGCCATTCTTGTATCCTTAGCAGTGTCGTAGTTCTGATTTTATCAGAGTGTAGAAGACATCTTTTACAAATGTGCCTGCACAGTGAAGTAGCACTTTTCGGTTATGTTCAGGGTCTTTTAAAATGTCAGGAGTTATATTACAAGGATGGAGCTCAATTTCTGAGCTTATCTTTGGCACCATCTTAAGAGCAACCGATCAAGCGTCTTCTGACACTGGTCTAGCATATACTGGCACCGGTCAAGCATCTTCTGCTATCAGTCAAGCATCTTCTGGCAATCTTCTTCAAACGTCTTAAAAACACTCAAGCATCTGAAGAACACTGGTCTATGTAACATAGTTCGGAGCTCATATTCGGCACTCCTGGGCACAGGTCAAATTAATGAGGTCAAAGGTCATCCAGATATTATCCGGTTATAACCACTACATAGCCACCATAAAAACACTGTATGTATGGATGTATATAATAAATTTATATAACTATTTTACAAGTAAAAAAGCGAAATAGTATGTAATAAATTCTTCTTCATCTTCTTCTTTCAGTGATCTGACGAAGGAGCGGTGACAGAGACAGCTACAAAAAAGAAACAAAACGAATCTTCAGAGTGCAACACAATAACGGGGATCAACACATGCCCAGACTACACGTGCCCAGACTACACGTGCCCAGACTACACGTGCAATGAATCGTCCAGCGGATGTAGACAACAAGGGATTGTCTGAGTCCCATAAGTGCATAATACTTACGAACAAGTGTCAATATTTCCTGGTATTGGACGCTAAGCCTCCCAGTCCTCAGTGTCTTGAAATGTAGGCTTCACCCAACACCATCTGGACAGTGACACTTGCAACAATCCCTGGAGCTGCCTTCGTCCAATTGATATATTAATTTAATTGTCCAGTGACACTTGCAACAACCATTGGAGGTTGGTTTCCCTTATTGACATGTCACCATTCCTTCGACACAGAAATAAACCTGGGGCCATACACACCTTGGCAAATTACCAAGGTTGGTTTCGCTTACCGACATGTCACCATTCCTTCAACACAGAGATAAACTAGCTGGCCTAAAATGCACTTAAATGAGATTTAAAAAGATAAAAACACTTAAAAAGAAGAGTGTTAAGCTGTTTCTTGACTAAACTTAACCAAACTTGCTTTCTTCACTTATCCTGGAGCTATTGTTTTGCATATTTGGAATATGCTGCCCTGATCTAATCGAAGTACTCAGGGTCATTTAATTGTCCAATGACATTTTCAACAACTATTGGACCTCTTGTCCTAGAGGTATTTTTTATACACACCCTACTATAAAATGTTGCATGTGAATTAGTAAAAAAAAAAACACTCATGTTGCTGCGTGTTTAATATTTTGATAAAAATAAATTCCATATCATATATTACCTTTTCCAATTATGAAAGGTTCTCTTGAAATGATCCATTTCAAAGGTTTTCCATGAAACCAAAATCAGCTATTCAAAGTTGACTATTGCAAAGAACAGGAAATTCATCATTGACAACACAATAAAGTGTTGAAGTTTAAACAATTATCTTTGACAGCATGTCTATTAATAATATTTCCTGCTGCACCACAGGCCACCCACTGTTCACAGTTAACATCAAAGCTCTGACATGACACCTCTGAAATATATGCCACACTACCATAAACACCTGTACATTCTACTGCACAAGTGTGCAGCCGTTCTACTGACAAGTGTGACGAAGTGGAGAGCCTAACTAGGCAGTACTTTAAAGGGTGTTTATTTTTACATTCCGGTAATACATTGGTTGAAGCCTACATCTGGCCGTGACATCACCATCCATCAGAAACCATGAAATAATGATGAGCATCAGATTAAACGCCAGTTGACATCTTTAATGATTGATCAGCCCAATACAAAGGGGACACATTACGCAAATTGATGGACGTCTTCTACAAATACACTGGCAGTAGGCAATACTTGCTGCATGCTGGTTGCCCAGTGCAACTCTAACTGCAGTTGGTGAGCTAGAAAATGGGAGGTGAACTTATTAGCAAGAAATGTTATGATTTTTTGCGAAATGTTACTAAGTAATGCTTGTGTATGTATACATGATATAATAAATATGTGTACTGTTATATGTGTGTACTGGATCAATACAAGTAGCAGATTTTATATAAAAAAAAATTGTTCGATTTGTTTTAATGGAGATAGAACTGATTTCGCGGTACAAGAAGAAACAGGTCTAAAAGTGCCTAGACAAGAACAGGCGGTGTCATCTATTAGTAATTAGTTCCATAGCAACGCCTAGGGGTGGGGGTCATCCTTGGTCCGTGGGAGGATTCATGGACCCCCCCCCGCCTTTCTGTGTTTACATATATGTACATGTAGTTAGTCCACTTTGTCATGTTTGTATCTTATGGTTTATCTGTATGATTTTATGTATGACCCTACAGTGTAACCAACATAAGGTCATTTTCATTCTAGCTAGGAGCCCGTCGGCATCCCATACCCTTTATTTTGGTGTTTATTAAATGCGATGCCATTGTACTCACACATGCATGTGTTCTAATTATTACAAATATCTGCAGAAACTAGCTCAGTTTCCATGTCAGTTTAGAATAGCCAAGTTAGGCTGATTTTTTAATGATCTTTATTTGCGAACAGATGGTATCATCTGTTACTAATTTAGTTCCATAGCAACAGTATATTAGTTGTTGCAAATCTTATTTATTTTTTACTCACAGACATAGTACTGTGAAAACGACACATTTATTTATCGCAAATCATGTTTATGCATACTTACAATGAGTCGATAAGATTCTGGCTGATTTTCTGAGCACGAGTACTGCTGAACAGTCGTACACGGCCTGCAGTAGGTAAGGCTGCACCACTCTGGCTACGGCTGCAGCCTTGCAGCAACGGCATTGGGAGAATTGCAGTGACGTAAACAGCTGTGTTGAAAACGACAGTTATCAGCCATCGTTGGGGAAAGACAAATGACTGGTCTGAGACAGCTGTGAACGTGATGGGCCGCGCAGCCCGTATTGAACTGGTTGACATGACAGCAGCAGCAGCACGCAGCAGGACTATTGGTGCGGTGACAGTCTCTCGGTGGTAATACTCCCGCCTGTGGATGCACCGCTGGTCTGTAATTGCAAGGTGCAGGACTGTTGTTGTCTTTGTCATGCGCGCTGGATTTCATCTGATAGAGGAAACAATGGAATTGCTTGTTTGAGAGTGGCGTTGCTGATTTGGCATATGTTTGGTTGAGTTGGGAGCATGTGAGTATTTGCACTGGATGGGATACGCTCCAGTGAACACAATTGATTGTGTTTACAAGGTAGTGTGATTCAGCAGCCTGATGTGGATGATGGAGGAAGACGTGATGCCTTGTGGTTGTCATACCTTCTGTGTAAGGTGAAGCTGAACGCACTAAATGAGCCTATGAGAACGGGAAATCGGTGATTCGAGATAAGGATTAAACTGCCACAGGTAGGGATGTGAACGTCAACAATGTGCACCCTGGTGTTTCGATATGGTACACATTGCAGCAAAACTGAAAAAAGCATCTCGGTCAGGGCAAACAGCTAAACACGTACCCATGGAAACAGCAAGATTAAACGTGCAAAGGTAAATGCTATGCTGAAGACGTCATTTGTAGCGTTTCAAAGACGAAAGGCGTCTGCCCCTCCAGACACAGACTTTGCTGCGTGCAAACACGGACGCAGCCCACAAATCGTCAGGGCAGATGCTGCCTGCCTAGCAACAGCTGCCATGGCAACCACTTCTGTTGTCCGTGACACCAGAAATGCCATAGTGATGGCAAGAGATCCCAGAGAGATATGTTGCGACAAAACTAAAGTTGCGAAGGCGGTGTCGTTTAATCTCAAATCGGAAGATTGCATTGATGGAGTACGTAACCGTGGCAATGGCTTGAGAAAGATTGGCAGAAGACAAAAAAAGAAGCAACCCTCTGCTGGAGGCTGTTTTGGATGTGTGTCGAAAAAAGGTGACGTAGCTTTTAATTTTTTTTATTTTACAGTTATTTTGGTGTTCTTTTTGACGCTGACAAATCTTTAGTTATAATTTTACAATCATTTTCAAGAAGTTTTTGTTTTGATGTTGGACACTGGGGGTGATTCTGGTTACTATGGAGACAGTTTGACCTACAACAGAGCTGTCTGGGCATTTGTCATTGCCTCTGCTCAATGCATTGATTTAGTTTCGTATTTAGATGGTGTATTGGAGAAATTTGATTTTGGGAAGCTGGAAATGCTATCGGGATATTTCCAATTGCAACCCACCGTTCCTACAGATTGAACAGTATCCATTGTTATCCACTTGGCTCGCCAGAATTGATTTAATATAACAGTAACGTTGTAACGTGTATGTGTGCACTTTCTTGTAATCGAACTAGGAGGGACACCGCATGTAGAATCACCAATGATCTCAATGACAACTTCACCACACCGACATGCAAGATTTACTCAGAGGGGTTTTTCTTTGCACAAATTCCACTGAACTCCCAGTATATGCCAACGCCGCACTGTTTTGAGTCAAGCAAGATGTTGGAAGAAGAAAATGCAGCAGAGACGATACCACAGTGTTGATGTCCCTGTGGTTCATTTGCATCCGTAATCAAGGGAACATAGATATAACTGCAATCGATAAGGATACACAGTCCATAATGACATGAATGAAATATATATCTTTTATGTTGCATACATTGTTGAAATACACTTCTTCACAACGTTTATAATGGTTGATAACCTGGAGGTATGTACCAGACAGAAAAAATTAATATATACTTATGTTGCCATTCTTTATAGCAATTCCATTGGTGTGTGCTTCTGTCTGTGAATGTGAACTCAAGTTTCTGTATTTTGAGAAACGGTTGTCATTATTTCAGTTCACTTCAGAACTGCTACGTTAGTGGGACTCTCAGCCCAGCTTATACAATGCCCACACCACATCTCGAACACTTCCAGTCTTTGTTGATTTCCTTTGATAAGTGTTGCACGTTACTATTCATCAATGTAGACAATATGTATCATTTCAAAAGTCTTATCTTAAGCAGAAGGTTCAATTTGTCACTTGTGCATTTCCGTAACACAGGGCAACAGACCGAGGACAAACAGTGTCCGTCTAACTTAAAGATCCATTGAATTAAAACATCATCAACAGTTCCAACTCATCTAATTTTTATTGGCAGTGGCTGCTCTGGTGCTTTAACTGTGTGAGTTGGAACTGCTAAAGATGTTGTAATCCAGTGGATCTTTAAGTTAGAGGGACACTGAGTCACATTTAAAATAAAAGATTTCAAAAAAATTTTGCACTATGAAAGATTTCAACATTTTTTTGCACTGTAAATAAAATGCGGCAGAAAGTTACACTTGATATGTCGATCCTCCTTTTTATCCCTCCACTTCCTGTCTCCAGGTATAACACGTCCAAGGTAGCCACATTTAACCACCTGTTCTAGCCTTCTTCCCACTTGAATTACAAGTGCCATTTAATATTGATTCTTCTGACGCAAACACCTGAAGGATGGCTATGGAAAGTCTATTTTTAGAGGTAATTGTAGATGTAAAGCAGACTGAGACCTGAGGCATCCTTTATTTAAAATCACTTTACTAGTTTTACAACTAGGAAGTCAACAACATGGTGCTGTAATTGCTTATATATGGTCTGTGTTATCGATGTGATATGTAGGGCATTGCGATTTTACCCACAAAAAAACTTACTCAGAGTACAGAGTGACTGTAAAATCGTACATCTTGTATTTTGTTAATAGAAAAGTTATATTTATATACAAGTCATCTAATTATGGTAACTTACCATCACTATAGGCATAAATTTCACAAGTTCAGCAAGTCTACAGTATTGAGCCTCAAGTCTAATGTGCGTCTAATTGATACATCGTTTACAAAATCGCAGGGGATATATTGTTTAAAAACATTTGTTCTCAATGAAGGCAGTAGACACATTTTCACAACCAGATAAATGCATGTTGAGAACACACTGTTATTGGATGTTATCATGTGATACATACCTTAAGCACAGTCGATATTTACCCAAAAAAAATCAGTATTGAGGCCATCTCAAGAGTTGGTTTTCATCTCTAGTTTTTATTGTTGTTGTCGTTGTTTATGTTCCTGTTTGTCTTCTTTGCTTGTAAACTGATGGCTCCACAGGTCTGGATGGTCTTTCTGTTCTGAGTCCGGACTTGGGCTGGTTGACTGTTGCCACCTGAACCATGTCCTCTGACAGTGAGTTCCAAGCATTCACATCTCTGGTGCTGACGAATTGGCGTCTCAGTCCTGTTGTCCACTGTACATGAGTTCCTCACTGTGGCCTCGTGTAGTTCTTGTAGTTCCAGTGTCCTTTAAAAACTTTGATGGACAATATAAGCATTTACAATCCTGTGAAGCCGAGACCATTGATGATTTTGAATGCTTCATTGATGCATGATTTATTCTCCCATAAAAGTCTTTCAGAACAGATATGGCAGCAACTGCCTGAGTGCTATTTAAGCTTAATTGAAATAGTAGTTTTTAGACAAAAATGAGGTATATTATCCTATAAAATCATACTTTAGGAATAGGCAGAGCTAGTAACTGCATACATGCCCTTTAAACTTATTTAAATTGGTAGTTTTTAGACAAAAATAGCACCCAATCATCAGACGGTCATCTTGAAAGACATTCAGCATATAAACAGCTGTGCTAATTTGTGTATTGCGTACTTGTGTTTCACAGTCACATGCTTGTAGTCAATAAAACTGGTCATACAGGCATGGCTCATGAGCGTTGTGAATTACAGTATAGCGTGCATTCATCACATGCAATGCCAGTTGTACCGTATCGGCGTTTGATGTCGCATTGTGAAGCAGCCAAGATTTGGTTTCAATCACTGGCTCCATTATGCCGACATTACCGTGGTGCGTTCATTGAAAAACTATCGTTCTATTCATCAATTGTTGAGTGGAGAGATATGTTGACATGACACGAACGGCGACTTTCATTCCTCGATTTTTCACATTCTGCACACGAATAACATAATAGTGAAAGTATGGAAATCTGAACATTTTCTCGATATTCTCACACAGAGAATAAGAATAGCAGCATTTTAAAATTAATTTACAAACTGATAGTCACAAATTATGTGAAATGTTCTGATGTGATGTTTACTTTAAATTTTTTTTTTATTTGCAGTGACTTTCTATTTTAATACAATGTGCTGTGTGTGTCAGTAGCATAACATGGAGGTATTCACCACGTCTAGTGTTCAATGGGATATGTGTCACTGCATTCTCGTGTTTCATGTCAGTTCATTAGATTCTCAATGACAACGATATTCAAACCTCTACTTTACCATGAAAATCTCATGGTGTGCGTTCGTCCAGTGGAGTGAGTGCTTAATGTTAGACCTCCGGCACGACTTCATTGGAGTCAGTTTCTTTTTCAAATACCCGGGGAAATGACAGGCAGTTACGCCTGCTGTATTGCTCCAGGGTGTCTGGCGCAGGTATCACCTGATCTGTCACAGATCTAACACGCCAGGTGACGAAAACACCCACTTGTTTTCTGGCATGGTATGGTGCAAATCGTCTTGTCTGTTCAGCAGGGCGTAGCTTGGACCCTTTGCTATTTCCACATATTAAGGCAGAGTTGGGCTGAATTTATGGCAGTGATGATTGATGGCGATGAATGTGCAGACTTGTTTGTTGATTGTCTGAGACCTTTTTTGTTGTATCAGCGTAGAATGGACAGAGACGAGTTGAAGCAGTCTGAGGTTGGCTAGATTTAAGGCATGTTTTAAAGTGATTTCGCAGAACGGTGAAACAAAATTAAAAGATAAAAGGAATATACACTGTAGCGCTACACATTTACAGTTGTAAAAGTTTGTATATTCCCAAAAAAACACATGAATTGTGAAACAGGTGACCCGGGGGTACAGACAAAAGCCCTCTAGATGAAAGCCCTCTAAGCCATTGGAGTAAAATGCCCTCCTTTATATAGAAAGACCCCATGTAGTAACAGAATTACAAGAAACACCATGGGGTAAAATCCCTCCGTTTCAAAGCAACGAAGAAGAAGAAAGATAAAGATGCTTTTAAGATAAATGAATAAAAAGTAAAATTAGGAAACATACATATATATATATAAATAAACCTATGTATAGTAAAATTACAGGTAAGTGCATGATAAAGCAAACGATTTGCAAAAGTGCTGAACAGCTGATCATGTTGGATAATAAATAATAAAATAAGTTAAAAAGATACTAAAAGATAAATAAACATAAGATTAATAAAACTGTATGCATGAATAATATCAAGGTTAAATGAGGTCTGATTAAATTAGTTTAAGAACAGAAATGTCTTCAATAACTTTCCAAACTGCCTGGTGTTCTGGATCCGTAGATCCTGTATTGTATAGTACGCGAAAACGAGTTTTGTCCCAGGCGTCTGACTTCTCGAAACAGCTCACTGGTTTTTGTACACAATGATCATCGAAATACACACGCGTTGCTGCCCCGCAACGTAGGTCGCTTTCGCATTATCTTGGTTTTCTTGTCAGGAGACAACAATTGGCTGTGATCTGTATAAAGCACTGTACACGTGCGTTATATTGTTCATCTTATTTTTGTATTTTCATGCAGATATGTGCTAATAGTCCCAGCAATGCTCCAAAATTACTCATACTTTCACCTGCCGAGTTGTGTTTTCACCAAATGACCGGTGATTGTGGGTAATGACATCCTGAGGAATGTCAACTTTGGGAAGTCACAGGTACGACACGATGAGTAATTGTTATTTGGTGTTCGTAAACGAGCTATTGATTTCTGTCTCCGTGATTACACGCTCGTTGCTTCCAGACTGACGTGAACAACTGGACAGTTTTCTGTGAATTCTGTCGTTTCTTGTTTGACCTTTCTTTACCTTGCGAAATGACCAATACGAAATGATCAAGATCGCCACCACAGCCCAAGAGTCTTCAAGGCATGATATCTCCAGGTGTGTTGACTGAAATATTGGTAAAATTTATTACGAGTTCATGTTATTGTTAAACTGGCCATGTAACCCAGCTTTGCATGGGAGAAAAGGCAGCCACATTAATCTACATCAAACGTATACATACATTCCTTTGTAAAATCTCCACCCCAGAAAATTTATAATTTTTTATGTACGAACCATCCCCGTGCCCCCCCCCCCCCCACTCTGCATGTCTACAAAATGTCAGCTTCATACATGCAAAACTGATGAAGATATGAGAGGACAGACAAACAGACAGACAGAGCAACAAACTGTTTTATAGTATAGATGCATGATTATTAAATATAAATAATTACAATAATATTAGTTGTAATTTTCAGGGTATGTTTAAAGATTTATGACTTAAATAAAACAACTGCAGAGAAATATGTCCTCTGCTTTTAATTCTGGCATGGATGTTTATTAATATGATTACTAAATAATGTTCACAAATTGCTTCCTGTCCACATTCAATCAGGTGTAATTTGCTTAGTGCAACATATGTCTGTCTGTGCCATGAGTGAGATGCATAAACTGCTCCAGTGGAGAAGCCATATAAAAATAAAGAGCCCCACAGTCTATGCCCCCCCCCAGATATAAACATTGCCTTTTTACACACAAAAGCTGTCTATGGCAACTGGTCAAAACATCTGCTGGAATGAATGTACATTCAAAATTAGTACGGATGCTCTAAACAGAATGTGAGAAATACGAGAAATATTGTTTCCCGATGATCGATGGAGCAAAGAAATGACTCTTGAAATGGGAGTACAGTGTGCTGCGCTATTGACCCACTGGTTTGTCCACTTCTGCTGGACAGCGTCCAGGGTGTAATCAGTTGGTGTCATTGTCCAAGATCAAGACAAACCATTTGTCAATGTATCACTGAAGTATCTCTTGTTCCCCAAGGCACTGGTTGTCCAGCAAATAGATACTCGGCTTATGAGGGTTATCAATCCATGGGTCAATTGACTAAGGGGATTTGTAAGGAACTCCAGGTGCAATGTTTTTATATCATGCTGAGACTTAATAGCAGAACCCTGAGTTCATTTCCTCCATCTACACAAAGAGCGGGAGAGGAGAGGAGAGGGAGAGAGAGAGAAAGAGTGAGAGCGAGAGAGAGAGAGAGATTCAGATCAACCATGAACATAATAGTACATTTAAAATACATGATAATTGATAGTAAATGTTATTTGATCCGTGGAGACCTGCACTAAGATCTAAAAGTATAAGCTATGTATGACACAGTAGAGAAAAGGTGTGGAATACAAGAAAACAGTTACGAAATAATAAATAAATAGAATAGAAAATATAAATACCGATATCAACAGTTAACACTACCAGCTCTATCTCACACTAACTTTACCACAACCAATTAATACTAACCGAACAAAACTTACATTAACTAACATTGGGTAACATAATTCTTATTAAATTCTTACTAAATATAATTAACACATTTTTTAATGTTATACAAGGCAGTATATGGTAATATGTCATGACACATTGACAGTAGTTGTCACACATAATACATAATATAATACAAACATTTCTCATATTACAATATCTAATGCAAACAATTTATTACAGGTCTGTTTGACATACATATATAACAATTTGGATTACTACATCTTGACTCATATTTACTAATTATATATTTTTGTGCATAATTTATGAAGCCTTGGCATGAATGGCTGTTTATTTCATCAAGTAGATTTGTTGGGAGATAGTTCTCTTTAATTATTTTAGGAATGTCGTGCCTGATACAAAGGTGACAGTGCTAGGAATTAGTAAGTTTTACTTAAATGTCGTAAGTATTGTTATTTTGGAGGTTATTTTCCATGTTACTGAAACGTTGAGGCACCCATTCTGAATCTCATTATTGAATTTCCGATGTTAGAAACATGTTCTTGAAATAATCTGGGATTTTTCTGTTTTTTTATTTATAAATTTTTTTTAAACATAATAGTTTATAAATGTTGTTTGCCTTTAATAGTTCTTAAATAGAGGTGCGGCATGCAAATTATACTTACTGTTTGATAAGGCTCTAGTTGCAATCTTTTGCAGTTTATTTATTCATGGTCCTACATTGAAACCCCAAGCTGTTATTCCATAATTTAGATGTGATAAAAATAGTGAATTGTAGATTATATTCCCAGGTTGAGTATACATTATGTACCTTGTAATTAATTAAGTACCTTGTAATTAATTAAGGAAAAAAACAAAAAAGGGTGACTAGATGTTAATCACGCTAGAGTCTGACTCACAACATAATCAATTACAAATAAATATGCAACGTAAAAACATTACAAGTTCAATTACACAAGTCACATAACCAGGATTTACAGAAACGTGATTCATAATTGGTTTTAAGTACGCTAGTAGTTCTTTGAGTTTCTGCACCACGTTTAGCGAGTAGTCCTCGTTCACGAATAAAATTTTATGACCACAGTTCGTGGCTTCCTCGCCCCGTTCACCGTTCTCGGAGCGCCAGTTCTGTGAGCATGCTCAATGTTCAACTTGTCCTGATGGTATAGCGAACATTTTCAAAAGGCTGCTTTTTTACTAGTTCTTCGATTTTCTCCCACGTTTCGCCTGTAACTTCTGGGATACCGTCGATCCTGACGTTCATTAGTCTTGTCTGATTTTCGATGAGTCCACGTTTTCTTCTAGTCTCTGCAATTGCTTTTATAGAGTGTTGTTGGCACTTGGCTGGCTGTTAAACTTAACCCATTCACACTGGAGGTCAGTCATCTCCTGCTGTGTGTACTGGAGGCTGTGCTTCAAGTCAGACATCGACTTTAATGTCTCAGCCTCAAAAACTTGTAGAAACATGCCAAGTTTTGGAAAACACTTCTACACACATGTATGCACCGCGACTTCTCGATGAAGCCCCGTAGTGACGAAATCTGTGTCCCCGCTGTAGTGACAAACTTGTGACATTTCCAGCTGGATTAAACAATAAGAGTATATATATATAGTAAGCAAAAATCTTCGAAAAACACTATGGAAAAAATTCACAAGAAAAACAATGCAGATTTCTGACAATTAAACAAATTAGCGATATATCCACTTCCACGTATATTGTTTTGTTTTGGGAGGCATTTCTCATTAAAAGAACAGGCTATTTCATTCAAACTATTAAAAACTGTTTAACCATGCGCAAGAAACACTAGATATTTTTATTATCTGCAAATGCAAAACTAACTATGTCTATTAAAAATAATTTCCTAAAAAAATATTGCATAGATATTTCTCATCTTTCAGAATATTTATTCGTTGCTACAGACAGATATTGCTAATGACAGACAAATTACATGGTTTGGTTTCTGGTTGATTTGTTCTCTGCTTGATTCCAATGTCAAATTACTGCATCTGGATGGACAATAACCATTGAATAACATCTGTTCCTTAATGGATATCATCACCATTGCTATCTCATATTCCCCAGAAGCCATTCCCAACCCTCTCGGGAAATTACCCTTTTGTTCCGCCTGCAGTTGTGAGACTGATACTTTAAGTGCTTTCCCTCGTGAGGAAAACAGTGACGGATGTAGCGTTAGAAGCCACACATAGCAACTGGAGTGGCACAGTGGTGCCACCTATGGTAAATAGCAGCAAAAAGTGCAGCTGCTGCATAATGAATGAGTCGGGATTCGGTGGAGCCAACAATTGGGAAATATCTTAATGGGAAGGCTGCATGTTTGTGTTATGATTTCTAGGTTGGCTTTGATGTGGCGTTTGCCAGTGTTGCCTGGGAACAATAATATGGTGGGTTCTCCTGGGCTCTGAAGTGAGGAAAATCTATATGAAAGTACTTGTCCGTAAAATGGCAAAACTGTCCCTGGATCAGTCAGGATAGAAATAATGAGCACCACAATTATAACTAAAATAACTTACAACATATTTATCTGCATTTATTGCCCATGGGCGGTTAAGTCAAAATATTCTTAAATTTTGGGGTTGGCGCTAATGCAAACATAGTTGGTAATGGAGATTTAACAAGATTTAACAAGATTGCCATCCCAAATAACAAGTTCCAGATGGCAAGTGGACAAGGAAGCCATTGGCTTATCGAGAGTCCAACAATTTTTTCATCTATGTGTAGCCCACCCTTATCAAATATCTGTCAATTCTATTTTTAAACATATTCACACTACTAGCATTAACGCAATCATTTGGCAGTTTGTTCCATTCATTTATCACCCTGTGTGAGAAAGAGTACTTTCTCATGTCCAACCTACACTGCTCCTTAACTAATGCTGCTTTGTGTCCTCTGGTTCTACTGCCTTCTTTAAGTTTGAAGAACATATTCCTATCAACATCCTCATAACCGTTTACTATTTTAAACACTTCTTTTTGGTCTCCTCTTAGTCTCCTGGTCTCTAGTGTTGTCAAACCACATTGTAATAAGCAACTTTCATAACTAAAGTCTCTCAATTCTGGAATCATTTTAGTTGCTCTTTGTTGTATTCTTTCTAGCTTGTCTATGTCCTTTTTATGATACGGCCTCCATGCTTGAATACAATATTCCAAATGTGGTCTAACTATTGCTTTGTACAGGGGTACAATTAGCTGTTTCTCCTTATACATGATAGACTTTGATAGTTCTCCTAATTAACCCTAGAATTTTATTTCCTTTTGAAGCAGCAATCCCACATTGCTCTGAAACTTTCATGTCAGCACTAAATGTTACTCCTAAGTCCTTTTCTTGTGTGGTTCTACCTAGTATAGCATCCCCCATTTTATATTCTTCATCCATGTTTCCATGTCCTATGTGTATGCATTTACACTTCCCAAAAGTTAATAACATTTGCCATTTTTCTGACCATTTAACTAATTTATCTAGATCATCCTGTAAATGTTGTTTATCTGTATCATTTGTAACCTTTCTGAATACTTTTGTGTAATCTGCAAATTTGAATACTTTACTAGTTATGTCATCTTCAAAATCATTTATATATATTAAAAACAGTATAGGGCCTAATACTGATCCCTGTGGTACCCCACTCAAAACCAATTTCCAGTTTGAAATCTCACCATCTACTATTTGTCTTCTGTGTGTAAGCCACTTTTCTATCCAGTTGATTACATCATTACCATGGGCTTTTAGCTTAAGTAAAAATCTTTGGTGTGGCACTTTATCAAAAGCTTTCTGAAAATCTAAGTAGACAACATCCACTGGTGACCTGTCATCTACCCACTTTGTAATTTCTTCAAAAAACATAAGAGATTGGTTAGACATGACCTTGCTTTTAGGAACCCATGTTGAGACGTATTTATTACATTATGTTTTACAAGGAATTCCACCATGTGGTCTCTAATTAATGTTTCGAGTAATTTACATACAACTGATGTTAAACTCACTGGTCTGTAATTTTCTTGCTTGTTCCTCGATCCCTTCTTAAATAGCGGCGTAATGTTTGCTTCTTTCCATTCTGAAGGAACTATTCCTTCTTCTAGTGACAAGTTAAACAATTTTGCAAGTGGTGTACTAATTTGCTCAACAATTTCCTTAAGTAGTTTTGGTGGTATCCCATCAACTCTCGGTGATTTATTATCTTTCATCTTCTTAATTTTCTTTGCTATCATTTCAGATTTACCCCCTGCAGAAATAAAGACAAAATAACATTTATATATATATATATATATATATATACACAAAATAACATATATATGTGCACTGTCTGTTGCACAGATTTTATATATTTTGCTGGTAGGCACCTCAAATGCACTGTGGTCAAATACGGTAGATATATCTGTGTTTATTTCTCTGTCTGTCCATCTACCTAAACTTTAGGCTGCAGTTTTTCATGCAGGTTAGTGGATATACACCGCCCTGCACTTAAAAAAAATCAGAAATCAAGCCCCATGGATTGTTCACATCGCTGACAGCACCTCCTACTGGACTTGTGTAGTATTAGTTTTCTGCATCGAACTACTTGACAGCGCTAGTATAAACTGTACAGGTGACAAGCCACCTAGATCAAGTATAGTGCACAGTGTTTATGTATTTTTATCTAACAAAGCCGTTCTTCATTAATTTTCTGAATCCGGAAGTACCAGCATGACCGTAGGTTTTGTTGTCCGTAGCGATAGTACTCATATTTATTAAGTTTTCTCTCCAATGCTGCTTCTTGTAAATCATCATGGATTGTTTTTTCATGAAGAACTGTGCCTCGATTGCATCTTTTTTAAAGATTACACGCATCACTAGAAAACAACTAAATTGTAAATTAATGGTGAATATATACGTAATGTCAGTGGTTAATATATGTAATGTCAGTGGTGAATATATGTAATGTCAATGGTGAATATGCATAACGTCATTGGTGAAATAACTAGTTATCATGAATACACTGTCATTTGTGCACAAATGTGGCCACAACTTGAATTAAACACATAAAACTGAGAAAATTAGAAAAAGTGACTAAATCTGTGTTCGCCATCATGAAAAAAATCTAAAAGATGTCACATGACAAATAAACCGACACATGTTGATTTAGCTTGCAAACTTTAGCCGATCTAAACTTTTAGCTGTTTTAGTGTGACAAAAACATTCCCATCTAGTATTTTTTTTGGCTTTCATAAACTCAGACATGAACTTCATTAGTTAATGGGGAAATTTTTATATTTTCTTTAAAATGTTGTGCTTCAATGAGGTGTAAGATTATTATATATCGAACTATCAAAAGTAGCGAATAGCAAAAAAAATTCGGGTGATGTGATCAGCTTCCCATGGTTATCAGCAATGTAATGTTTATCATTGGACAAATCAATTAATAAACTGTTTCTGCACCAAAGTTAGACCAACAATGTCATGTCAACTAACACCTGTCAGAAACTGACATGTTAATTAAAGTCATTAGTTTATTTCAGACAGTGCAAAAATAATTTGATACAATACATTGTGCTGTACAGTACACAGATATCATGTGTGCATGCATGTGTGCATGTGTGTGTGCATGCATGCGTGCGTGCGTGCGTGCGTGCGTGCGTGTGTGTGCATGCATGCATGCTTATCAGTTTACATTGACTAAAATAGTAGTAGAACTAAAATGGTGGCAAGACAAAAAGGCTTGCTAATACATTTAATATAATACATTGTAATGTGCCCACCCAGGCATCCTTATCTGTTTATATTGGCTAAAAACGAAGAAATAAAAAAAATGGTGGCATGAAAAAAATACGAATACATTCGTTATCGTAGTTACATAATTGTGGTACTTTGCCAGAATTATGAGAAGCTCTGTTCTGTACTAGAGATTAAGGAGATTAAGCGACAGAGTTGCCATTGTTTTCATAAAACAAATATGAATAATGTATCTGTAATACTTGAATAGCTTAATCCAACACTAAACCTCCATTACAGAAGCTTTTGATGTGTCTTACTAAACCTTTGTGAATGAAATGTCAATGTCTTATTGTGTAGGTCGCACGATGGTGTTCAGGGCTAGGGTCAATTCCATTTAATCAATTCCATTTCAAATTCAATTCAATTTAATCTATTCCAGTTCAATTAATTTTTTTATTCATTTATTTCAATTTCAATTCAAGCTCAAATCTTTCAATCCCAATTCAAATCCTATTCAAGTCTAATAGAGGAACTTTTTCAAAAGTAATAGTAAAATGTAAAGTAATAGATAATTGTCTATTACTTTTCTATTATATCTATTGCTGTAAACTTACAAAAATATTAGGTTTGTTTGCATGCTATTCCAACGGCTAGTAATTGTAAATAATGTACAAACAATGGCTGAGCCGTTATTCAAACAATTTTATGGTTTCAGAAATACCTGCTTGATGAAATAATGCAGGAGTAGCAAGCCAATTACTAATTGTTGGGATGCCCCATTGGGGTGGCTATGGCTTCACACATTCCTAGCACACACAAAGGGCATGGTTCAGGGGCTCATCCAGGATCAAATTTTTGCCAGTCCAAAATGTTTTCAGAATGTAACAAAATGCACGTGTGCACTCGATCGTGCGCACTCACGATCGCACGATAAAAAATGTAAGTATAATATTCATATATAATCAAGTTATAACAACACAATAAAAATACATATGTATATTACTTACATAATAATTGTGAATAAGTCTTAAAACACAGGGATACCTTACAGATGTGCACCATGCCTTCGACACAGAGATAAACTAGCTGGCCTAAAATACACATAAATGAGATTAAAAACACACTTAAAAAAGAGTGTTGGGCTGTTTCTTTACCAACCTTAGCCGAACTAACTTTTTTCACTAGTGCTAGTAATGAGCAATGTAGGTCTACATTTAGCTCTTAATTTTTTTCTATACAAAATTTCAACTAATATGTTTTGGAAGTATCATGTCGCCAAGTTAGTTCCCGCTGCTTGTACACTTGACATGAGAGACATCTCATCCAGTGTGAGGCAGTATAACAATTATTCATTCCTTTCCACGCATCACTTGCAACTTTAACTTCAAATAATCAAACACTTCTCGAAGAATGCCAGGCTTGAAAGGCACCTTCTCCACCCTTTTCTGATTTGTCCTATCTGAAAGTAGGGAATCTTGCTGCTGAAGAAGGAACTTGTATCCCGATGCACCGCAAGCAGATCTCAGCAGCAGTGCCTCCTGTATGGTAGCTGACAACCTTCCACACATCCCTCCTTGTGTTAGAGCTTCTAGATGATATCGTCCAAACAACCTGCAGATCGTGCTTCCTGTTTTGTTTTGGCCTTCATTAAGGGTCCTGCGTTTCCTCCTTGTCTAACAGAGGTTTGCTTGCACTTGCTTGATCATGTCACACATCTTTGCACATGGCCTTTCTGTCACATCATTTGTTTGCTTGGAGTATGCACCGTCAGTAGCAACCTCTTCAGCTGTGGGAGAAAGGGAGAGAGGGAAATAAAATACGCAAAAAATTATAACGTCAGAATTACTAAATAAAATGTTACATTTGTCAATTTTTCAGCACCACTGAAAAGCATTTATTACATAATCACATATACACGATGGCTGTAGTATTTTCTGCCTGTCCTCCGTGACATTGTATTGATCCTGTCTTGGTATGGGAAATGTAGCTTCCATTAACAAAATGATTCCAAGAAACTCCTGATTTCCAGTGCAGACAGGAGTCATCACTGACAGAGGTGCCATCTGTTGAATGCTTGCATAACTAGTACTGTACTTGCACATGGTCTGCAGCATACTGTTCAGTATGTTAACCTCTACTAATCACAATGTTGATTAGTGATATAATTATTACCCATTTAGATTCCATGAATTGCAGACATGATGTACTTTATTTTCCTCAGATATCAGCAAAATCTTGGTTTAGGATTTGATGCAAGTTGTGCTTGTCTGAAAGAAAACTAAATTCCCTTCAAAATCTGTCACTACTGTTGTTGTATGTTGTACATGTATATGTTGTACATGTATATGTTGTACATGTATATGTTGCTATATAAGTTTATCGAAGTAAGGACAGACTGTCGCTTTTGCAGTTCTTTCTTTCCATTTACCAGTGAGGCCTTGTGGACATTGCCTAATGTCTTTATATAAGCAAAAATCATGTACCCTCTGTTAAGTACCCAAATTGATTTGAATAGAACATGTTTGAAAGAGTTTATAAATATAAACATCTATATAAATGTCTATATTCCAGATTTAAAAAAATCCAATTTAAATTTTAAAAATTCAATTTTTTTTAAGCATGATTTTTTCAACCCTGACCTCAGTTGCCCGAACCATTTCTATTTTTAGTTTCTTGGATTCAGCACATTGACTCACTATAACAACATGGAAGCATGCTCGCTTGCATGCATGCATGCTTGCACATGAACACACACGCCCGTGTATGCATGCATACACGCACACGCACACGCACACGCACACGCACACGCACACGCACACGCACACACACACACACACACACACACACACACACATGATGTCATGATAATAAAATGGGTTAAGAGCTAAGCAGGAAAATGCCCCATCATGTCTAAATGCAGACATCTGCAACTGTAACTTGTCAAAAAACGTTGATTGAAAGATTGCAGGAAATGGGAAGTCGTAGGCAGAAGCAGTAGAACTGGAGGGAAGGTGTTTCCTAGATCAACAGGGAGAGGGAAGGGTCAACTGTTAAGTGGTAGGTGGGCCACATGTGTGCCAATATCTATCACATGAATAATTCCATGCTAGAAATTAAAGTGCCCCATTTAAGCATGTAGCATCCATGAATGTTGCACAAATAATAAACTTTGCTTTGCATGTAAAGTACTGATCACAAGTCTTTCTGTATCGTCCAGCACCAAGCACCCTCTCTCCAAGGAACACAGTTGGATCATCATTTTCTGGCTCCTGAGACAACTCTCAGCATCATGTGCCATTCATGTTTCTGGTATTAATAAGGTTTGTAACAAACAGATCCATAGTTCTTCAGAATATGCGAGGTTCACCTCCTTCGAAGACCAACTCATCCCTTTAGAGCTACAAATGTGAAGAAAATTACACGTCAATGCATGAAATGATATACCTGGGGTAGTACATAATCCAATTCTGCCATCGGCAACATGCAAAATAATGATGACCTACCATGTTCAGTAGTGTCCAGTCAATGCATTTAGCATATGCTAGCAATGGACTTGCTAGATACTATTCAATGTACTCTATGTTGGCATAAGCATCATTTATGCGTAAAAAACAGAAAGTTAAAGGTTTACACATTTGAAATTGATGCATGTTCATCTTAGCCGATATTCATCTTGATTGGTGTTAGTTTTATGTTCGTCATTTCTTGATATTACTAACGTTGACTGCACGTTTACGCATTTGAAATCTGAGCAGACTACTTTCATTTCATTTCCTTCAACATCAGAGCAAAATGGCATACAGCTTTCACGTTCAGTTTTGGAGCAAAATTGTAAATAAACAATAATAACAATTTGGATGTGCATGTTAGCCTTTTCTGTGGTGCCCATTAGAGACATATATTTTAAAAAGGAATTAAATATTTTGTCTTCAAAATGTCTGGTAATTGTTACACTGTTACACTGTTACGTAGGCGTACTAAGGCTTGACGCTGTTGTTGTGTAATGAGCTTGACCGTGGCCTATAGGATGAATCAGTACCCGTGTAATCATCATCAAATTCACGAGGCCCGGGTGGCTAATCGGACCTCGGCAGGCCACCAACGATCCTGATTGTCGGAATTGTCAGCCATTGCATTGATCAACCGGTGTGTGGACTGAAGTGTTAAAATGCGGCTGTACAATGCCAAGTGATGACGGTTGGCGGAAGATTTGCGGAATATTGTTGATACCGCTAGATTGTCTTGACGACAAACGTGTTGACCATGTTGTAGCTAATGCGCGTCCATCCACGCATACGAGTCCAGAACGTACAACAATATGGCTGAATTATCATCGACAGTGTGAAGGATTATCGCTTGCTCGCGCGTGCAATGTTGTCGAGTGCATTGTCGGGGAATTCTCCTTTTAGACCCATTGCATCCATTTGTATCCATGGCATTGTGGCCCTTGTGTGGACCGAACTTATTTGTGGACACGGTTCCTTGGAGAAGTGAACTGAATTAGCATGGGAAAATATTTCATCATCACCATAGTGAATGTGTTGGATGCAAAATTAATTCTTCCATCAAAACCTGTAAGTTCATCAGGTATATGTGATGTGATTCAACGCAAATATATTCATTCACAGCCCCAGACGCGTATCTATAGAGAACTGATTTAATTGCCGATGTCTGCGGTCAGTGGTGCTGAAAGTCTTGCCAAATTTGTGTAATTTTGATTGGCGTCTGAGGAAGAATCATTGGTGGCGATGGAGTATGAGTCGCCAAGGAACTTTGCCTCGATGATTCAGAGTATCAATCAGGAATTGGAGGATAAAGGTAATTGGATATGAATTTGTGACATGTTTCGTTGCAACAGATGTCTATTGTTGTGGACAAAGTGGGCATTGTTCTGCTGGAAATATTTCTCAGGTGTGACTGTCTTGGCTGTCAGGTGTAACCAGTGTGTTGTTCAGGCCTTTCACAGGGGCAATTTGCCCATTCATACGGGCAATTTGCCCTTACCTCGCTCTGCCCATATGAGATTCATATGTAATATGTACTAACTAAACAAACTGAAGAAAAAACGTTTTGCCCGTACAACATTCTACACTGCCTGTCAGATGTGACTATTTTGGCTTTCAGATGTGACTATTTTGTCTGTCAAATGTGACCATTTTGTCTGTCAGATGTAACTATTCTGGCTGTCAAAATGACTGTTTTGGCTGTCAAATGTGACTGTTTTGGCTGTCATATGTGACTATTTTGGCTGTCAGATATGACTATTTTGACTGTCAGTTCTGCAGCCAGTCTATTGACTTATATACCTTATTACCATTGATAAACATCTGGCCAAACACCTTCACTTTTCATACACCAACTATGTACAAAAAACCTCTGAAGTTGTAGAGTTTAACACACTGTATTATCAGTGACACCACCCTCAATGTTGAAGACACTACGAATGTTGCCATGGCAATGTCCCATCATTAAGAGGTCCATTTCCGTGATCACAATCAGCACTTCTCGTTAAGGTAGAATAAACAGCCTACCGGTGGGCATGTCGGCAATTACACATTTTACCTGTCCTGTACGCACAAAACACGAAAATTAACCTGAGGCACTCGAAGTGAATTATACAGCTGAAGCCGGCTCGTAATGGCCACATGTTGAGTGTGTTTTTGCCTTTGGTCTATCCCGTGAATACATGGCAGATGTTGTGTCCGTAGTACCCTGTGTGCAGGTGAGGCGTGTGTCACCTATATATCTCGCAACTTTTGTTTCCGTGTGCAGTATTTCTCTTGGGTGTCTTCTGTGTGTCGAGTTCGTTGTTCATCTCGATGTCCATATCTCGTCTAAGCAACCAGCACATTTACATTCACCGCTCACTTCAGCAAGACAGGCTAAACAGCTGTGATCATCTACCACTAGTTTTGATCTACTTTTTGTTCCCAGTGTTGAAACATATATGGGAACTAGGGTTTTCTCCATTGCTGCACACCTTTGTGATTCACTGCCTGTTGGTGTTAGATCAGCAAGAAACAATAACATTTCACCATATTCTGAAGACTCCTCTGTTTAATCTTGTTTGCTCTCCTTAGCGCATTCATCCATTTGTTAACAACTTTAACATTGTATATAGATGTTGAGACTGCCTGAGCCTTTCGTTCTGAAGCACTTCTGAGGTCTGGTTTCTAAAGATTTACTTTGTCTTCGTATTGTATTGTTCCATTCCTTTCTGGAATTGGGGAAACACTTTTAATATTGGAAATATTTGACTGTGCTGGTAAATTTGCTGTTATATTGATTGCCTTGTTTTCGTACCAGGTCGGGTCTGTAAGTTGGCCTGGTAAACATGAAGGTATTTACTAGGAGCATCTGCCCTACTGAGGCTGGTCTGATATGCTGTAATTAAGGATGCCTGTGTGGTTAATTAATCATATCAATGCATACCTTAATCTGCCCATGTAATTAACCTGTGCATACAGCCATCTATCATGATCACTGGAAGTATCAACACCAGATAGTGCAGGATTGTAGTTAGTGTAGGCGTGTGCAGGCATGTGTGCGTGCATGTGTGCATGCATGGGTGCATGCATATGCATACCTGAGCTCATGGGTACTTGTGTACATGGATGTGTGTGTGAACATTGTCAGTATGTCTTTGTAGTGAGATAAAAATTGGGAATTATAATTAGATATGACCAGTATTCATGAGAAATATGACAAAGAAACACATTCTTGATATAAAACCCGGTAATCACAAATAATTAGAAATATGATTTTTTTGCTATTACATAATATGTAGAAAAAAGTCAATATGTTACCAATAAATACTTAGGTCTACTTGAAATACAAACATCAAATTAATTACTCCTATAAAACAACGTTTAATTAAAATATTTATATTACATAAATTACCATTACAAGAATGCGCTTAACACTGACTTTTGAGCCAACCCCTATAACTTTTAAACGTTTGAGCCAACCCTACAACTTTGCAACTGTTGAGCCAACCCCTATGACTATGACATTCAATGCTTCAGGCCCCTTGCTAGTCAGCAGTTGGGGATGACAAGTATATGGCTCTTCCCTCCATAATTCCTCTGCCTTTCTTATCTGCTGTCAATGCAGTGGGAAGTCTAGTCCCTTGGGAAGGGGATAATAACATCCTCCTGGATGTGGGAAGGCTGCTGTGCCTTACTCCCAGAATTTTCAGTCATTTTCGGAAGATGGTTCACTGGATCAGCTGATTGTCACATTGAGTGAACCTCATCATTTAATGTGGACTTTATTCGTTGAATATTGGAGGATGTAACTTTTGAAGATCAGAACATACAAGACATACAAGACATACAAGACATACAAGACATACAAGGTAACACAGACTTCAAAGGATTTGTTTGAGAGCCTGTGCTTTGAAAACAGATTAGAAAAGGTTAGTTGATTCTGAGATGACATTTAAAGAAACTGGATTCTGTTCATCACTGTCACTATTTTGAAGAAGATTTCGCTTGACAACAAGTGAAACTCCATCCACACTGAAACTGATTCTTTTTCGAACGTTTCGGAGCAACATTGACGATGGTGACTACAGAGCCTACAGCAGAAAGTAAGATTTTATTTTCAGTTGCAGGAGAGATTTCAATTATTTAAATGTATGCAACTAACTGATGTTCAACTGTCCAATCTACGAATCATTTAACATAGCAATATTACCTTGCATTGTGGGTATTCGTAAGTTGGTCGGCTGAAGTGGAAACAGGATGTTTGTAGATGCTGTTCAGGGAAGTGTAATTTAGTTAACCAGTAAACATGTCATTTGGGTCCCTTGTGTATAAAGTTAATGGTTTTTGGAGACATGTTTGTAGCTGTTAATTAAAAATGGTAAAAAAAGATAAATACATAATGGGTCTTTTATATAACACAAATTAACAGTGGTTAACATTTCACTCCCAGCGGACCTGTTCATCTGACTACCAGCTCAATTTCTCTATGAAGCATTCCACAATGCTGCATTCATTTATGCAATTCTGTCAATGTCATTTATAATTTATGTAATTCCACTGATGGCAGGATCATTTTTATCACTAAGACCCCGTAGCAATGGGAACGAATGAAACTACTCACGCATCAAATAGTGACAAGAGCCTATTGCACTCATCATTATGACTGCACTGCAGTCAAATCTTGTTTCCAAGGACCCCACATTGCCCAGCTTAGTGATGCAATTCTTGGTGGACACCGGAATTTAATATCTGGCAGGTAGTTTGGAGTAGTTATCGGATTAGAAATACGTAAGATTCGCATCAAAGTTTGATCCATGACAACCCATTGAAACTAGGAACACATCAGAGTTTTTCAGCACAGCAGAATTAATTATTCATAAATTTTGCTATTGGATTTTTTTCCTGTGTGGGACAGATATACTGATCTTGCATGTTGTAAGGTTTCTGGACTAGTAGTAATTTTTTATTTTGTCCTTGCACTACATACTTCCTATTTTTGTCCAGATTGAATTAGGAAAATATGGGATGTTCATTAAAATACTTAATAAGTATTCTTTACTTGAAGGACCATCTATACTAAGTAGTGGCTATCATTTTTAAAATTCATTCTTTGGGGGATGTAGCAAAATATTGTTTAGCTTATTAAGAGTCCTTTGCCTATAATTACAATGAATCCGTTGATTTGGTCTCATTTCATGGGAGGAGATTGAAAAGCTTGATGAAGTAAGACGTAGAAAACAGAGATGACCCCTGTATATGCAGCAACTCATCAGATATTTTTGTTACATAAAAAATTTAAACCATTATTGGTTTCGTTAAAATATTTGCAAATGTCACAAATAACACCATGTCCTGTACCTAAACCTAGAGGATTAACCTTATGATGCCCTTCCCACAATCTTCCTGGCAAGCCCACAGGAGCCCTGTGCCTTTTAGTAAGTTTGTCTGAAAATGTATCCTGACAAGACTTGTGATTTACAACATGGAGTTGATTTTATAGAGGATCGCGTTTCTAGTAGTAAATAAACCGAGTTGTTTTTACAGTGGAAGCTATTTTCAGATGCAAGGTGATGGCGGCTTTATTTACAGCTGCTTGCCCAAAATACTTGTGCCGATACTCATTAAATTGTGACTTGTGAGAGATAATCACCATGTCAAATTTGATGTTTCAAGAAACCAAAATGTCAGTCCATTCCTAGTATTTAACATCTGTTTTCCACATCCGTTATGGCAGTTTCAAAATTGATTTTCCTGCGTCCTTAAGGGATTGGAAACATTTTGTTATGTCAGATGGGGAAACGTCTGTTGATACAAAACTGATTAATTTTGATGGCTAATGGTCTATTCTCCAGGCACAAACATCCTTTGTCAATGCTCGTGTTAGCATAGCACAGAAAGACAGTCGAAAACATTAAAAATGGTGTTTAATTTTGTAGTTAAATTTAAATGTTTTTGGTGTGTTAATAATAATTTTTAGTCTGCTCTGCTTCATAAATCTAAAATTAACAAGCTCATTTGCATATTAAATTACATTTTATTTTAATAGTATAACAGTATTTTCACAGTATAAATCTATTTAGTATAGTTGTTTAAAAAACTGTTTAACATATTTACAAAAGCAGTCTCATAAGTAATATGTTGGCTTTATGGTAAAAAAATCTTGTACATTATTATGATTAGGTCAGACACATGTACCTAATATAGAAACTGGCACCATACTCTGACTTATACATAATATATGTGGACGTCATTGATGTTGTGGTTTTTATGACGTTTGACCCCCTTGAGCCAGCTTTTGACTGGCCTTCCAATCAGTGGACATTGTATACGCGCAGTCAGTGGTTAGCATTTTCTAGGAACACTGTCAGTTGTCATTGCCTTCTAGGAAACATGATCAGCTTGAAGGAGTAGATTCCACCGGAATACCTTGGCATGTGGCCTGTCTACCTTGATCAGACTGTCTTGTCTGGAGACAGTCCAGGTTTGTTGTCCAGTTGGCAATACAGCCCAAGGCTTAGCAGCCCACTTGTAGAATGTGGCCTCCCAGTGAACTGGACCAGGGCTTGAATCCCCTTGTGGCCTGAGCAGTTGTGTTCGCAACTCACTGCCCCAGTTCACTGAGTGGAATAAAAGAACATTTGGCTAGACAGTGGGTTACAACATTGTTTTTGTGCAGTAATTGCAACGCGGCTGAACTCTTCCCAGAGAAGTTTATCTTTATATGGTGTAGTGTCTGTTCATTGGGACTTATCAAAGCACTTTACACTTCACTCTCTAGTAAACCTGTTGATTCAATTACAGTCTCAGTTTCTCTGGAAACCATTCAGCCAGTCTGCAATGAATGCACAAAAGTTATTCATACATCTAATTCTAACACTTTTTACAGTACAGCGTTATCGATCCTGTTATCTACATTTATTGTCCATAAATATTCATGTTTTTGCTAGTTAAATTAATTTCTTGTATGTGAGTGTTTTTATAGACATGCACAAAGCATATGCATCTTATTCCAATCAATATAGCATTATTTGTAGGAAATCATCAATAATTTTTGTGTGGGAATTTGTTCAGACTGCATTTATGGTTTCAGTAATATAAATTATGGTTTCTGCATTGACTATGTTTGCCATGCATAATTGATATGTACAGTGTGTGGTGAAGTTAAACTGTTTTAATGTATATATTTGGGTGTTACTAAGTTAATACAGAAATTTCAATATATATATATATATATATATATATATATATATATATATATATATATAATATTATATATGTAATGCAATATCTCAAAAACTACTGAACCAATTTTCATTAAAAAAAATTTACTGTGGCCTATTTATCAGTTCATCAGACAAAAAGGTTTTATTCCCTGAAAAAATTTAAGGCTAGGGTTTGGGTTAGACTTAAATATGGGCATTGGATTAGGGTTAGGTAATCATAACTGGTTCATTGAGCACACGCATGCAAGCATGCATGCACGCACGCACCCACACACACACACACACAAATGTATACAAAGAATAGAAAACATTACATGTATATTTGTGATGTGTTGATAATGGGGATGCAAGCACAGCGGTGCTACAACATTGTCAGTGGGAGTGTCTGGAAGCAAGAAAAAGGAGAACAGTCAGCCAGAGAAGCTAATTACCCGGGCTGATTCAGAGGTGCAGGGAATTACCTGGATCTGCCCATGTGTATACAACCAGAATTCCTCGGTTAATTACTCGTGAACCTTGGACAGGGAAATCCCAAGAACCTGTGCATTCCAGCATTGCCGGCTGGCCGAGTGGTAGACCCAAGCTGTTTGTCAGGGCTAGGGAGTGAAGCCTTTGGGTAGTTGGTTGCACACACTCACACACAAGGCGGTTTGATTGGACCAGTCTCGGAGGAGTATCTGGCTGAGTGGGTGCGGTCAGCACTGTTTGTGACGTGAGACTGAGTCCTATGTAAAATTTCGGATAATTCACATTGATTTTAGGGTGAGTTTTTGCAACGTTTATTTTGTGTTTTAGTGTAACCATGATTTGCAGTCTCTAAATGGTCAAGGACGCCCACAATTATGGCAGGTTTTGCTCCATCTGCAGCCTTTGAAAATTAATTGATGAAGTAAATTATCGCATTTGTCATTTTTATTGTTTAATTATTGATTTATTCAGAATGGCAACAGCGTTGGGTAGAATGGCTGGAGAAAGACGTTGATTTCACAAATGATTTGAGCAACGATGTCCTGAATGGGATATTCAAATTGAAGAAGAATTTAGAATGCCTATTACATATATATTATAAATTTATGCATCCGATATGGGTTATATTGGTGTAGTGATTGGAGCTGGTATTGATTCCCACTTCTTAGATTTATTATATAATTGATATGCTTTTTGGCCAACGTTGATAACCTGAAAAAAATCCCTTCTTATTTAGATCTGTTCTCTGGTAGATAAACGTTATTTAATGGCTACTGATTGGTGGTAATGATCTTGTATAGGTTATGTGGACTGAACGACTCTCCTTAGATGACAACTAGATGTTGATCTTAAACATTATCTTGGTTTTATCTTCATTAGCTGTGTAGAAATGTCTACATTTGTAGAGTGTCGAATATTTCCAGTTTCATTATGGATTATATAGTGCGTGCATGCGTGTGTGCGTGCATGTGCATATATGTGATTGGTATATATTCACATAGAAATTGCATAGGCGAAACATTCTTCATGTTTGTAATGTGAGAATGGTCTTTATATTATCTTATATATATATATATATATATATATATATATATATATATATATATATATATATATATATATATATATATATATATATATATCATATATAACAGCAGTTTGATGCTATCAGTATCAAACAACCACCAGAACCTTGTAGGCATGATATATTTTATGGTTTCTTGGTACAAAGACATCAGCTTCCCATGAGCTGTCAAAGGAGTTAACCTACTTTTCCAAGAATGGGCCCACGGGGATGATAACATTTCCACCTTCCACCCAAGGGTGCCAATTGAGCTAACAACCCTAGAGGGTATGCCCTTTCTCTGTGCTCCCATGAAGCAGCTTCAGCACTGGATAGCATCTTCATGAGTTAATTGAGTATGGATCACGAAAATATTTCATGTTCTTTTTTTCCTGATGTTTGCCTATAGGCGGTTATTAATGTCTACTTATATTTGTTACCAGTGTGATATAGATTTTACTGTTGGACCTTTTGAAAAGACTTGCCAGTTATTTGGTAAATTTAAAAACACCGGCTGGTGGTGTGGTACATTTAACCACACCTCTGCTGGCTGTATAGTCCATTTAAACACACCTGTGGCAGAATGGTCCGTTTAAACACACCTGCAGATTGTATGGTCCATCTAAACACCCCTGACAGCTGTGTGGTACATTTAGACACACCTGCTGTCTGTATGGTCCGTTTAAACACACCTGATGGCTTTATGGTCCATTTAAACATACATGCTAGCTGTATGGTCTGTTCAAACACACCTGTTGGCTGTGTGGTCCATTTAAATACATGATGGCTGTATGGTCCATTTAGAAACATCTGCTGGCTGTATGGTCTGTTTAGGCACACCTGCTGGTTGTATGGTCTGTTTAAATACACCTGGTTGCTGTATGGTCCATTTAAACACACCTGCTGGCTGTATAGTCCATTTAAACACACCTGCTGGCTGTATGGTCCATTTAAACACACCTGCTGGCTGTATGGTCTGTTTAAACACGTTATTTGCATGGTACATTTAGATACATGCTAACTGTAATCTCGCTCATTGACAGATGTTCTCTGTGAAGAATTCAGCCAAGCTACAGTCGGCATACAAAAGCTGTTTGTTCATATCATTCCCACACTGTCCTCAACAAAGTGTTACTGTACATATGCACCATGTTTGTTGGCCATAAATAAATATGTTTAGTTGATTTGGATGTATTTTTGCCAGGTTAATTAATTAGGCAAGTGCATGTTGTTCTAGATGTGGTGTTTACCTAGATCTACTGGTCTTCCCTGGTCCGTATCCCACATCCTGGGTGGTCCAGACATGTTGAACCTCACCCAGCCTAGATCACACCGTGGTCCAGCTATGTTGAGACATGCTTGGTCCTCCTGATGAATCTTTCCTGGCCAATATGGGTTTAACTTGAACCTCAGTTGCCTGAACCATTTCTATTTTTAGTATCTTGGATTCAGCACATCGACTCACTATAACAACAAGCACGCACGCTCGCTCGCATGCATGCATGCTTGCACATGAACACACATGCATATGCATGCATGCACACACGCATGCACGTATGCACACACGCACACATGTATGCAACTTTCTCAGATACATAGTATATTATTTTCACAATGTGCATGCATGTGGGCATGCATGCGTGCCACTGCACTTTGAACATGATGTCATGATGATAAAATGCGTTAAGAGCTAAGCAGGAAAATGTCCCGCCATGTCTAAATGCAGACATATGCAACTGTAACTTGTCAAAAAACGTTGATTGATAGATTGCAGGAAATGGGAAGTCATAAGCAGAAGAAGTAGAACTGTAGGGAAGGTGTTTCCTAGATCGACAGGAAGAGGTGTAAATATTATGGGAAGGGGTCAACTATTAAGTGGTAGGTGGGCTCCATTTGTTTCACGCTCTACCCATGTTTTTGTTTCATTAAAACTACCAATGGTAATGAAAATAAGGCCAGTTGCCAGTCCGGAAAATGGACTACAAACATTTAAAAAAATCAACAAATCTTGCCATGGCAGTAACATTGTAAAAATATTGAAACCGATATGCATATTATATATTGTTGATGAATATTCTAGAATTACGCAGTCCGGCTCTGAGTGAAAACATCAGCTGGTCAAGCTTGTCCGACACTCCCTTGACCGGTGGTGGCAGCTTACGATTCGTTGACCAGTGAGACGTGTTTTATTAGCCATGTCATTGGATAAGTGCACCTCTTAGCAATGCTTGAATGCATGTAAATTAGGTGACCTTTTGGAAAACCTGGCTGGTGAAGGGAGGCTCTGGCCGGTGAAGGCCGTAAATATGGTGGAACATGGTATCAGTCTTGGGGTCAGTTACATTGTAATTGGATTTGGCAATTCCAGAATTGGATTTGGTGTTTTGTTTTTAAAAGTAATTGGAATTTATGAGAAAATAATATTTTTTTTCAACTACATCATATTATATTGTACTGATTATTTGTTGTGAATAATTTGAGTTAAAAAGTTACGTGTTGTGTATATCATATTTGTATGCGATTATGTACAGTAATAAGCATAAATTACATATCGCGGCTTTAAAATATGTTTTTTTTGCGTTGAGTATGTCTATGTTCACATACTGTTATTTTGGTATGGAATTGGAATTGGTATTTTGTAATTCATATTTTTTAGATAGAATTAGAATTGGTATTTGCAATGGTAATTAGTATGCGTTATTGGAATTGGTATGTGTGATTGGAATTGGTATGTGTAATTGGAATTAGTATGTGTGATTGGAATTGATATATGTAATTGGAATTGGTATGTCAAATGGTAATTGGTATGTGTAATTGTAATCAGTATGCCTAATGGTAATTGGTATGTGTAATTAGAATTGGTATGTGTGATTGAAATTGGTGTATAATGGTAATTGGCATGTGTAATTGTAATTGGTATGTGTAATTGGAATTGGTATGTCTAATGGTAATTTGTATGTGTTATTGTAATTGGTATGTGTAATTGGAATTGGTATATGTAATTGGAATTGGTATGTGTAATGGTAATTGGAATTGGTATAATGTCATTGACTCCAAGTCGACATGGTGTTATCATATTCAGAATATTTATTTGCATCTTTCATTTGACCCACTTGTTTTTATGTTCAATTAGTCTGACCCCTTGAAGGCTCCCTGTCTTGTCTGTAGTTTCACTAGTCATACATCCAATGATTGCTGATAATTGTGATGACCAGGGTTCGGTTGTTGACATTTCAAAGCTTGGGCAATTTCAGTTGCTTCACATTGCCACAGTTCACTCAGCTGTATAGACGAGAACCTGGCTGTAGACAGTCGTGGATATGTGAACGAATAGTTGCATTTTTTTTTAATGTTTGCCAGAGAAGTCAAGTATGTGTTGGAAGGAACATTGTGCCTGAAGGTTCAGCGTACAGCGCCTTGAGCAGTCCTAAGGATTGGATATCGTGTTATATACATATATATATATATATATATATATATATATATATATATATATATATATATATATATATATATATATATATATATATATATATGTATATATATATATATATATATATATATATATATATATATATATATATATATATGTGAATAGACCAACGAAGGAAGCCTCTTCCTCCTGAGGTAGACCTAACCCTATCACACAGTCTCCTTATTCCCCACTGTGGTGATGATTTTGTGGTCTGTGTTTAATCAAGTGCTTTTTCTGAGCACTACCCAGGCATAATTTATGTGCCAAAATAACCATGATGCCATTCATAAAACATGCAATATCCACATGTTTTATTTATGGCTACACTTTGAACTTGTAATTTTAGTTGTACAGGGTTCTTACTGAACAGATGGTACTACCGACAGCTAACAGTTGTCAGACTCGATGACTGATTGTCGAAGTATGGATGATATCCTTTCCCAGCCAAGTTTTGCAAGCAATAGCTGTGCTCGTAGAGCAAGGTGAACATTTACACTCACATTTACACATCGTCCTGAACTATGGACACCATGTGTTGTAGTTCACATGTTTTTTACTTCAAGGAATAAAAATGATAGGTGTGTCACATCATGTAGCATGTTGTGTAACACATCATGTGATAGTGTAATGCATCATGTAACACATCATGTAATAATCATATAACACAGTGTGTAACAGTGATACACACTGTATTAACATACTGCTACACACTGCTACATGCTAACACATCATGTAACACATTATGTGACATATTGTATAACAATATGTAACACTGTAATGAAGTGTGTAGCATATTGTGTAACAATATGTAGCACAGTGTGTAACACATTGTGTAACTATATGTAGCACAGTGTGTAGCACATTGTGTAACAATATGTAGCACAGTGTGTAACACTGTAACACAACATGTCACACATTGTGTAACAAATTGTGTAACACATCGTGCACCTGTATAGCACAGTGTAACACATCATGTAACACATTGTGTAACACGCCATGTAGCACATTTGTTTAACATCACGTAGCACATAGTGCCAGCATATTTGAATATCACCTGTTTCACTAGGGCAATTAATAGAGATCTGTATTCAACATATAGCTTAATTTTTACAAAATCTGTCAGCTGACAACTGGCAGTAGATACAGTAGCAATCTTACTGGTGGACTGGCAGGATATCCAAGTACTGTTCCTTTCTCGTTGAACATCCCTCTGATAGACAGATGACCCGGTGGCGCAGGTGATGGGAATATTAAGTGAGGCCGGTTTTTCAGGCAGAAAATTACACTAATTTTGCACGGCTCGTGTTCTCAAATTGTATCAGGACGTCATCTCGGAGTAGGCAACCCATGTCATCATGTGCCGCAATGAGATTGCTTCCATTGGAACATTTGCGTGAAATATTTATGCTCATCACAGGACTCTGAGTCGTGGAATGTTCGTGCTTCATTGAAGCGAATATTTTCCATTGATACAGTCGGTCGTTGGCTTTTAGGTAGTTTAACTCCTCAATGGCCCAGTGCGAGCCAACACGGGTGTTTTGTGCAAGGATGTGTGCGTTAGTGGTACAAAGCCTGATTGATTTTATTGTAAAATCATGTAACGATACAGCCAGTCGGGGAAACTCTGCCTGTAAATGCCTGTGTAATAAAGGTAGGCTACACACATGCAATCATTGTCAAATGGTTTTTGTTAGCAACTTAATTTTGTCATCATTAATTTTTTTAGTTCATGTCAACCAATGGGGTCAAACTCTGCCGGTTCCAAACATCTGGTTCCAGACATTGTTGTTTTCACCTCTCCAGGCTCCAGGCCCATATATTCGACACGGTAAATGTTAAGGCTCGTCTGTAATTTTAACAAATGCATATTCTGTGCATATTTTGTACTTTATTTCATTTGTAATAGTAGTTGAATAAAATAAAATTATGATTATTATTATTATCTTGCAATATTATTATTATTAGTAGTAGGGTAGCAACACATAATCACCATCATACATGCAGTATATGTATGGCTCATAGCTATGTCTCTTGCCTTGAGCAACATTATAAACAATAGTCTATTGTTCTGGTTCAGACTCCCCAGTCTCTGCTGTGCAACCTTCAGTCACCCATTCAACTTGCCAGAATCCTCCACTAATTAATACAAACACACCTTGGTGGACCCGGAGTTAATTAGCCACATCTGCCGGTGTAACACCTGACAGGTGGCGCCCAGGGAGGAGTGACATGTGACCTGTTCAGTTGTTGGTCTGGTCGTCATGTCCAGCACACGCGTAGCTGTGGTCTGCAGTGGAACAGGTAAATGGGATCGCGACAGATGGCAGTGTTTGTCGTGGGGTGGGGTCAGTCAAGGGATGGGGCTTCACTGTATGTGTCGGGAACGCGTGTTGTACAGATTTATGAAAAAGACATGTGCCATATTATGCCCCATGGATGCATCCATATAACCTCGTGTGTCGATAGTCTAGCAGCCATACTCCCTGATCTAAAACTAAGGCACACCAGCCCCTTACAAGTCCTACAAGCCCAGTTGTTCCTGCCACCCTGCTTCCCCTGTTGTTTGCCAAACAGCTGATTTCCCTCTGTCTTCCTCTAATTGCCCCACCTGCCTTGGGGACATCCCAGCTGGGGTCATGTCAGTGGTTTATCAAGGAGAGGCATGTTAGTGCCAGTTGGAAATTCCTTTCCAGGTACAGACATCAGGGTTTGAGGTATCGGCAGACGTTTACCTTGACTTCCTCGTCGGTTCTGTGAAATGTCATTTCGATTGTGTTGTCCAAAGAGATGAAAGTTGCAATGACTATCGGAGTTTCTGATTCCTGAAACATGAGGCGCAGTCTCCATGAAGTGTCATTCTGTTGTGTATTATGTGCCTTTGGCTTATGTTTGGAAGCGTCACAATCTTTTGTCCATGTTGTACTTGACAATCTGCTGGTGTACCTTACGGGACACTAATTGTTCAAATTAGGACATGTGTTACTATTTGTCCATGTTGTACTTGACAATCTGCTGGTGTACCTTACGGGACACTAATTGTTCAAATTAGGACATGTGTATAGCTACTAGCGCCATCTTTCACTGACACTTGTCAGAGTTTTCCTCTGCCCAGTGTACTCAACCAACATGGTGAAGAAATTGTCACCTTCTCTAGTAATGACAGGTTACTGGTCATATTCTGGTCAGGTGTGAGTTCAGCTGGGTCCTGTCTTGTGTTGACAGAGCTAACTGAATTACGTAGGACATTAATTGACAATGGTCAATTCCTGTTCCTTTCACCTATGTTGATGCAGTGATTATCCTAAATGAACCATTCAATGCAGAGATTGCGCTTGACGTGTTTGTTGAGAACCTTCCAAGGGACAGTCAGTGTTGATGTCATTAGACAATCATTTGTCACAGAAGCATGGAAATTTATGTTTTATTTTGATGTCAGATATGATAATTTATCCATGTTGCTTACAGTGCAAATACATGTAATTTATTATTATTATGTAGCTTTAAAAAAAGTAGGTCATTGAAATGTACTTTTAAATAAAGCATGTTTGCTGTGTATTTGTCACTGATGGTATTTTCTGATATAAAACGTGTACTATGTAAGATGTTTTGCAAATGGAACAGACATTGCCTGCAATCAAGTTACAAGTGAAATGTTTTTAAAAGTTTATGTATCAATAACTGGATGCTTGAAACAAATTTAGCTCTTCCAAAACAGAAATTAATAAAATAATAATTTCAACATATGTTTTGGGCATAACACAGTGAACTCATCAAACTTATGTCAACATAGCATGACACAGCTAGATGTGATGTCTCGATTTGGTCAAAAATCGTGTGCTCATTAGAATGCCAGACTCTCACTCGAGAGAACCCAGGCTCAAATCCTCCTGCTGCCGTTGTGAAGCTTTGACAATTTTGTTCACCCCACTTTGCCTTAGTTCACTCAGTTGTAAGCGAGTACCTGGTTACAGACAGTGGTGATATGTGAACGGATAGTGTTCGCACAGTAATTGCATGGCTGAATGCTTCCCAGAGTTGAGTTGGCTTTGGAATGAACAGGTCTGCCAGGGGGTGAAGTTTAAAGTGCTTTGAACAGTCCCAAGGACTGGATACTGCTCTACGTATGGTACCATTACCTTTGTTTTACATGCTCAAATGGTCAAATATTTGCATTTCTTTTGTTGCTCATTATAGAAGCTCCACGTGGTGATCTGCCTCATTACCATGGTGACCTGTTGCCTTGTTGACCTCACTAACATGATGCCCTGTTACCTTGTTGACCAATTAGTGACTCAGACATACTAAATTAATAATTAATTGTGTTGTTTGTAGGCCACCTGCAGTCAATGGAGGAGGACGCGATTGTTGACGATCGGACGAGTGTCACTGCAAGGACAATCTGTGAGGGACGACAACTTGTCACAGAAATGAGTACGTTGCCCATATATGTCACTCATAGCTTGGAACAGTAACTGTTGATGACAGTACCAAAACACAAAGTAGGATTGAATAAAGTCCAGCCGGCAGCTTATAATCTCTTTATGAAGGAGTTTGTTCTTTATTATATCTATTGTCTAACTTCTAAAACTCTCTCTACAATTCATTCAGCTCGTCACGAACCTGGTTCATTGACATTCTGATATGTAGTTTAAGTCACTTTTGTCAAAAATTATTTAATAGTTTCACCAAAGCTAAATAAAAAATGTGTTCAACCTAGCTAGCATATCATAGTCTATACTGTTTAGGTTTGAATTTTTTTGAAGTGGTTCTAAATTGAGATGGGTAAAAAAATTTAATGAAGAAGGAGCTGTAATAGAAGACCGCATTCATGTAGAACAAAACTTAATGTGTATGCATGCATGCGTGCATGCGTGCATGCATGCATGATTTTGCTTAAGCAAACCAATATTTATTTTATATAAAATATTTATTTATTGCCAGGAAAACAAACTGCTTCTCTCAATCAGTAACATGATAGAAGTGCATTCTGGCTCCCTGACAGGTGCACTCTGGCTCCTTGATAGGTGCACTCTGGTTCCCTGACAGTTGCACTCTGGCTCCCTGACAGGTGCACTCTGTCTCCCTGATAGGTGCACTCTGGCTCCCTGACAGGTGCACTCTGGCTCCCTGACAGGTGTACTCTGTCTCCCTGATAGGTGCACTCTGGCTCCCTGACAGGTGCACTCTGTCTCCCTGATAGGTGCACTCTGTCTCCCTGACAGGTGCACTCTGGCTCCCTGACAGGTGCACTCTTGCTCTCTGACAGGTGCACTCTGGCTCTCTGACAGGTGTACTCTGGCTCCCTGACAGGTGCACTCTGGCTCCCTGACAGATGCACTCTGGCTCCCTGACAGGTGCACTCTGGCTCTCTGACACTTGCAATAATTGTAAAGTGGACCGGCTAGCTTCCGTACATGCAGTTTAGGGCCACCAATTGCCTTTGTTGTAGGAGCGAAGAATTTTGATGTTATCCGCTATGCCACCTATAGGACAGCATGCAAACTGCGCTTTGTACAGAAGAGAACCAACCGTAAGTGTTTGAATGACAGAATTGTATGACTTTCAGGAATATCTGGTAATTTAAAAAAAAAAATATACTTACACAAGGTGCTGCACCCTGGTGGGACCGAGCTCACAGTTCTCATTATGATGGGAATTCGAGTTATCGAAGTTCGATTTAATGAAGTTGAACTGTATATATATATGTATATATATATATATACATATATATATATATATATATATATATATATATATATATATATATATATATATATATATATATATATATATATATATATAATATATATATATATATATAATATATATATATATATATATACACACACAAGTATGGTGTGTTGTGTGTGCAGTGCACCAGGTGGACATATGAATCTTTGTGTGTGCAATGCACCAGGTGGACATATGAATTGTTGTGTGTGCAGTGCACCAGGTGGACATATGAATCGTTGTGTGTGCAGTGCACCAGGTGGACATATGGAACGTGATTGAGGTGTTCCGCGAGCACAACCTCAACTGTATGAGTCATCACACAGAGGTGCCCCTGAAGACGCTCGAGACCATCCTTGCCTCCCTCTTCCTCTCCCTCAACAACCGACTCTCCACAAAGCTTCAGATAGACGCCGATGAGAGCATCAGTCTGCTCTATAACTGGCTGCAGTCCGCCTATGACCCGTAAGTACAAAATTATGTGTTGTACCTCCGTCGACACTTGATCGCGTGATGTATTGCATTTATACATGCCCGCCATCTAGTGATCAGAAACATCCTATTCAATTACCGACTGTTCACTGGTTTCGCTCATTCTGTTTTTACAAAATATTGCGAACAATTAAACCAACCTAGTATCCACTGCGGCGTTCTAGCTCATTTGGACAAACAGACCAGTAAATTGTTTTTTAATGTATCTGGTCAAAATGTTGCGCCAGAATTGCAAAAGTTTTCCAGTTCTATGTACTATGGGCTCCTCACACATTAGCAAGTCGCCCGATCAAAAGTAGTATGCAATCTTTTTAAACCAACTGTGCATACTGCTTAAACTATTCACGGGCTACAGATTTGAACATTAACGAACCTGATTCATGATGAGCTAAATCAAACCAGGAGGGAATTTGAACATATAACCACTGGCACCACTACACTGTGGTGTTGATTGGACCCAATTAGTTGCACTAGATGGCTCTGTTGATTCTTTCACTGAGGAATTTTGGTAGATTTGGACTAGGGAAACAATTTCGCCAGCAACAGCCCAGGATTATTTGGTGACCATTTCACTAAGATAATGAGCTCATTAGGAAAATCCTTTATAACACAGAATCCATCATAGATTTTTATAAGCGTTTTCAAAATGTGTTTCACTAAGACACCTTCTCTCTAGCCACAGCTTTTTGGGTGTGGGAGCAAAAAAGACCTTTGTCGACCTAGACATACCACACAGTTCATAGTACCCTCCACTAACATTGAAGTTCCCAGCAAAGTTCCCGTCATGAACCCTGGGGCTTTATTTAGAAATGACTGGGCAAATAATTGTGGCATCTGGCAAACTTAGGAACACACTAAAGGTGGCAGCCACATCAGGGTCAGGTGTGGGATGTCGAAAACATTACCCTTGGAAAACAAAACCAAGCATTTCTAATCCTACTTCAGAAGCAGAAAATCAATGGTTCGCACAACCTCCATTTGTACACTTTCTCGGAGAGTGCAAAGTGCACTTTGTCTGCTGCATTATATCATTTTATTTTTTAATCAAACCTATAAATATTTATGATGCTCAATGTGATCGGATGTGTTAGACTAGATCTGTTTAGTTGTTTTTACTTTTACATTGCCTGTCTGCTGCAGTCGACAATTTCCAATAACTATGAACAAAGTTTATCAGGGTGAGGTGGGATGACGCAGGCGTTCACGGGATGATGCAGTGGGCACATCATTAACACCTGGAAAATTGCATTTCTCCGCATACTTTATACGCACAATTTTCACCCCCAAAATTTTATTTTTATTAAAGTGTATTTTTAATATGTGGTTCATTAAAACTCATTTGGGCAGTTAGAATATTTATAGCTTATATTATGATTTATGATAAAAATGATCAGACCGGCATTTAACTGTAATAAACAGGTGCATGAAAAATCCCAAATGACCCAGTTTGTTTCATTTATCGATTTGTACCAAATTTGGCTGATTGATGTGGGGCATTTATATGGCTAGGCGCAGATTGAAGTCATTAAAGAAATAAAATAAACGATCATATACATGACAGCGAGGTTGCTATTTTAGAACCTACTTGGTAATAGTAACTGTGATATTTTGACTATGTGCGTTTACTGTGTCAGACTTTTGCCTGTATAATTCCATAGACTGTGTTTGACCAGGCAGTTGACGATCGTTTGTGGTATATTTTGCAGTGAAGGAAAGGGTCGCATGCGGGTGTTTTCCATCAAAGTGGCACTCACTACGATATGTGCAGGAAAGTTGATGGACAAGTTACGATGTAAGTACTTTCTTGTTACAGGTGTGTCTTAACATAGGTCTTGCATATTTCAGTTCAAATCCTGTAAATATAATATAAAATAAAATAAAATAAATTTTTTCATTAAAACACTTTTGTAAAAGCTAGTTCATCAGCAGGATCCATAATTACTGTAATTTGACTAGTGTAGTGTGGAACAACTGAAAAGTGTCGCCATCTGGTGTTAAACAGTTGGCATCACTTTACAGTTGTTCTACACTAGTCACCAAATGACACCACCAGTGTTAAACAGTTACCTTATTGTCTAGAGAAAAAAATGTTGGTGTATGCTTATAAGAACAGATTCGTTGACTTTTTTTGCATACTGTATGCTGATTAAGTCAAATACAGTATGTATATATATATATATATATATATATATATATATATATATATATATATATATATATATATATATATATATATATATATATATATATATAATGCATTTATTAATTAATAGAGACATGCATGTATTGCCTAACCACGCCCCTGTTTGCATCAGACATCTTCACCCAGCTCTCAGACTCGAGTGGCTGCCTGGTGAGGTCAAAGTTTGAAGACTACTTGCATGAGGTCCTCGCCCTCCCCACTGCCGTCTTTGAGGGACCGTCCTTCGGTTATTCCGACGCAGCCGCCAAGGCCTGCTTCTATAAGGTGTGCATTTTGAAATGGTCCCTAGTCCTGAAAATGTCTAACACAGTAATGTTGTGGTTCATAACCAGACAATATAAATATGGTGAGATTACACATATGTACACATATCCATACATATATACACATATCCACATATATGTACACATATCCACACATATGTACGCATATCAACACATATGTACACATATCCATAACATACAAATTGTGTTCATATATATTTTTTAACTGCATTTACATTTTTGTTATATTCACCAGTTATCATTCAGTTTAACATAATATCTGCTTCCTATATATTTTTTTTCGATTCCAGCAGAATCAAATCCTTGATCTGCACATGATGTTATTTGCAAAGATACATATATAAGTTTTGAGAAAATGTGTGCCACCAGGTGTAGGCAGGCAGGCAGGCAGGCAGGCAGGCAGGCAGGCAGGCAGGCAGGCAGGCAGGCAGGCAGGCAGGCAGGCAGGCAGGCAGGCAGGCAGGCAGGCAGGCAGGCAGGCAGGCAGGCAGGCAGGCAGGCAGGCAGGCAGGCAGGCAGGCAGGCAGGCAGGCAGGCAGGCAGGCAGGCAGGCAGTAGAACCAGAAGACACAAAGCTTGATCAATCTGGAAAATTATCAACATTTTAAAGTACAAATTCAACGGGGGGACGAGGGGTTGGGAGTCGGAATATTAACTTAATATGCTTTGTGCGAATAGGTAAATGAATGGCCCCTATGCAATTATGCAAATAAAATATGGTCCATAGTGTAGTAATATAATATGTAATTGCTATTATTATGAAAATGATCTGTACATAGGAGCTGTTGGAAATTATGTGAAATAGTGCAATTTGCAACCAAGTAAGTTCAACTAGAAGAAATGTTGACAGATGTTGTTACTTGGTTACAAATTGCACTATTTCCACTGTTTTTATGTTGCAGAATGCGCGAGTTAATGTGAACACATTCCTCGACACTCTGATGACAGAACCGGGCCCGTGCGCCCTCATGTGGCTCCCCATATTGCATCGAATGGCTGCCGTAGAAAAAGGTTGTTATTGATTTTATGACACAATTATCATGCCTTTAATGCATGAAACAATCCTGTACCATGGTAATGTTTTTAATCGTCCCTATAAAATCCCATACTGTGTGTGTATGAGATTTAAATTAATTAGCTGTCAGTATTAAATTCTTATCATCATTAATGCAGGATAGAGAGCTTTTCACAGTCATTGAATTAATCTTGAATTAAGATTAATTCCACCACTCATTTTTAAGGCAAATAAATGTGTGTTAGACAGTGGCTAGCAATACTGACAAATAATAATAATAATAGTGACAAATAATAATTTTATTGATTCATGGAAGGAATATAAGGACATTTTATTGATGTTTTATGTTGTAGTAATGTTCAGCCAATCAAACATGCACTTGTCCTTCCTTGGTAACCTGTTAGCAACATCGGATAACTAATGTCAGATTGAAGTAAAACTGTAAAGGCAATATTCAGACTGTTAACCTTTTTATAGAACATCTTTTGTCTGTGTATTTACATTACACAGTGGTGCCACCTAGTGACTATGTAAGAACCATATCAATATTAACAGTCAGTGTCACCACCTAGTGGAAATAATTTCACCACCAATGTTCAACAAGTTCAGTAAAAAAAATAACAGTGGTGTTTGCATATGTTTATAATTTATGTTAATGGAAACAGTTATGTTGGCTGTCTTGTCTATTTAAGTTTTTCACCCGATCCAATGTGACGGATGCCACACAGAATCCTTCATGGGATTCCGCTACAAATGCCAACGTTGCTATAACTACCATCTATGTCAAGAATGTTTCTGGCGGGGCCGTGTTTCCGGTAACCATAGCAGCAGCCACCAAATGAAAGAATATTCGTCATATGTGAGTATATGTTGTATTTTCTTAGCAGTGTAGCAGTGGATTAGCCAAAGCATATCTATTTCAGAATAATATTTAGTAAAATGTTAATTTGAGCAAATGTGTTTGTAGTTGTCAGTAAAAAAAATTATTTTAGACCATTACACAGATGGGATTAGTTAGTGTGCATCTTTAAAGACTTTCAGTTGGATTAACAGTAAGCATTTTTGCGTGTTCGACAGGTTAATGTGAAAGATGAAGCTCAGATTGGCATTGCATTAACTTTAGTTTTCATAATAAAACTGTGGCTTCCATGTCAGGCTTCAATTTTCTTGGAAGTCAGTGAGTTTGAGACTCCTTGTGCAGCCGTGTGACTCCCCACTTTAGAAGTGAGTCTGCAGACTTTGAAACATGAGCAGAGTTTCCTATAAAAATCAGTGCGTGTCATGTGAATTGTTATTGTATTCTTTGCACAATTATTTGTGTCAAAAGCCTGTCACATCGAGTGTGATACCATGCCTCAGAGGACTCGCTGGGTCTTTCTATATTGATTCCTTGTGAACTTTATCATTCTGTAGTATATCATATTTTAGATGACCTGTCACTCCCTATCGCTCATGCTAGTCACTCATCAATGAAGTGATTTATCGCCCGCAGTAGAATCGCTCACTCCTGATTGGAACATGTGGTTCCCTCTGGTGGCTAAACATACCCCTGTTTTTCTTTTTTTAAGTTAGCATTGATGCCCAGAATGTTGTTGAATTGATTAGTCAGGGTTATCATGGATAATGACAATAGTAAGGACGGTCCAGTTGTCGATTTTTACAAAAGGGACATTATGCTGTGATTTTGGGTTCATGACCATAACAGTTGGCATGCGCATTTCATGTAAGCTCTACACCAAGTATCGTAACAAAATTGAACAGTGACACCATTACAGGGGAACAAATCACTCGTCTGTGTCAGGGCTAGTGTTGTATCGTTTGCACTGGCATATGTACCACTTTTTTCTGCTTGTCCAGCTTTCTGTTTTTTTTAATAAAATATCCCAAGTGACGACCCATAAAAACAACATGTTAAAAACTGATGAAACCGCTAAAAACAATGAAACTACAGCAGAGGCGGGCGTCTGCCTCCTTTAATGAAATGTTGACACCAACGCACTGATTGTGCCTTGTCTCTCTGACAATCGATAAATCAATGAAAATGCAATCATTCTACTACTAATTTCTAGTCCTTGTTTGGCGTCATGTCAATAATGTTTGTCCTGCATCTATGTATCAGATGTACATATCAGCTGTGCTGTTGATTGTGTCAAGATACAACTATACCACACAAACTTATTTTATAATCTTCTACATTTTACTTGTAATGAACAGAGGACCTAATTTTTATTTTATTTACTTATTTATATGAAATTTAATGCGTTTCATTTAATACTTATTTATTTTTTATTAGTTTATTTATATGCAATTTCATGGTCTTAATTTAATACATATTTATATATATATTTTAAAGTAATTTAAAGCTCTATTAATTTATTGCATTTTATGCTTTTTAATATATATATATATATTACTATTCAGCTTATACTTTTATTTTGTTTGTAAAGTTTGTTTTGAATTTGGCTCTTCTGTCTATATCAGTCACATAAATCGCTAAACAAATGTCTACTTCATTGACAAAACTTATCATGTAGACATATTTAAATTTTTTTTAACCATATTGAGAGTTTACTCTGTGGTGCTGGCTCATCCAGTCACTCGATAAATATTCACTAGATGGCGCCACTACTCTGTCGAAACAGAAACACCTGTCAAGTGTCTGTTTGGAGGTAACCCTCCCACAAACTGGTTCAGGTCACTATTTTACTTATGCTTTCATGCTTCGTGCATGTAGTGCCAGTGTTTTTTCTTCTTCAGATGGTGCCCCTTTATTCAGATGTTTTGCTCCTGAAAAACAGTAGGAATGCAATGACTTTTTGAACCAAAAGACAATGATATTGTTTGAAGACTGACATTACATGCACCAGGCATGGGTTAATTTAGATTATTAATTGTTAATTTGTTATTTGAATTTACTAGATTATTTTAATAAAAAAATGTATTCATTAATTTTATAAAAATGGGTAATTATAATTAACCAATCAGCATATGTTCTTGCATCAAATGCTTAGACTTACAAAAAGCAGTCACATATGGATTTAATCAGCTTTTTAAGACATTGTATTGTTAATTTAGTTCAATTGAAGTTTATGTTTGAGGTTGTTTAATTCAATTTACCTGAAAAATGTGTGAAGTTGATTTAATTTAATTTATGAATTTATGAGGTAATTGTAAATTAATTAAGTAACTTTTGAAGTGAATCGCCCCATTTCTCATCTTATATGTTCATCCAGTTACAATTCAGGAATTTGAAGTGGTGTTTTGTTTTTGAAAAATAATTGAAAATACAAATTACATTTTCACCAATTCCAATTATTTTTATAATTAATTTTTCGATTGCATCATGTAACTTTTTAAATAAAATTATTCGCTACAGATAATCAGTAAATATGATATGTTGTATATCAGTATATGTCATATTGGTTTGCCATTTTATACCATAATATGTAGAAATTAAATAAAGCTGCTTTAAAAATAGGTGTTATTTTTTGCATCAAGCATGTCTAGAATTGTCTGTTCACATTATGTTATTTGGATGTGGAATTGATAAGTGGAATTGGTATTTTTGAGGTGGAATTGAAATAGGTATTTTTAGGTGGAATTGAAATAGGTATTTTTGAGGTGGAATTGGAATTGGTATTTGTAATTGGTGTAGAATAGGAATGACAGTTGATATAATGTAAATGACTCTTAGTCTGGTTGAAAGTTTGCTAGCAACATAAATTAGTTTCCATCGGCCTTACACAGACAAGCTGCTTGTGTGACAGCAGCTAATGGTGACATTATGACTAATATAACACACTCTCATGGGAAACCCTTGGCTTGGCTTGATGGGCTTCTCTGGTTGCAAGGCCTGTGTGGGTTTCCTGTGGTCTGGAAATTGGTGGTGAAAGCTCTTGGGATATAGGATTTCAAGGGAGTCTGGGTTGTTTCTTTTGTAAACAGGGTCAGTCATATACTGTAGTTGTTTTTTTTCTGCAGAATTTTGAAGAGTGTCATTAACAGTACATATTATGATTCTTATCTATCAGAAAATCAAGTCATATATTATTGTATAAACTACATTTATTCTAAGATCTTGACCACCCTAATTGGTTTTTAATTAACTATAATTATGTAAATATAATTTAAACATTATCTGTTTATGAATCGACCTTGCCATTCAGCGTGCCATGTAAATATGATATTTTGGGGTCATATATTAAAAAAACAGCTAATCATATTGGTTACTTAAAACACATTTTGGGCAGACAACATGTTAGAATAAATATAGTGTGCACTATATATTGATTTTAATGAATCAAAAGTTATTGGACTATGTACCTTTAAATGAAAGGTTGAAATTCATATATATTTATTTGACTCTACCCCTGGTCATACCAGACCTTCTCTCCAGCATGAACAGCCAGTGAAAATGACAATATCCCAGTGCAGACATTTAGAAGAAGAAATGTTAACCCAATATTACAAATTGTTTTGTAAAAAAAACACCACCCCCTACTGTGGTGCCACGTTGGTGGTCTGTTGGAGTGCCCCAAAGTTGTGGAAATAAAAAACAAACGTGAGACTTTTGGAATTACATTCAGGCATACTAAACTTCCTGCCAGTAGCGGCAATTAAGTCTACCAATAGTGTTTCTTTCTAATACGCACATTCGATCTTAAATTCCCCAAGTGGCAAGTGCTCTTTTAGAAAATCAGTAGGAATGTTCTCCAAAGTTGTAATCAAGTTTCTACCATGGGGGCAAATGAGTGTAAGTAGGTAAGTATTAAAATAAACACAATCACTGAGATGTGTTGTATTGTTTACTATACTTACATAACATCTCCACCCCTGGGGTTCTTGTTCTGTACATGCTATTTACCCTGAAGTTTCTTAAACAAGAGTTAATGGTCTCTCATAGAAATAGTTGATCACACCAATTATTATGAAAGGAGCTCACAATGTGGGCCCCTGGGTTTGGGGTTAAAGAGTTTAAGACCTCCCCTCTGGTAAATTAAATGGTCATGGACCACCAGGCTTAAGGTTAAATAACTATGCACTCTTGGTAGATTACAAACCCACTGCACCACTGCCACTGCTATGAACCCTGCTTCTTTTGAAATATGTTATCATTGAATATGTTATCTTTGAATATGCTATGTTCGGATGTGATTAAGATACAAAAATCTAGGGGCTAAACTTGCACTTTTCTTGGAAAATGTCATCTACTACGTCATGGGGTATTATCCACTAGCAAACAGGCATATAATATTATATAATATTATGTACTAGATGTGCTATATTGTTCTTCTGTTTATTTACAAATACATATTTGTTGCATTTTTAAATTGGAATAGTGATACCCCTTTAGTACCACAATTGCCCAGTTTTATATTTTACACACTACATGTATACCTATACAATTTGTTGGGCTTGCTCCTAACTTGGATGTCTATTTCACCATTTTCTTCAAACCCCAAACTTTACTCTTAAGAACCTTGACAAGTTTGAAGTGGAGTTTATACTAATAATTATTGTTTGCCATGTATGAAATACCCCTGCTGAATACAGACACCAATATACACACAGTGTGCTCTGTGTGTAATCAGACCCACACCAACTTTTTCAGTTAGATAAATAACCCCAGTCGGCCTGACAAACACCCTGTTATTTGGTTTGGCCTCAGGGCATTTATTGAGACACAGGTTGAGAGTGATTGGTGCTTTGGAAGGCTGGGGGTGATTAGGGGTGCATGTGTCTTGTGTCTGGCACTAGTTAGGGAGATAAGAGCCAGTGGTCACCAGTCCAAGTAAGGTGCCACTGTACTAGAATTGGTAGTGGTGGTCAGTGGAGATTGCAAGGTTGGAATGTTAGATCAGATCCAGGGGTCATTTCTGAAGATTATAGTGGATCTATAAGGTAGGATTTCAATGGTTGTTGCTGTTTGTTTGGTTTATGCGTGTGCACTGTGCATTTCTTCCTGCTTTCTGGGTTTCGTTATGTGTCAGTAGCAAAAATGGGGTAGTTCTGGTGTCAATTGGAACTTTTTTATGTTTGGTAGCTGGTTGAATTTGGCAGGGCATGGGTTGTTTATGATTGTTTTAATAGAGTCTGTATGCTCATTCAAGGACTAGGGCAGTGCACTTGTGTTTGTTCAAGTGGTGATGTATTGTACAGTATTCCTCAGGCATGTAATGTAATGTAATGTCATGTAATGTAATGTAATGTAATGTCATGTAATGTAATGTCATGTAATGGATTACACCAATACCAATTGCCAGGTTCAGCAGGGTTAAAGTTAGCATGAGGGGCCTGGGTTAAATTTGAACATTGATTGCCAGATTTGGCAGTGTCAGCAGGGTTAAAGTTAATGTGAGGGTGTTTATGTAGTATATAAATTGCTGTTTGACAGTTCAGTAATCATGTCCTCACAGATTGATACTATCAGCTGTACCACTCTACACCTTGCTGACAGGTGGCACATGTCAGCAGCATGTGTGTGATTCATTACCTCCCAGGAAAGGTGTGTAGTGATCATGCATGAAATGTTGGCATAGGTCAGTGCATGGTCGGTGGAGACTGACTGTGGACAGTTAAGACTGCCGTGACTTCACAGTTATACTCCAAAGACCTAACAGCTAACGCAGACGTTTATAGGTCATTGGGTTTACAGATAGCGATCACCAACAGCCAGCGCTGTTAGTTCATGGCAAGTTACAGATTTATCCCCTGTGTGGGATATTTACCCCCCACAGCATAGACACCAAATAGAAGGTTTTCTCTTCTGAAAAACACAGGCAAAGTGGAGTGAAAACATTTGTCCAAGCTTTGATTGAGAGTCTGAAGCTCTACAACAATCTACACCCTGCTGGATTATGAAACTGTATTACAGTGTGACACAAACTTGACCAGATGTTACTGACCACAAGCAGGAAACTTATGCCCGAAAACTGAACTCTGTGTGGTAGGCAGGGTAAGTTTTTGGTGGGGAAAATCCCAGGGAATGGTTCAGCCATCACAGCAATATGAGGACATAACTTTATTGGTATCCTGACAACCAATGGACATTTCACCAAAGACATTTCACCAATGGACATTTCGGCAGCCAGTGAGTGGTGACTATATTATTGTCTTAAATATTGATGTCCTGCCTCACTGGTTAGCGAAGTGTCTGTTGCCAAAATATCCATTGATGAAATATCGCAGATTCAACTTCATTATTTATGAAGTTAAGTTTAAGTTTTTTCCCCACCATTTTATCCTTCCACATTCACTAAGCCTCGAAAATATCAAACAGTGAAACAATGACCAGTTAATGCACAGTAGAGAAGAAAGCATTGACTGTGTATGAATAGCTGGAATCATCATGGATAACATTCATAGCCACGTCACTTGGGAACCTGGGTTATTTCAAGATTTAACAAGATTTGCCATCCAAGCCAAAGGTTCAGATGGCAAGTGGACAAGGAAGCCATTGGCTTATCGAGAGTCCAACAATGTTCATCTACTTATAACCCGCCCTCCTGAGATATGTGTCAACCTTGTTTTTAAACATATTCACACTGCTAGCAGTTACACAATCTGTAGACAATTTGTTCCATTCGTTTATTGTCCTCTGTGAGAACGAGTGCTTCCTGATGTCCAATCTACATTGATCCTTTACTAATTTTACCTCATGTCCTCTAGTTCTGCTATCCTTCTTGAGTGAGAAAAACATATTTCTATCAATATTTTCATACCCATTCAATATCTTAAAAACTTCAATCTGATCTCCTCTTAACCTCCTTTTCTTTAGAGTTGTTAAACCACAATCTTTCAGGCATTCTTCATAACTAAGGTCTCTAAGTTCTGGAATCATTTTAGTTGCTCTCCTTTGTATGCGTTCAAGCATATCTATATCCTTCTTACGATATGGTCTCCATGCTTGTATACAGTATTCTAAATGAGGTCTAACTATTGCTTTATAAAGAGGTATAATTAACTTTTTTCCCTTGTATGTTATGTTTCTTCTAATCAATCCAAGAATTTGATTACCCTTTGAAGCTGCAATACCACACTGCTCTGAAACTTTCATATCAGCGCTTATTGTAACTCCTAAGTCCTTTTCTTTTACAGTAGTTCCCAGAACAGTATCTCCCATTTTATAGTTTACATTCAAGTTCCCATGTCCTGTATGTAGGCATTTACATTTCCCAAAATTGAACAGCATCTGCCATTTCTCAGATTTCATGTTTCCTTCTTTTTCTCCAGTAATTAAGAGATGTTGCCTACAGGACCATAGAAAGAATGGTTTTTCTTGTCTATATCAATGTAGATGATGATATCATCCATCCAGAAAGAACGTGGTACTGTAGTTTTGTTTCCTGTGCATCTTTTGCTTTTTTCATATTATAGTTTATTTTTATTATTCTGGACTAAATGTGAAACAATTCTGAAAACTTTCTCACTATTGTATGAAAACCTTGTCTATCACCCAGTTCTATACTTGGCCCAGTTGCTTAGCACTTGTACTCAGTGTGTCCTTTCCTATCGACCACTGGTATGCAGATTTGCTGAATATTTAGCAGTTTCTCGTGAATCCGTTCAGATCACTAGACCGCTTCTTCGTACGTTATTGCCAGACAACAGTTGGTTCTGCCGCTTCAAACTGCCAGATAAACCTCCGTAAAACACAGCGAAGATCATTCGAGGAGGGGATATCTTAGGTCATCTCTAGTGCAGTTGACACTAGATCGAATGCCCACACAGGGGCAAGTAAGTACATGGTGGATAGGAGAGACGACTGTGGTATGTTGCAAGACTGTACGCAAAGAACCTGTAGATCTGGTCAGACCTATTGATTATATGCACATGACCTGTCGCTTATTTCTGTAGCGTGTAAATAATTCACTTCGTAGAGAGTAAGATAGAGATAACTCACACGCGATAGTGGTGCAGAAATTACTGTCCCCTTGTTATGAAGGCGCAAAGTGCGGCCATGAATGTGAGATAAAATAACCACTGTACATAAAGCAGATGCGTCTCTGTTACATATTTTATCCAGTGCTCCCCTATGACTGGTCAGGCAGGACTAGTGAAAAATTAGAATCACCATATTGTGTGATTTTACTTCGTTGAACAGTAACCATTTTGTGTTGAGAACATTAAATTTTATTTATGAAACCTTTGGGGAAAGTCTGGGAGGTTTTTGATACTGTGGGCACGACTCCCAAAAATTACATTTTTGATGGCAGTGTCCATGGGATTACAATGGTAGGGTAGGGATTATGGTATACATAAAATTTATGTTTTCCGTACTACTGCACTGTATCCAACAATTGATGACTAACATTTCAAAATCAGTCACCAGGATAGGTTGAAATTGAGGCGTACAAGGTTTATGTGTTTTTCTGAAAAAATGTGGTGTGTCATTTTCATGAATTTCACTAGCAGGTCAGCTAATTGATATTTGATATGCTGTGAAAGTTTAAAGAAAATCGTTGAACACATTTTTAAGGATTATTGTGGCCACAAATGAAGAAAGTTACTGTGGTAACTTCTTGGTGCCACTTTCGTGAAAGTTTCTGTTCTAGAAGAAGGCCAGTTATTATAATATAATAATAAAAATCATAATAACATAAACCTATTAAATGTATTTTGTCAAAAAATGGGGACGCATTTCGATTTGTGGCTTGCAAAATAACAATGGTGACCTAAACAATAAACAGTCTTTAAAATTTCTTTTATTCTGCCACACTGCAGGCTAAAATAATACCTTAATTCTGACTTGACTTGACTAACAGTGTATGTCTACAAAGATATTTGACAAATCTGTTAATTTAATAGTCGGGGAATTTAATTAGTTTCCCGTCCAGGCATTTGAGTTGTGGCCAGGACAGCTGGCAATGCACATGAGGTGTTTTTCTCAGTATGTCTTAATTAAGTGAGTGGGGAACATTTGATGTCCTGGTTTATTGCGGACTGCACTCGGAATATTGCTGTTTTGCTGTCGTCGGTTATTTTATTCACTGTAGCTTGCACGTTCTGTGGTGAAGCAGCAGAGGAAAGATGTAGTGTCACATGAAAAGGTTGTAGACATAAAGTCTATTTTGGATAGGCATTAAACGAATGTAGTATCAATTAATAAACATGAAACATGCTTGGAAAAAGAGGATGTTAAGACAGCAATGTACGGTAGAAAAATATGAAGGGCCATCGCAATTCGAGGAGCTTACTCGACATAAGCAAGTAAGTATTAATTATGCAGACTGGGGTTCAAATGTAGATATACTTTGAAAAGATTCAAATGCATTTCTGGATGCATTAATAACATGTTTGTATTTGCATTTAAATGCACCTTCATGTATGAGTGCATTTATGTAATTTCATGTCTAGCTAGTAACATGACTTATATTAATATAATTAATTTAATGTAAAAGTTTGGTTTTATATTGTGTGGTATTAAACATACAGTTTTCCCATTGTACATGAATCACACAATTAAATGTAAATGTGTGTGTGTTTGCGTGCGTGCGTGCGTGCGTGCGTGCGTGCGTGTGTGCATGCATCTACACGCACGCACACACACACACACACACACACACACACACACACACACACACACACACACACACACACACACACACACACACACACACACACACACACACACACACACACACACACACACACACACACACACACACACACACACACACACACACACACACACTCACTCACTCACTCACTCACTCACTCACTCACTCACACACACACACACACACACACACACACACACACACACACACACACACACACACACACACACACACACACACACACACACACACACACACACACACACACACACACATCAGTAGCAACCTTATCTCTATAGAATAGTATATAATGTGTACTGTACTGCATACTATTTAACTAGTGACCCAACCTATACAAATATAATTAATTTAATGAAGAGATTATGTCAAGGCGATCTGCAGCATTTTTGTTTATATTTTTATATTGTGCGACCGATAGTCATTGTGTGGATATGACACATTGTGGATATGACGCCTGTTTATGTTACTATTATACGTACAGTTTTACTATTGTATGCTATCCACACGAATCACACATTTAAATGTTGTATATAATATGTCAGTAGCTATATTATCTATATAAAATAGTATGGTATGTGTATGCATTGCATACTTCTGATGTTATCTTGTCCTTACATGACTAGTTGTGTATGAAGCTTTTGAAAAGGCCCCCTATCAACTCCTACATATCTGTGTAGAACGAGTGAGAACTTTATAAACCGCCTCTCCAACCACTTGTACCACATAGTCATGGTCCACATTGTCATTAATAATAACTTGTGTCAATATTTGTGGTATCTAGCAACTATCTCTAAGCCCTCTTGAGAGTTGGCTGGTAATGCAATGCAATATTTCAGTCAGCCCATTTAGTATTTATGGAGCACGTTATCAATGTTATCAGATGACAATTTGTCAGAAATTGTAGTGTTAAGATTTTTTATAAACCCCTCTCGTGGGAGTCAGGACAAACTGGGAAACGTAGCAATGCAGTGGTTTTGCTCACTTTTGAGAAGCCCCCTTCAAGGCTGAGTGCACGTGAAGTGTGTGCCATTCAAACCTACAGTAAGCAGACTATGTTCTTAAGTCGTACATTCTACTCGAGAGACCAACAAGGTTTTGTCTTGACTATTACAATATGACACCGCAAGAAATCGTATTCACAGTGGCATGTTGGATGGTGTAGCTAAAAAACTGGTATAATTGCATGATCAATCGGAACTACCTGTACAACACAGGTATGTATGTTATGTTGCTAAGACGGTCACCAGTCACCAGTCTGGTCACCAGTCACCAGTCAGTCATACCACTCAGTGGGTGGATGAATAGGCAGGAATGACACAGCCATGTCACATGCATTCCTTACCCGCCTACTTCACTGTGGGCACTTATGATTAACATTCAGTCAAGATCTTTAGACCAACATTGCCCCAAGATCTTGTCTCGATCTCTGTCCTTCAGTTGGTTTGTGGGTCGTGGAGAAGTCGGTTCGAGGTCGGGTTTCGTGACATGGTGCAGTTGATCAGGTGTAGGCTACTGGGGTGGGAGGAAAACCCCTGGCAGGGGAAGTGTGGGTGCGGAAATCCACCCTTGGGGAAGAAGCCGGCAAAACGTGGTTTTTGGCCGTGGAAGGCAAGTTATGTTGATGTTATTGTGTTATGTAAGAAGTTGTGTGATTGTTTTTTATTCTTGTTTTCTTACTTGTTATGGCTGTCATATATCTACTTTGTTATGATGCTTGTTTTCTTACTTGTTATGGCTGTCATATCTACTTGTTCTGATGCTTGTTTTCGCCAGGAAACATTGTTTCTCTCCTCATCCAGGCTTATGTTACAATGCACGTTTCTTTTCATTGGATATTTTAGTTAAACTAGTTAAACTACCAATATTAGTGTTATAGAGATTTAACAAGTTCACTGGATAACTTGACAGCTTTCAGAAATTAAAAACACAGCTGGATCACGTGCGATATTTCCATGTTGTCTCGGCGAGCAATGTCCAACTCATTATCTATAACAACTGTTATTGTTTCCGTATGATTTCAGAAGTCGCCAGCAAAGGAACTCGGACGCTCTCTGCGCAAGTCGTTTCGGTGCGTTCCAGCAAAAGACGGCCACAAAATTCCGCAATTCCCGGAGACACCAGAGAAAACGCTGGATCTCTCGTATATTGTGTAAGTAGACCCGAGTTTGTAATGATCGTTTTTTGATCGTCAATGTGTAACCTGTTTTATGTTGACACATTGAGAGGGGGGGTGTTTCTGTCTTCAAGGGTCACACAAAAAACTGACAGCTGATGTTTTCACTGGACTCTGTTTAGCGGAAGATGAGGCAGTATTTTATTTAAATTATTTAGTGACATTTCTCACATAATAATAAAAACTAACCATGTGCAACTAAAATCAAGAATATCACGCCAGTGGTTTACTCAGAATGTGTTCTAAATAAAGGCAAGAAATTCTGGTCATTTCTCCGAATGACCGAGGGCTGATAAGTTAACCAGCGCAACCAATATTGGTTGCACTGGTTAACTTTCATAGAACAGCTTATGGGCAGCACATGGACAGTTCTATGAAATTGGGGTAACCTAGACTACAAGACACTTAGTGGTGTATTATGGGAGGCTGGCACAGAACCAATGCAAAATCTCAAACAAATGTGTTATTTTGTCAGAAAGAGGACTAGTTGAGTAAACAAAGGCCAAAATATGTTGTATAACAAGTTTGGATGCAAATAGCATGGCCATATCCTATTGGCAAGTAGAGGAATTAATAGGTCATTGGAGTATACAAATATATTTTCATTTGGCGAGCGAATATTGCCAGAATACCACACTCATGACATAGGGTTATCTAACAGTATGGCACGTCCCATGAAATTAAGATGTGTGTTCAACAAGGTTTTCCTAGTAAACCACTAGTGCAATATTCTTAATTGTAGTTGCAAATGGTTATGTTTGAGTAACTCTTATAGGTACATAGGCCAAAAACTATGACTTTTGTTTTGCTTTAATAAACTTGCTTCGTCTTTGATTCCGTCTTTCTTCCTTTCGGTGGTCACTGACAGTGATATATATGTACGTAAACAAAGCCACAAAGCAACAGAGGTGTCTTATCCTGTAATGATATCACATGTGACACTCGGAAATGGCAATACATGTGTAGTGACATGAAGTAGATCTGTCTCACTTCCTGTGATTATTTTACTTGTGTTGCAATCAAGCATTTCAAGGTGTGATTTCTGTTGGGTTTAGCAACTGTATGAAGTAATTTAAAGCTACGAAAACACTTTTACGGCTACGCTAATAGCAATAAAAAAGTCCTAAATGTCTGATGGTCTGGTCTGTACTTGACTTGATTTTTTTTAAAGGCATAGGTCTGAAGTTGCAAAAAAAGATGGCACCATATTAATTATTATAAAGAATAATCAAAAATGTAATAATGGGGGTATCAAAATGTTACACTAAGGTTTGTTTGTTTGTTTAGAATATTATGTCAGTGTAAATTCTTTAATTCACCGATGTTTTTCAAGCCTTTGTGAACAATGAAGTAAGTTACAAAGGTTATGTACGTGTCATAACGCATATACTACAGAGTCAATGGCACTTCACTAGAATTGACTTAGGGACACTGTCACTTCCGTGACATTTCATTATCATTGGTCATTTTGGAATAAAGTGCTATCATGCGTTCACTAATTGGTCTAAGGTGGTGTGATCTATACATTCTTATGATTATGACAAGATAGTGGCATTTCTGGCATCTAGCTGAATGTCAAATCTGTTGCCAGTTGTTCCAAATCGTGCAATTAGTGTCACCTGACCATGTCTGCATGGGTAACCCTGGCCATGACTAATGACCACGGGGAACTGACATATATGTATAAAATAGATCCTATTTTAGAAACAATCGTTTCTAAATAAAATGCTATACAACTTTTGAGTTATGGAACTTTCAAAAATAAGTTACACAGTCAGCAATCCCCACAGTTTGATAAACAATACCTCTAGTGGTAGCTTTGACAGGCGTCTGATATCTGGATCAAGTACAGAACACCCAATCTTGCTACAACACCACCTGTCATGACATATTCCATGGGTAGGACTTTGGACCGCTTTTAGCAACTTATTTACTTAGTCATTTGATGTGTTCTCAAAATGAAACATGACACCATTGGCAGGAAATAGTTTTAAACAACAATGTGGACTTTAGTAGGTTGGTTCATCTGTGAATTTCTGTCAGGCCAGCTGGTAGCAGACACACATGAAGGATGTCCAGACAACTCAGATGTTTGTATTCACTGAGTGATCACAAGTCACGCTTGAAGTGACACCGCCATTATTGAATTATTGATTGTAATCGGCCAAATACTGATGGTGATATCACATTATCAGCTGTCTGGATGGGTATGCAGTCTGCTTCAAAAGCAGCCTAGTATGCGAGGCAGCCGTGTCAGCGTCATAGCAACTAACACAATACGCAGGTCACAGCATAGAGTTGTTTTTGTCCGACTGGTCGACACTGTTAGCACAGCGATAGGAAAATGACCGCTCTCATCACATACAGGTAGGATGTTTGCCATTCAATCATAGTGAACATAAGATGACTGCATTAGCTTAGCCTGTCTCGCTGGCAGACGTCCACCTGCCCTGCTGATTGGGGACACATTGTCCTTGAGGAAGACCGATAGCTTCACCGGTAGCCTTTCTTCAGTCTTATTGATTCGCTTATTATTGTTGCGTGGCAGTAGCTACTGCACCGCCATCTTGGCAGGGGGCTCGTACATGATTCGGTATGATGGTAGAATTACGAGCTTACTAATTAATGATTTCTCATTATATTATCATCCTGCTTGATACGCTTGGAGGTCGCTCAACCCGGCACCCAGGTGGGCGATAATAATGTGCATTTAATGACACAATATTAGAATGCTCGTAAAACTGGATGTAGGTAAACACCTACTGAATTTGTTCTGATGCAGTCAGCTTCAGTGAAAGTCTGTAGGTAACTAGCAACAGAAGCTGTATGTGTATGTATTGCTCGGCATACAAGGTGTAGTCAAACCTGTCATTAGGAACATTAGGGATCATTTCAACATCAGCCAAGTACCTCAGTAGCTTCTGTTGCACATGTTTTGTTTTAACTTAAGAAAAGAGCTAGTTGATGTCTCAGCATGGAAATGTTTCAGGGTACTACTTTGTCATTATATGACCCCCCCCCCCCGGGTTACCTGCAGCAGTGAAATCAGCTGAGGATTAGAACTTGTGGAGAAGTAGATTTGGTTGGAAGGAGGTCCTTGATTCAAATAAACTGCTGACAGTCAGAATTCCTCCAAGTCATTACCCTAACAGGAAACTAACTGATCCTTGAATATAACATTACCTCTGAATAAGTATTCGCTGGGTTTTTTAGATATAAATTATGCAACTTTGGGGAGCTCCTTGGTCTGAGTGAAATAGCTCTTTAGAAATACTTGTTTTAAATCTTAACTGCTTAATTACATATTCAACCCTGATCATAACAGATATATTTTCTTTACCAACTTTGTCTAAACTGCATTGGTTTTACTCACCACATCACTATTCTGTTGCAAGTGTATATTATTAACTTTGTTAACATCACGGAAAACTCCTATCCATTTAGAAGATGAACTTGAAGAGATAATTAGTTATTAATATACACTTGCAACAGAATAGTCAGTCTGCCTCTAAGCCCAACAGGTCATGAATAATTCACATCTCATGTTGCATAATCATAAATTTATCCAAGCGGTCATCTCAGGTTACAGCCTTGTGTGCTGTCATTTGCTGTTCCTTGGCTTCTCTGGGCACAGTTATTTGGAAATCCTCGATGTAAAGATGTGTTTTCCAGGCCATAAAATTACTTGATTATCATGAAAATTAAATCATGAATACAAAATATTATGTCCATATGTGTATATGAATGAAACATAGGTGGTAATTTGTATGCGCACCCGCATATGCGCGCACCCTCGCCCGCACCCACACACTCCGAACACACAATTTAAATTTGGTTATAAGTCATAAAAAGGTCACAAAAATATGGACATACACATCAGTATCATATATGAATCACCAATTATAAGTCTATTAGGCACTATGGTTAAATAATGAAGATCGATGGTTTTGTGACACTTCCAACTGTCTTCTTCAAAGACAAATGAGGTAACTTCCCATGAAACGACATATTTTCCTGTCAAAGATTATGCATGTCTATCACCCAGTAATGCATGAGCCCTCAGGACACTGAGCACTACTTAAAAGACTGTCATATGCTTTCAACATGTGGCAGTAATTTTATCTGAGAGTTTTCCAAGAATGTTTCATTATTTCTGAGTGGTGCGTTCATGAGAAAGTGCGGTGATTTGAGTCTCCGGATTAGAGACCAAAATGTTGTGAACATTTTATGAATCGCCACAACAGCGTTTTGCATTTTTTCTGAGGCCGATTTTATTGAGGTGGTTTGCTAGTAAGTTATGGTCGAATTATTTCAATGTTTCCCAATTTATGTTTTTTTGCTCAATATGGCCATGTCATAAAATGCAAATGGATAATTCATCCAACGGAAAGATGACACATTGACGTGAAACATTTGCAAAATATTTTATATTGCCATAATAAGCTTTATTGATGATAATAAAGCGTGATTTTATTCTGGCTAACCACGCTTTATTCAACTGTCTCGTACGAAGTTGCTTATAAGCACAGGGAGCATGCATTATTTAATTATGAGTATATATTGGCACAAATATGTGCGCCAATATATATATATATATATATATATTGGCACATATATGTGCCAATATATACTCATAATTAAATAATTATCCCATTATTGTTTTAATTTTATTTTGTAGATAACATAAATAATAGACAAATGAATATGAGAAAAGTAGGTGAATAAATTTTTTTTTAAATAGTACACAATTCAAAATGGAGACGAGATCGTTGCCCTTCTTTTTAAAGACGAACATGTTTCATTTTCATTTTCCTCACATATAACTTCGGTATATAATTCAGATGTGCATGTTGTTGTTGTTGTTGTTGTTGTTGTTATTGTTGTTGTTACTTTCAGACCGCCCCCAACGCCACCCTCGGCACACAGCGGTTTCATTGAGTCAGGACGCAGTCGTGCGTCTCTAGATGCATCGTCCATGGATAGCTGTGCCACCTCCAAAAGGTAAGAGTTCCATTTCGTTGGACAAAGTGGAACTACCTCTAGTTAATGACTTGAGGCTCATAAGAAGAATCTTATAAAATGTTATGAATCATTTCAAAATATGTTTCATTAAGAAGCTATTAAAATTGTTCTGTTATAATATATGCCCCTACATTACAGAGGATAATATTTCCATGACATTTTTGGCAAAAGTGTGGACTAGTTTTGATATTTTTATTTTAATAATTATTTATTATTAATTTATTAAATTATGTTTCATTTGATGACAGTAAATAAATATGACTACCTGTAAAAAAATATTTGGTTAAGAAGCTCTTATTTGTCTATTATAAGATATGCTACTCACTATATTACTGAGAATAATATTTTGATGGCATTTCCGGCAAATGTGTGGACTAGTTTTTATAATTTTATCAGTAATAAAGATTTATTTTGTAAACTTAATTTCCATGACTTTTTTTAATAAAATTTTGCTGTTAACTAAAAACCTACATATTTTAACTTGCTTATCCTCCATAGTTCCTCAGCATACCAATCCAACTGTTTACAACTGGAATGGCTAATTAATTAAAAACTGCTTAACCCCTTTTTCAATTGGTGCGCTGCTGAACTTGGGTCTCCCAAGGATTTTAGCACAGTACAAGTATTTTATATTGTATTGTATTGTATTGTATTGCATTCTGACATCACATCTATAAAATGTAGCTTTACAACAAGGCAGAAAAATATTTTTTATTAATTGAAAAATAAAATTGTTGACAAACAATTTACCTTATAATATTATGTTGACCACATAACTCGAGGAATCCCAAGAATTTGTGTTTTTCCCACACATAAATTACTGTCTGTTTATCCTTTTTAAATGGGAAAACTTGGATACTGGCTGTATCTACGATATACATTTTGTTTGCAGTCCGAGTAAACTACGCTCAAGCGTGGATAGTTACCGTGGCGATGACGAACACAGGTTGATAGCTCGGTATACGGCCTGTCTCGCGTCCAACAGCAATGGCACGGTAAGTCAGAAAATGTGAATTTACTTAGTTGAGGATGTAGTTTTTTAGTGCCAGTAGTTTACGTCATCCATGTTTTCGTTTTCTATCGGGGTTCTATCTCAGGGCTCTTTTCAGTATATTTTTATCCTCCTTTTGCAGGTTCATCTTTATCTTCCTGTGTGAGCAAGACATTCATATTATCTTGCAGTATTGGTTTCGGAAGTTCTTTGCATTATGGGTAAATGTTGATATGAATGGACTATTCGTCTGCATATTTTAATTATTTTTTATCTGTTCAGAACAGCCACATTGAGTAAGCCAAATCTCGGGGGGGGGACGGGGGGGGACATGACATTCTAGACACAGCAAGGTCGGGATCATCATGATCGGATGACACGAACTAGACAACAGTTTGCAGCTTAATGGACAGGAGTGATGGTCCTGTAGTAGATGTCATTTAGATTAGTTTTATCAGACAGACCACTGTCAAGGTTCTGTTGGCATCTTCCAGGAAGTATGGACAAGTGATGGCTTGTAATTGGATCCACTGTCTAAAGCCAGGTTTCAGTGCATGACAGTAAAAAACCAAGCATAAGATTATGTTTTCTCATCTGTTTGGAGATTTGACTGGTATGGGTAGCCATGGGTGCCTGATGTCTTTAGAAATGTGTAGTCATATTTCTGGTGGTGTCACTAATGGACCAGCTGATGAAGCTAATTCTTTTTAGAAAGATGCCACGGGGTAAGAAACAGTCTATTGTGTATACAAAGGGCTCGTATCACCATTAACAAAGGGATTAGGGTTAATAATAGAATATAATTAATTTTAATTCATTACATGAAAAGGAAATTGTTCGAAATAATTCTGTGTCTTGAGAGATAAAGCAGGAGCTCTTTCATTGTTGGTGAAATTACTGTTTTAAGTGTGGGAGCTCCCAGGATGTGGAAGTTATTAGATCACTTAGAGAGATCCTTGACCTAACATTTACAGTGAACCAGTGGGTTAAGTGTAAAGCGCTTTGAGCAAACCTAGGGATCAGAAACTATGTAAGAACTTACCTTTTACTTTACATTTTTGTGCTGGTCTAGGTGTGTTTAAAATTGTTGCCAATATTTAGAAGCCATAAAAAAGACAGATGAAGATAAACATCACTAACTTATATTTTGATGATCTTGGCCACCAGCCAGGCCACCCACTAACCACGTAACAATTGAAATATTGCATATTTATGCACATAAACATCTCGAATAATTAATCAGCCTGCCACTGGCTTTCACCATTGCAACTAATGTAGTCATTGACGTAATGCTGCAAAAAAGAAGGCGCTTTAAAAAATTCTTAAATGTCAGCAGTTGAAGTGATGTTAAATGTCAGCAGTTGAAGTGATGTTAAATGTCAGCAGTTGAAGTGATGTTAATGATATCACTGACAATTTATTAGTTACAGACATGGTGGCAAAGGTAGCCATATTGTGCAGGCATTTTTTATTTCATTTCATTGCTGTGATGTCAGCCTGACTTTTTGTGTTTGACCTTAGTGATGTTGCATGATTTGAACGTCGCTCAATACCAGCTTCTCTGGAGTTTATTTCAAGATGTTATCCTAATTTTTTCTTTCTGGCAGTTGTCCCTGTTCACTTGTTTGTACAACACTTAAAACTAAAGTTCCCAAAGTGCAAGTTTTAAATATATATATATATACGTATAAGGAGACTACTCTGAAGTGACCGACATGTTTAATTCATTTAAATTGTAGCTGCTAAAACACTGAGGTAATTTTGTTTATTTACTGACAACAAAGTACACTTGTACATAAACACTCTTTAGTCTGTAACCATAGGTGCTTGGAAAACACCGACCAATTTGATTATTTACTAATAATAAACTACACTTATAATCGAAACAAATATTGTTTAGTCAATAACCATACCTGCTTGTAAAACACATGATTATAAGTGTAGTTTATTGGCAGTAAACAGATCAAATTGGTCAGTGTTTTACAAGCATGTATGGTTATAGACTAAACAATATTTGTTATGATTATAAGTGTAGTTTATTGCCAGTAAACAGATCAAATTGGTCAAACAAATATTGTTTAGTCAATAACCACACATGCTTGTAAAATACTACCCAATTTGATTATTTACTAATAATAAACTACACTTATAATCATAACAAATAATGTTTAGTCAATTTGATTATTTACTAATAATAAACTACACTTATAATCATAACAAATAATGTTTAGTCAATAACCATACAGCTTGTAAAACACTGACCAATTTGATATGTTTACTAACAATAAACTACTCTTATAATCATGTGTTTTACAAGCAGGTATGGTTATTAACTAAACAATATTAATTTTGTTATGATTATAAGTGTAGTTTTTATAATATTATTGCACAAGCATTTATGATTACAGACTGAACAGTGTTTATATGCAAGTGTACTTTGTTATAATCATAACAAATATTATTTAGTCAATAACCATACATGCTGGTAAAACACTGGCCAATTTGATTATTTACTGACAATAAACTACACTTATAATCATAGCAAACATAACACTTACAGAAACACTGTTTATTGTGTAACCATATATGCTTGTTTAATACTGACCAAAATATTTATACACAGGTTGTTTTCAATTACCACTAATTGGCATAACTATGCTACAAAACCTTGGTTACAATACTGGATTTAGCTGTACCATTTCCCCAGATCCTTGTAATTCCCAGTTGCAACATAAGCTGAAATCTCATTTTATGTATTTAGTTGTTTTGTGTGAATCAGTGTTTGCAGTTTCAAGTGCTTAAGTTATTTTTTGTGTGTAAATAGAATGTCACAGGCCCGTTAATATGTAGGTCATGTTTTAGTTCAGTTTGTCCCTGCCACTGCAGACTACTATGGTTTGGATGTCTGGTCACATGACCATCCGTATCATATAGATTATTGATCACATCTAAGTGGATTGGTAAAATATTTTTTGTCACTCAGTTCCGTCGTTTGATCGTGAATCAGCTTGGCAGTGCAGTGGCGCTACATAGCATCCTCTGGAATTCACTTCTGATATATCAAGATGCCGGCTTCAGGTCGTGATTTATTGGCATCGCTACAGTTCCATGTTTTAATTATTTAAAATCATCCCGCCATCAACATTCTCCAGTTGGTCTTAATCAGAGTGTCACTCACGTTGCAACTGTCAGGTGACACCTATTGATTGCAAGCGCTCCCAGTCCACCGCCTGCCACTGGAGGTATCCCAGCAGCCACTGGTGCAACTACAATTGCTGAGTGACCCACCCACGACGAGATTACCACCGCTTTCAGATGAGCCGAAGTGTGTGTCAGTGTGGTGGTCCATCGCAGCTCACAAGTTTAACGTTGTCAGAACATTGCACAAAGCTGTGGCTGTGATGTACCATTTGTATACAGTGATGGAAGTTATGTAGGCTGCGACTGACGTTATCTGTAGAAGAGCCAGTTCCACTGAGGTGAGGCGGCTGTTGTTAGTGCGATTGTTATAATGAGGTTAACAGCAGTTGTAGTAATGAGTACTGCATTGACTAGGCAAAGAATGTATTCTGGTTGAAACCTTCTGGCTATGATGTGAGGGAAGTAATACTTTATAGTTGGTGTTATGTTATTAGTATTGTATTATCATCAAACAAAGTCAAGTTACCTTTCAGACTCTCTGAGTATTCTCAACGGAGCTATTGTGACCCCCTTAGTCACGTCTTCAGAGGCAAAGTTCTGAACCTTTCTCTGGCGTTATGGACCGTATTTCCAAGAATTTAGTGTGAAGGTTGTTCTCTTTCTGTTTGTCGCTGGATATCTCTCCCATGTGTCTCCCATGTTTCTCCCATGTCTCTCCCATGTCTCTCCCGTTCATCGTTCATTTGATATCCCAAAATGTTTTCTCTCTGCACAACACTGTTACCATCTCATCCTTGTAAAGGGATTTTGAGAACCAGCCAGAGACTGCAGAATTAGGTTTCTCCCAGGTAATACATGAGTGATTGAGATTTTCAGAATCTTGGTTCCAGTTGCTTTTGTTAATTTCCAGTTCTTGTTTTCTATTCCTGTTCCACATAGAACTAGCTGCAAGCCCCAAATCCTTTATAAAATATTTTTTTCAATACCAAACTAATTTCATTCCTTCATTCCAAATCCTTTTGCAAACAACTATTCAAGTCCAGTAAAATTCTTGACACGGAATTGAAATGAATTCCAATTCTGGAATTTCATGCAGCCTTGAAGGCAAGAATGTTGATGTTTCTCAAAGTCTTACTTGAAGAACTGGCAGTAAAATCACTCAATAATTCGTCCTCTGTGCACCAGACCTAACTCCTCAAAGCTGTCACCTTCCCTAAACGTTAACGGATGGGGAGTGCTGATAAAATAGTGTGATTATTTCACATTACTCATCCTTAACTGATGTCATGACATATTGATTGATGTCATTGCAATTGATCTGTAGTAAGAGACCGCTGTTGTAGAAAGTCAATCAGTCTGCAGGCTGCACATATTACATGACAACATCAAACTCATCTTAATCTGGAAGGGTATATAATATCTATTTCATTTTACATATGAAAGAATTCTTTATGTAGTTGAGACAGGTTTAGAAGACTTTCCAATAGGGGAGACTGGGGCTAGTTGTAACACGGGTAAGTTGTAGCAGGCGTACAACGGACAAAACTAGTAATGCATTTATGATTTTGCAAAGTAGCAGTGTGTTCATTAATAGTTTTAAACATGTCACATGGGTCCATTGACAAGGTAAAAAATTGCACCTTTTAAAGAAAAAACAATAATTTGTTTGGCTGTTCTATGCTTGTTTTGAATTGAGTAGTTTCAGTATAAGTTTTTAAGATAAGCTAACTATTTCTTCACAAGTTATAGTTGAACTATTACACAATATTCCAGATTAATAAAACTTTGGGTTGGTAATTTATTTGGTGCTGTTTCATGATTAAAAAAACAGCATTTACAACTCATGGTAAACTGTAACGCTGTAGGAGACCTCATAAAATGTTTCATTTTGCAAATGTGTACTGCAATATCTTTATACATGGATGCGTTTTAGTCTGGTATAATTGCTGAAACCTGAAGATTGATTTCACTTTATAGCTAGCATGATTAATAATGAAGAGACATTTATATGTTTCCTGTCTAATTGGTCGGGTACTACTCCAGTAATTCTAATTGGAACTCTCTATGTAGTAGAGATACATTTAAGTGTTTCCTGTTTAGTACTCACCCAGATAAATCATATTTAACTGCTGATGAACAAAAATGGTTCTAAAAATGCATCCAAAACTCCTCTTGAAGATTTTAATGATGTCAGAAATATGTTTTTGCATTTTGTTGTTATTTTGGCAAAGGTGGAGTTATTTTGGCAAAGGTGGAGTTATTTTGGCAAAGGTATTAATTGTCATTGGCATCTAAATGCCTATTGTCATTGCTGACCTTTTGGTAGTCTTCCCGGGCTTCTGTTATTAATTAATAGCATTTATTTGATGTTGGCTTTACTTTTGAAGGCTTACTGCTTCATGGATGTTTTTGTTTTACCATGACAACAAATAAACACATTACTGCAGCACTAATCTGGATCAAGTTGTTGATTTTTTTTGGATATGCTTAATTTCCCTTTAAAAAGCAAATGTTTTGGTGATGTGAATTTTCTATTGTTTCTCTTTATTTAAATTCTCCAATCAGGTTACAATTTTTAGATTTTCTATTTTGAAGTGACTTACAGGATGGATGTGTTGAAATCAGCCAATCAAATCAATAAAATTAAAATAACTTGGAATCATTTTCACACATATACACTGTATAAGAATTTGTGCGCCACAAAGTTATTTTGATTGGTCAGCTTGCCTAGTTGGTTTCATATCACCGCTGGTTAATCAGAATTTTAGCCATTGGTCATTTCTGGTCTGTGCTAGTGCAAGAAATTCAAAGGTCATTTAAGATCAACATTGCTGTGATGCAGGCAACAGTAATTAGATTGCATTTACTAATTGGACAGACTGTGGAGACCTTGAGTCATATTAGTGGCCATCTATGCCATCTGGACAGTGGACATCAGGAGGTCACCCGTAGGTCACCATGACTTCTGCCAACGATAAACCTGAAAATTTTGCTATGTCATGTCATTCACAAACCATGCATGGCGGTTGATTGCTTGGGGGGATTCGTGTTTGTGACATTTTATTGGCCGTATTACTGGCTGAAATCTGGAGCAATAAACAAGTTATTGGGATAACCCAGATGCCTTTTTAGATAACAGGGCCAGCTAAGTACAGTCTTTGTTCAGTCAAAGTGGTAAACCCAGTTTCAGGCCTCAGGGTGGCCAAGAAAGCTTAAGGGTCAACACTTGATTTAGCCGATTAGGAATAGGGTTAGTTGATGTTTAAACCTGTAGTGTGTGAATAGTTTATGTAATATGCGCAGTCAGTTCAATAAAAGAGGGCGCACTTTTTTTATCTAATTGAAAGAATCAGTTTTGATCATTAGATCTGGAAAGTGTGAATAGCCATATTTTGTAGTATATAGAGCCGGATTTTTACCAGATCCAGTCAAAAACATTTTTATAGTTTGTCCGATAATTTCATCAAAATCATTTGCACTAATATGTCGCAAAATGATTCTAAAACAAAACGAGTGAGAACATTGAATTGAGGAAGGAGGTTTGAGGTTTGCGGTTTTGACAAGTAGAGTAGGACCCGTGTATGTCCCTAATTCTACGACTGGGGCTGTTGATCTCTGATCGTAATATGAAAATGGTCACATTAGAAGGACTTTGCATTGATCACATGCATGGAGAGACTATCAGACCTAATCTAAGGTCCACTAACAAGATGCTCTATTTTATGGATGGCAAATGAGATCTGAGATTGCTTGTCTCAGTTGCTATATGTCGGACTGTATTTGGGGATTTGAAGTGCGCAGCAGAGGGATTATGGCTTTGCTTTCCATCGTAACACATATTAGCCTCACTCTTGGGACATATCCGTGTATGCGAGCATTCATGTCTATGCATAAACGGTTCATGTGTTTCAGTGCTTTATGAAATAAATTGGTCAGGACAGTGGATACATAATACGCAGTGCAAGGCCTAGAGATGCAGAAAATGGCAAACGTTTTGTTGAAACTCAGAGGATTGGTGGCGTGGAGACTTGTTGCTCCCTTTTTGAAGGGGTGAGGCTAGTTTTTTATTGGGCACCACCCCAGTGTTATCCCCTTCCACTTCTTCGTATCGATAATCTCCACTTTTCAAACACTTTAGTTGTTCCGCACTAGTCATATTACAATAATTATGGATCCTGCTGGTTAAAAAAGGGGGGTGTATGCTAATTAGGGCATGTATGCTTAATAGGTCAAATATGGTACGTATTGTTGGTGTGTGTGAATTCACTTAATTCTACGTTTGTTTCAGGGGGTAGTTTTGCTATTTCCATGGCTATTTGGAGTATGAATTAACGTTTGAATGTTTATTTAGGATCACAATTTTAAGCAACTGTGTCCCAACACATGCATACAAATTATAGACAATTAACATGGCAAAGAACATAGTACAAGATATGTTTGTTAATGTACCCATAAAAAAATGCAATAAGATCCGATATGCAATAAATTGCTACAAGTGCATATCAAACTTAATAACACTTTCAAAGTATGCAAAGCTTTCTTGAAAAGAAAACAAAAATCGTGTTTTGCTATATTAAGTCTAAAGGGTGTTTTTAAGTTTAAATCTGTGACCTCGAGGAGACTATTGAAAAGTGGTAGCAAGAAATGTACAACGAATGGCTGTCAGATAGCTGCCAGCAGTAATGTAATGAAAATCGATTAATGAACATCAATGCATAATGAAATTACCCAATGAGTTAATCAGTTCAAAAAACCAAGCAGAGGTTCCAGTTTTTACAGCCCAACTCACTTCCAAAGCATTTATTATGAGTATCTCTCTGCGAAATCGTACTGTTATCTTTGGATGATTTTAAAGCTGGCCACTAATCCAGTTGCCAGTGCTAATGCAAAACTGCAAGAGTATATGGCAATAATTCAATTCGTGGCTAGTGTCAATGTCAACAAAGGTCACATCTCTGTGGGATGCCATTGATTAGTTTCCTGCCGATGCGCATTGATTTTACCCGTAATGGTCAAATAAGTGCACCGCATGCCCAACTTTGCAAGGTAGTATCGAACCTTTGAGGCAACTTTGCACTCGTGCATTAAGAGGTGGTATTTACAGCTGATTGATGCTTTCGGGGATTATTTCTGAACACAGATAAGTTCATAATCATTGCTTTGTGCACATGACAGTTGTGTTATAGATCATCTCTCTGTGTCATCTGCTTGCCACAGGTTATGTTTCACTAAGTAATTTGTTTACTGTGAAGTCTGTGAATAGTTAAGTCAATATTGCATATCTATAATACATTTATCACAGTCAGCAGTTAATTTGTTAGTAGTTGTAGTATGGTCGATAAGTATCTCCCATGTAATAATTTTACTTCTTTCTAAAATTTAAACGTTAATATTTTACTTATTTTAAACAGATATGTAACATTTTTGAAGCTTTCTTTCAATGAGACAGTAAATTATACTTAAAATTACAGTTCTTGTGGTATCTTGGTGAAAGTAGTTCTGGTAGAAATGTTGTGTCAGCTCCCGGAAATTGATCTGAAATCAGTTGGCATATCATGTCAGCTACAAAACAATCCACAGAGTCCATGAAAGTTTTATGGACACACTAAAATCAGAGGAGTCACACTACTGCTGTACCTGTCTCCAGTCACTATTGGCAGCGTCAGGTGAATTAATCTTAAATTCTCATTTGCAGTGAAAGCACAATCGGAACTTGGTGAAATGACACGCTATCTTGCTGCACACTGAATGTGCTGACTTTGATACCTTAGGACCCTCAGAGTGTTGTCCATGTGTTGCGTTAGCTATCAGTGTCTGTCCACAGCTATGTGCCAACATGTCATGCATAATACATGTGATGTTTCTGGGAGAGTTGTTCAGATTAATTGGTCTATGACCTGTGAACCATTGCGCAATAACACGTAAGGCCATTTGGGAGTTGCAATTAATTCAGCTGGCAGATACTATTGCTGTGTACCTAACCAAAGTGGACATATACTATTGCTGTGTACCTAACCAAAGTGGACAGATACTATTGCTGTGTACCTAACCAAAGTGGACAGATACTATTGCTGTGTACCTAACCAAAGTGGACAGATACTATTGCTGTGTACCTAATCAAAGTGGACAGATACTATTGCTGTGTACCTAACCAAAGTGGACAGATACTATTGCTGTGTACCTAACCAAAGTGGACAGATACTATTGCTGTGTACCTAACCAAAGTGGACACGTCATAATGAACATGGAATGGTTGTATTCTTACTTGTTGCTCCCTTTATAAAGGGGTGGGGCTAGTTCATGTATTGCTGCACCGCCCCAGCTGTTGTCACTTTCCTTGCTCCCTTTATAAAGGGGTGAAGTAAGTTCATGTGTTGCTGCTCCACCCCTGCTGTTATCCCTTTCCACTTCACCCTGTTGGTAGCCTTCTCCCTGTTGGTAGCCTTCTCCCTGTTGGTAGCCTTCTCCCTGTTGGTAGCCTTCTCCCTCCTCTTGTCGTCATCCTCCACCTTTTTTACATCCCTCTTTACGCAGTCCTCCCATCTTCCCATTTTCCTATGGCCTAGCTGTTTCAAATTCAATGCCTCGGCTTTCTTTGATAATTGGCCCTATATATGTTTATTATATAATAAAGTAAAGGTTTTTGAAGTCTTGTTTTACCCTGTTGATAATTCCTATGAGGTGCATTCATGCTTTTGAAGTACCAACATACTCTGGTTATTGTGTGAATTTCTCATTGAATCTTCACCTAGTGAACCTACGTCTATGTTTTTTCCCAGAAAGTGCTGCACTACCTTCTCCGGTATTTGGTTATTTTCAGCAATTTAGTACAACTTAGTTTTACAGACCCAACCAGTAGCGTACCAAAAAATTTATACAAAAGCACTCATTATGTTAAGTCTCTTGCCTGGGTCAAGAGCTGGTTCTTCCTGGTGCACTCATTATGTTAAGATTTCTGGCATGGGTCAAGAGCTGGTTCTTCCTTGTCGCTGGGTCAACTAATGAGTGTGTCCGCTACTGGAATAGCCAATCAAGGTGGCCAATAAGGTGATAATTTTAAGCCTGAGCAATTTCAGTTTTGGTCAGCTGTTTTGCTGATCAATGTGCCCTTTGATGTTTGAGGTTACTTAGATCAAACGGTATTAATAATCTGGCATTTCAGTGCACTTTATCGACTGTTGGATGTTGGCGAATGGACACAGGTGCCAAAAACAGCACAACTGACATGACCGCTGACACTGACACGACTACCAACACCACTGACACCACTACAAATACCACCAACACCACCACTGATGCAATCACCACCGGCACCACCACAAACACCACTGAAACAGTGACCACATACATCCCCACAAACACCACTGACACAGTCACCACCTACACCACCACAAACACCACTGACACCACCAACATAGCCACACCATCAATATTCTGAAGGGAAACTCTGTGAGAATCCTATCAGTTATGTGAATAATCGCTCCTCGAACCTCGACACACAATAATTGATCTGAGAGAAATATATTCAAGGGCTTTCTTCGTGGGTGTCTTCAGGGAAATGTCTCGCCTTCTAAGTGAATTAGGATATGTGGCCGTCCTGCAGTCTCTCTCTGTAACTACGTCAGCCGAGACGCTGCAGTTTGCCACTTCGTATTTTGTCTACAATGGATGCTGACCGAGAGCATTATCTTCTTGACGAGACTTCGTTTGCGGAACAGCTATCCGCCCAATTGCTGTTAGATCCTTCAGAATGCTATTTCATGGAGGTGGGTGTCGCATGCTCTAATTGTGGGATTAATTAGTGAAATAATAGTTTCTATTTGGCAGCATTTGAATAGCCAATGTTTTGGCCACTCTGATTTTGTTGCTAAACCTGGGAATTGGACACAAACTGTAAAACACCTCTGTAATATATGTCATTTTGGTGAGCAGCCTATTAAGAGGAGATTTTTCTTCAAAGATTCTTCAGAGCAGCATTTGGTTTCCTCTTGGAATTGTATAGAACTTGCCCTTTTTATTATTTCCAGTGTGGTTGGTTCTTGCTTTGTTTTCCGCTTTCTAATTTAGAACAATACACCAGTGTTGTAATCACACCGTGACATTGTAAACGTTGTAATGGCTCGCAACGGAGCCACACATTAACTGCAGTTCCTGGCTGTTAAAACTATGAGACCTTTCTCGTGAGAAGATAATAGGGTTAATTATGGTTAGTGGCTGTTTATTTAGGAGCAGGAAATGTTGCTGGAAGTTGCTTGGTGTCATTTGGCACTGTTGGAACAGTGTGTGGTTCTGAAAGTTTGTCTAGTGCCTACAACAGTTTGTTGATGAACACGGCCAGAAGATAATGTTGTAGATCATCTACAGGATTCTATGGTAGCTGGAGAGTAGCTAGGATAAACTGCAGACACTACTATGACGATTCAAATAAAAAAATCAATCAATAATTGATTTACAATGAACAGTACAAATTCATAATAACAAAATATATAATTGGCAATAAAATTGTGTGAAATTTAGGTCTATTTAAACAATGATGTGTTGGAAAGTGGATTAATGGAAGTTTAATACATATCTATAGTGCACCCCCTTAAATAGATAAATACTGTCTCCATGGTTATTCTAAGTTTGGAATACAGCTGCAATTCTTTTAACATTTTAATTGCTATTCCAACTGGAAAATCAGCACTCCCTAAATTGTTTCTAAATCTCATGCAGATGTTTTTGTTTCATTCTCTCTGCACTGAAGAAAGCATTTCCCCATTTCTGTGGGGCTGGGGGGGCTGGAAACCTGCTTGGCAGTCTGGGAAAGATCAGCTCATCGCACATAGGCATTGAGGCTTGCATGAGTGCATGCCAGGGATGCTTTGTTCCACATGAGATACCATTGGAGATGGCGGCCTCGTTGCATGCGAATGAGCGCTGAAGGGAATCGTGTGTTTTATGGGCCTTCAGAAACATAGCCGTGCATTCTGCATGCGGGTAATCAGCCGGGGCCCTGATAGCATTGATCCACAGTTCGTTACACTGAATTTAATGACGTTTCGCCAAGAGGTGGAGAGGCATAGCAGATAGTATGCAACGATCCGTGTGGTTGCATGCCTGGAGTATGATGCCACTTGTTCTGTTTTGCATGTTGTGAAAATGGCACGCGAAAAAGATTTGTGGATGTTTTGATGCTGGTTCGAATGGATAATTACATATGCATCGTCAATGTGAAACGCAAGGGGAGCAATATGTCTCTCTTGTTCCAAATTGATCTGTCTTTCCGGTTATTGCTTCACTTGTTTCATGTGATTTATGGGCACTTTGGGCTTTGTTGTCCGCCATTGATATATGTATAGTCTGTTTTCTCTGTCATTGTACTGGGCAAAATGCTCTGCATCAGTTCTAGGAATGCCAGAATTGTTTTGTAGTTTGTGTGTGTTTGATGGAGAGTAGCATTGTTCATTAGAACACCAAATAGTTGACGGTTGTCATTATGATGATGGTAATCATAAATTGTTGTTATTGTATAACACAATTACGTGGTTATGATAATAACTAGGTGTTGTTAAATATAATATAAAAATAAGTTGCATTTACCTTGGTTTACAACAGGTGTATTAGTACTGGTGATCGTTTGTCTAACTATAATCCATAATGAGATGTATAAGAGGTGTTTTATTGTGTTTTGTTTCACATCCAAATATTATCGACACCGACATTGCGTTTGTTTATATATACATGTCATTGACATACCTCTTTGATGGCGATTTAGAAATAATAACAAACTTATTTGGCATGTAAAAAACTTGACACATGTTGGTAATTGCCAATGATTTCACCAATTATACATGATTGATCTTGTTGTAAAAACTCTGCCCTCTGTTGACACAGAAAATGTGTGCCTATAGTGTCCTCAAATGTTACGAATACCCATTTTGCTGTATTTAATGTGCCTAATAGGCTGTATTACTACCGTATTGCACCTGTTATAGAACCCTTTTGTGAAACTTATGTTTTTCATGTATGCAGATTTTTACAAGCACAAAAAGCCTTTTTTATACACAGAATTACTGTAACCCCACAGATAGTAATTGTTGATATATTATAACTAAGACTTTAATAATGCAATTTCTTCCTTTTATTAGCATAATAAATGATGTGGACTTTGGGCCATGCATACAGGCTGTGCATCAAATAGGTGGTGTACGGTACGATTTCTCTGTGTGCCAGCAGTAGTACTATATAAATGCTGTTGTTGCAGTCGTGGGGTCGCAGCAGTGGGGACATGAACCACAGTCTGGACGGGTCCAGTAGTCAGATGCAGCACGATCTCATCAAACAGCTCGAGGCTCGCAACAGGTACCTGTCTGTCTGTCTGTCTTTCTGTCTGTCTGTTGGTCGGTCGGTCGGTCGATTGATCCAGTCATTTGGTCGGTCGGTCGGTCCAACAATATTTGTCATGTTTTTGAAGATGTTTATATATATATATATATGAATGTATAAATGTATATGTGCAAATAATAATTATTTAAAAGTATGTGTGTCTTACATATGGGTAACATTACCATGATGTGAAAGTTGGATCTAACTGTTTTTCACTAATAATTATTTCAGTTACAATATGTTAAGTTCAGTCAACTCCTGAGAAATTGGGATATGCTTAAATTCTTAGGTTTATTACTAAACCAATGTGAATTTGTGCCAGACTAGTCCCGCATTACCTATAAACATGGTAAACGAACTATTTCAAGTTTAGCCAAATTATGTCCTGTGAATGTACACGCATAATTATTCAACATACGTATTTTTGGCACACAGGGAAATTATATTGGAGATCCAGAAACTGCGATTGGAACAGGAGAGACAAGCTCGCTGCAGTCCCAGCCATGGGGCATCGGGGGTCGTCCGCAACCCCACCCTTGTGGCTGAGCTGAAGGGGTTGCGACAACGACGAGACGAACTCGAGACACGAATGTCTGCACTGCAAGAGAGTCGCCGGGAACTAGTCGTACAGTTGGAGGGATTGATGAAATTACTCAAAGTGAGTCAACGTTTTCTTAAATGTGACAGTATGTTGGGCTGTGAATAATTGCTGTTCAGCTGTTATAAAACTGGTATATTTTAATTCATCGCCTAATCATGTATTTTTTAAATACAAATAAAGGGTGAAAGATCCCAAAAGCAACACGTTTTGTGTGGATATTATTTACTAACTGAGTTGTTATGAAAACTTATAAATTCAGTGTCGCAATGTCCCATAAAACCATCAGTCATTTAACCAGTGACAATCATTCTACATGCCCTGTAAGTTCTTTGGTGACAAATCATTAACATTAATATAATGGTAGCCATTCACTTTTATGTAGTTGTGGTTGATTCTAGACATTTTTGCACCATATTTTCTCAAAACAGTTCTGTTTTTCAACTGAACCATTTTAAGAAACTACTTAAATTAGTTTCAACTCTGTATCAGCGAAGTATCACAAAATTCTAGTATGAACTCTAGATAACATAATTATTTTTAACAATGTTAATGCTTTTTTGAGTTAAAATCCTACTCATTTCAAAGCAACCACCCATCTGTAGGGGAACAACCTACCGAATCCATGTTTTGGCACTTTTGCAATGGCATCCACCACGGTAGAAGTATTTCTGTTTGAACTCCCTAGACTAATCTAGCACAGCAAATGAACCCATCGCGCAGACGGACGCGACATGTTTCTTAGTTGATCTACTGAAAACCAAGGCCACACAGAACAAACGACTGGCCCTAATATATTGCTCGAAGAAACGACAACCTCGGCTGACAATAAATGGAAAAGATATTTCATTAACCGCACACGTCTTTTGTCTTGCTTGGCATCAGCCGACTCCAGCCCACCTCGCAAGTAATGCTGAAGGATCACCATGTCTAATAACACTCTCTGGTTTGCCTCCTCTCTCCATCTGTCACTTGCTTTTTTCTGGGTGGTATCGGAAAAAAGATGTATCAGTGAATCTCTTGTACGGATTCTAATTTCGGCTGCAAATAGTTCTTTTTGATGAATGCATTTGAATCCAACATCTGTGAAGTGAAGCAGGGAAATGAGATGCGAAATGAGACGGATAGAGAGGCAATGATAGAATCAGGGACTCTGCTCTAAATAACATCTCCATTCTTTCAATAAGTAATGGTAAAGTTAAATAATTAGATGGAGATGTGCTTAAGTTTCTATGTTTTTAGAGGCCCACAGGTTGATCACTTATATCATAAAATCATGTTACATAGCATCAATTATATCTATTCTTACATCGAGCATTTAACATTCTAACAAACATGTTTTATTAAACCATAATTTTGAAATATAATTTGATCGTTTTCTGTTTATGAATGTTAACCTTGCTGTTGAGTATGTAATACAAACATGATACTTGAGTCAAAACATTCAAATTAAACAGACAGCAGTCAAATTATATAAACAAATTGTTACTTGTTAAACACATTTAGGCAGGCATGGTGTCAGAATAGATATAGTTTATAATATATGACATGATATTGCAATAAAATGATCGGACTTGGTACATTTTGATGTAGCAGTTTGCTTCAAAATCTGTGTTATGATTATGCTGCTAAAAAGTTAGGACTGCTCAAACTATCTTTAAATAATATGTTAGTCAAAATATTAGTAATTGCATTAGATTTGTGAATGCATTATAAGCTAGTTGTGACATATGCGGCCGCTATAACAGCCACAACACATATTTATGGGTTTAGGAGTTCAAACAATATATTCACCTCGCTTGTCATTACAAAATTGACAGCTCATTGCATTTTTTTCAACATGTGATCCTATTCTGAGCTTCCAGGAATTTCCGAACAAACAGGGCTTGTCTCCGCCAATTTGTTCTTCGTAATTGGGTCGCTTGCCGTAATGATATGGGTCGTGTTTCAAACGTTACATGTGCTAAGTCGATCATTTATTGTAGCGTTTTCAGAAATGGTTGTAATGAATATTCAATGCATTATTCTTGGTCATGTTCTTTCAACTTGCTGCTACATAAAAGTTCCGTTTTTTGCATTTTTTTATTACATTAAACACCGTAATTTAAACCATTGAAGCCAGGTTGTTTGGTTGTTATGTCGCTTGTTATAATCATAATAAAATTTATTTTGTATCGTTCCACATTCAATACAGCACTTTGCAAAGAATCTGATCAATATAGCACATTGCAGTAAAACAATACTTGTAAAGTTATAGATAATATTTTATATAATATTTCCTTTAATAGATAAGTAAGATGGGCATGTAAATGTTATGATAAACCTTATGCAGAGGTTGCTAAAATACCAGCAACAAATATAAAACATCATAGAATAAGATTAGTTAGGTTGAATAAAAAACAAATCTGCAAACTTAGATAAATATAAGTATTCATAAGATGAGTGCCACATGGAACATTGTGTTTTATACTAATCTTTTTTCACAAAATTATCTCCTGTCTCTCTCTCCTTTTAATTATGCTTCATGTCAAACCTAACAATGTCCTTTACTATATGCTCATTTTGAAGGCTTTCCTGTCATTAAATCGACAATATCGCTTCGTTAGGACTATTTGTTCCCCTTTACTATAAACCTACTCCACCTGAATCTGTCAATTCAGCATGTCTGCTAAGGTACAACAGTTCGGTTCTCATTAAATCAATAGTATTACTTCATTATTGCTATTTGTTCCACTTTATTACAGATCTGCTCCCCCTGTCAGTCACAGCTCTAAGCTCAACGTTTCAGCCTTCATTAAGTTAATAGTGCCCACAATTATTAAATCAATATTATCGCTTCATTATGGCAAGTTGTTCCACTTGACATAAATTCCATTCATCACTGATCAAACAGATTTGTCATGCCAGTAATTTGTGTGCATGCGTGTGCATGCCTGCATGCTGGCACACCACCCACAACCCCGCCATATGCATGCTGTCTTGCCGTGCCATGATTTATGACGATTTATATCCTACTTCATAAAATTGATAACAGATATAGTAGATTATACGAAATAAATCATGTTTTGATGGTACATATTTTCCAGATTTGTTACACATTTATTGCGCTTCATTGTTATGTTTCATGAGGGATGATCTTAAAACATCGATGTCCGACACACACAACGTGAAACTGTTTTTGTTGGGGTATAACATGTTAGCCGATGTTTTGTTTAGCATCGCACATCAATGTATTTTTCCCACAAAACGTTTTTTATCACCGTTTATGAGGGTGCTGCCTATTATGACGACTCAAGTGTCACTTGGTGAATACATAGGTACACACATGTCGATGTAATTCAAAGTTTCTTGTAGGGAGAGGAGTGGTCAAAAATCTAAAATATCTCAAATAAATTACATCGGTGTCGTGTAGCATCATACATTTCGGTTTTGGTATCATCCCTAAGAATAAACAAAATTACTCTTGGGGTGACAAACATTTCTTTTCTCTCGCAGAATCACAGTTCGCCCCGGTTAACGCCACGATCCACACCAACAAGCAGTCCACGATCGCGGGCCGCACAGTCTCCCCCACCGTCCATTCCCCCACCCCGGGGAAGTGCTCCCAGCACCCCCGGAGACTCCCTGGCAGGCGTGGGTGGGGACGTACGGGAAGCGTTCACGCAACAGTCCAGTCATAGTGGCAGCAGCAGCATGCGCAACCTGCGCAACGACTTGCTAGTGGCGGCCGACTCTGTCACCAACGCCATGTCTTCTCTAGTTAAAGAGCTCAACTCTGGTAGGTAGATATTTCACGTAATTTCTGTTTTAGTTTTAACACAGTTGGTGTAGTTTTGGTTTTAAGAAGTGAGGGGTTAGAGTTAAGTGGTTAGAACATCGGACTCTGTCAGTCGAGAAGACCGGGATTCTCGTCCACCTGCTGCGGTTTCGAAGCTTGGGCAGTTTCGTTCACCCACTTCGCCTGTGTCTTTCTGGAAGAGATATTAAAAGATATTGGTCCCTTCTACATCATGTCTATTCCAGGACAAGTAAAAGATCCCCCGCAGGGGGTAAATGTGTAACCTGCTGCTGCTCAACCACACGAGTCACGACGTCCATGACACGGCTCAGTCAATACAGCCAACTCTCTTGCATGAAAGCACAGTTGAATGAATGAGTTTTAAGAATTGTGTTTTTTTTTCACATTTTCTCCGTTCACACAAGTCATCTGTGCTATCTTTTTTTAAAGTTAAATTTTTCAAATGTGCATCCATTAATAATACGGTTAATAATTTCCAAATGTGTATCCATTAATAATACGGTAACGCGATAGCCATTTGCACACCTCTGATTTCAAAAGTGAATCCTTTGACAGGCAATAAATTTGCTTTGATTAATAACATTACAAAGGTTTAGTTTTACAAGCAATGCAGCTTTATTTCATAGCCACTGGGCACAAAAACAGATTACCTTCAAATTCCTCAGTTCGAATTTTTCACTTGTGTCATTTCGGTTTCTTTTAGCAAAAAATATAGTCTATCTAGTATTTACTGCGACATGCTAATGCATTTATGCAAATGTGTTAGTCAGTCTTGATGAAACCATCAGACAAACTAATAAAATAAATTATTTTTGACTGGACCAAGTCGAAATTCTGCATAAAATGGCAGCAAAGTGGCTCTGTCTCCTTAATTTATAACAAGGCTAATCATACTTTCACAAGTTACCCAGTCTAACAATCAATTCTTTTGATGATTTCAACAATGATGGTTTCTTTTGTAAAACTGACTGCACATATTACTTAAGCTAATCACACATTACAGATTTGAACATTTTCGTTTTAGAAATGGAAAGTGAAAGTGAAGATGAGGACGACCGAGTCAGAGGTGAGTCGGTCAGTTCCCTGATATTCCAGCCATAATTTCACACAAAATAAATTAGAAATTTTTAACATATTGTGCTACTGGGTTAAAACTCGCATTGGAGACTGAATGTGTAGCTATGCGTGACTGTCTCATGTCCTCTCAGGCAATGGAAACTGTATGTGTAGCCATGCATGATCGTATCATGGAAACTATATGTAGCCATGCATGACTGTTTTGTGTCCTCAGAGGCAATTGAGACTGTATGTGTAGCCATGTGTGATCATCTCATGTCCTCTCAGGCAATGTAGACTGTGTAGCCATGTGTGACTGTCTTGTGTCCTTGCAGGCAATGGAGACTGTGTAGCCATGTGTGACTGTCTCTTGTCCTAGCAGGCAATGGAGACTGTATATGTAGCCATGCATGACCGTGACTGTCTTGTGTCCTCACAGGCAATGGAGACTCTGAGTAGCCATGTGTGACTGTCTCTTGTCCTCCCAGGCAATGGAGACTGTATATGTAGCCATGCATGACCGTGACTGTCTTGTGTCCTCCCAGGCAATGGAGACTCTGAGTAGCCATGTGTGACTGTCTCGTGTCCTCGCAGGCAATGGAGACTATAGATAATCATGTATGACTGTCTCGTGTCCTCGCAGGCAATGGAGACTCTGAGTAGCCATGTGTGACTGTCTCGTGTCCTCGCAGGCAATGGAGACTATAGATAATCATGTATGACTGTCTCGTGTCCTCGCAGGCAACGGAGACTCTGAGTAGCCATGTGTGACTGTCTCATGTCCTCGCAGGCAATAGAGACTGTATATGTAGCCATGCATGACCGTGACTGTCTTGTGTCCTCGCAGGCAATGGAGACTCGATGGATGACCTGCTGCAGTGGCAGGAGGAGATGAGGAAGAGTCTGCAGCAGGAGACTCAATTCATGCAAGAGCTGCGAGCTCGCAGGGACATCCCGGGAGGAGAAAAGATAGGATACACCAATGGACGCACACAGAGGGAACAGTGAGTGAAGATTTTGTCTATGGAGAGTGGTACAGGGGATGAGCGGGTTTTGATGTGGTTGGTGTGGGGCGGAGTTGTTGGGTTTAAGGGGTGCCTCTTGGAGGAAACATTTGTGGGTTTAATTTTTGGGGGTAGGATTCAGGAGGGGTTGTTATTGTGTGGTAAGGGAAAAGTGTTGGGTTGTCATGAGGGCGGCATTGTGGTTGGGATACAATGGATGTGATAGGTTGTAATTAATCAGCATTTGGAAGGGGTTTGGAAAGGGATGTAGTATGTTTAAAAAAAATTAAAACGGAATACATTTTAAGGTTGTTTCTAACAATCTGGTGCTTCAAGATGTACCTGTAATGTAAATATTTTAAACTTTAAAATTTTTTAACTGCTAATCTGTTATTTGCATGCCACTATGGTTTGACAAATGCTGACCATATCTCATATTGCAAAAAAAAGCCATATTCAAATGCTCAAAACTGTATAGAGTGTCTCCTACATATGTAAGACTGTAACGTTTAAAAAAACGTGTTAGAGTTACAGGTTAACTGTAAGAGTTGACACGTATGATCATGTGAAACACTGTCAACATTCTGTGTGCAGATACCCACTGACGGACGACTGCGAGTCGTATGTACATACAGACGACGAGGGCGCTTTTACAGCAGAAGAGAGCGAGTCTTACCTCAAGTCCGAGGAGGAGGTGTACGCACGCGCACAGGCAGAGTTTGCTGAACTGCTTCAGCCACAGCACTCCAAGGTCAGTCGCTGCCGAAGTTCACTCCATGGTTGACTATTTTCAGTTTCGCATTTGGTGTTTCCCATCTTGCATGGTTCTTGTCCAAAATGGTGGTTATTTCCAGTTATGAAAATGTGTTTTCTTTCGCTCTCAGTTTTGTTACTATATCAGTGGAAACATGAAACTTGTTTATGATTGCTTATGATTGCATGTACCATATTCGATTTAATAAGCGTACAGTACGCTTGAAAAAATTGTGCCATGGAAAAATGTCAAGGAATTTGTTCTTATAAGCATACACAAAAATTTGCTTCTGTAGACAATAAGGTTTAACACTAGTGGTTGGTTACTAGTGTAAAACAACTGAAAAGTGGTGCCAGAGGTCGACACTATTCAGTTGTTCCACACTACCTGGGTAGTCAAATTACAATAATTATAGATCCTGCTGATTAAAAAGGGGTGTATGCTAATTAGGGCATATATGCTTAATAGGTTGAATACGCTGTTATTTTAGTGACTATACGCACCTACTAACAGGCTGGTCCCAGATATATGGCCTTTTATAAAGCTTACTAATAATATTAGGCTAACTGTTGGTGTAAAATTACAAGTTTTGTCATTTTCATAAAATTTTACACTATGGATTATGCGCACTGCATATACAAACAGCACATTGTAGGTTGCATGTGAAATTGTGTAATAGGTCAGGAGTTCCCAAACTCGGGGGCTGGAACTGAGGGGTCACTGTGTACTGGCATGTAGTTTTAGGGGGTCTTCAACAATTTGGGGGAGTTTGAGCTGGGAACCGCTGTTAAATAAGTCTCTTTGTGTATTTCAGGATCTGCTACATCCGCGGTACATGACGGACGATGAGTCCTGTCTCGAGACTGACCAGGAGTCATACATCCGGACAGATGACGAGGACGGCGGCAACACAGAATGGGAGGAGAATCGCAGACGCTGGGTGAACCGGTGACCTGGCGACCCGGGGTCATGGTAGACACACGTAGGACTTCGGTGGACTGCCTGCTGCTATTGCTGTATCAGCAGATTCGATCTGGCAATGATGGTTATTGAAGATGGTCAATCTATGGGCGATCAACGAATGGATGAACTGGATGGTTGATTAATATCAACCTCTGAAAGCTGGTTTATTTAAACTAAACGTACAGTGGACTCCTGTTATATTGAACATGTTTTGACTTAGTCAAACTGTGCGATGTTCCATATATCAATGGGTATATCAAAAAGGGCGGACCAGAACGGAGATTTCAAAGTTGTTCCTTTTACGCGGATGTTCCTGACATCGGGACCAGGAGTCCACTGTAGTGTTGTGTCCAGGTGATAATGTGATTGAATTAACCCGTTTTATTATGATAAATGCAGAATATGCACCTGTAGAATATGTAGGGGGCTACGTCTGGAGATGTTGTCAGAAAGAAATGGGATAATCCTTACATTTAATTAAAACATTTCGAGAATACTACTGTACTTTGGTAATATAAAAAAGCTATATCTGATGTTTTCGGCCCTATACATATGAAAAATTAAACAGTTGTGCAATCTTATCAGCCATTTAAACTTGCATTCTGGTCAGGCTACAAAAGTGACCATCGTTCAACCAGGGGGACATGTCCGGACATGTCCACTGATGCAATATTTCGAAATACTGGCAGTGGCAGACTTGTTCCTGTTAATAACCTGCCCATGTGAAGTCAGTCGGGTTTGGACCAGTTAAGGAACATCGATGTCGTAAATATCCTGACATGCTGCAATAATAGGACATTTGATTACTGTAGAGAGCATCACCGATGGTAACTAGACGGTGTTTCCTAGCAACAGAGCTTAGTGACATGCATGTTTAGAAACTTTCTGCGACTGCCCCTGGAATGATGGATGTTGTTGAACTCGTGGGAACTTCCCAGGAACAATGCCTATTTGAGGCAGCACAACAACGTCTGTTAATACCACGCCCCTTGAGAATAGAATGCCGCAGGTTTTCTGTAAATGCAGTACAGTCGACTCCGCTTAACAGAATTGCATATAACATAATCAGCCATTTAGTAGAATCAAGTATACTGGCTGCGACGGAATCATTCCCTAATTATGCTGTATCAAAATGCGCCGCTTAAGTGAACCAGCCGCTTAGTAGAAACAAACTGCTCTTGCCTGCAGTGATTCTCCTAAGCGGAGTCCGCTGTATCAGCTGTCGTCGGGTACAAACGCCAAACGTTGTTGCATATTTTCACCTTGTACAGAATGTATAGTGTTAAGTTGGTATCCTCTCTTGGTGGTATGCCAGAACGTAGTAATGGGGGGGTACAGTATAATGTGAAAATATTAATGTTGACACCATTTAATTTTTCTGTGATAAAAGTGATTGTCATTGGGTACAATTTTGACGTAGAAGTCATATTTTAATGGAACAAGTTACTGCCAGTCTTTAGAGATCTTTTTTTTTTTTAAATGCTTACTGTCGTGGCCATGCGGGTCATGTGATCAGTCACATGGTGCAAGTGCTTACCAGTCACCATGGTGATCAAGTTCAAATGAGTGTAGCTCACCACACATTCAGAATCGTTGCACTGTAGCTGCTTCACATCTATGGTTTGTCAAATAGTGCTAGCGACTTACATGCATCATAATGTGGTAGTTTAATGAGACGATTTCCTTTGATAGGATGTCGCAGTTAACAATACTGTGATCGCCATTCCGTATCAGTTGGTATGAAAAGATAGTGTCAGAAATACAGAGTGCAATATGTAGAACTATAAATGAACGCAGGATGTAACTGCAAATAAAGCAGCATTTACAGAGGGTAAGCTCACATGTTGGCTGTTTGTTTTACAGTCGATTCTACTTTGAAGGGACCATATGTTTTGATTTCCTGATCTTTGTTTTTTGTTTGTTCGTGACGACGCAAGCAAATGTCTAGACTTGTGATTACTTGCAAACAATCAGGTTACTTTCTCTTGTCAAATGCAGGTAACAAATCAGTATGTGGGACACACAAGTAATCACTTTACCCATTGTTATTGTATTTTGTATTGTACATACACGTATATTTCATTACCATATAAGGTATAAAATAAATATAAGTATTACAAATTGGTTGTGTTTTTATTTGCTTCTTTGTTTTTGATTCTTTGATCGTTGCTTCTTCAGTTAGGTCAATGTACACCTTCCACAAATCATGAAAGTTTATATTTTAAGAAAATACTATATACTATATTTATAATGAATGTCAATATTTTACAAAAGATATTGGTTAGCATATATGATGGTTCACATAGTTTATGATCCCTCTAATTAAAATAAATCAGTTCAAACATAATTGAAATCTGTATTTTCCGGCATTAATTTGACATAAATTATTTCAGAAATTTTTTTTTCAATATTAATTTACTCTGAACATTTTACCTCACTTCTAAGATAATATCTGAAATAAAAACAATTATGACACGATCACTGAATTGATCACATGATGGCAACACTACTGCCAATAGTAGTCCATCAGGTGACAGCATTATCTATTCTGCAATCCCAGAATGCTTTGCATCCATCATTTATAGAAGTCACAAATGTCCTGTTTCAACATATCTTCCTGCATTGCCTCACATCACGTCTTCGTTTCCTTCTTGTGCTTCCCAAAATTCCTCCTTTTCCGCTTCTTCTTTCTTGTCACGCCAGTTTCAGCATCCTGCTTCGGGGCCTTCTGTTTCGTCTCCTGCTTCACAGCACCCACAGCGCCACCTGCTGTTGATTCTGTGAACCAAATACAGGCAACATTAACAAATGACATTTCCACGTTTGTTTTCCTCAAAAAATTAAAACTTTAAATATTTTCAATCACTTCGGTGATTCTTCGTAACTGAATGCAAACAATTCTCTTAACAAAATGATAGGGACTCGTTCCAAAACCACCAGTTGGATTTAATGGTACAAAGTCTGACCGTTTTTATCATCTTAAAAAGTATGAATTACCGGATTCAACCTAATAAGCGTAGTGTGCTTGAAAAAAATTGGGCCATGAAAAAACGTCAAGGAATCTGTTCTTATAAGCGTGCACTAAAATGTGTTAATCTGGACAATAAGGCAACTGTTTAACACTAGTGGTGTCATTTGGTGACCAGTGTAGAACAACTATAAAGTGGTTACAATTGTTTAACACCAGATGGCAGCACTTTTCAGCTGTTCCACACTAGTCAAATAACAATAATTATGGATCCTGCTGATTAAAAAAGGGGGTGTATGCTTTAGGGCATGTATGCTTAATAGGTCGAATACGTTATATCAATTCTAACATTCTGACTGCTCAAATGTGTTTTAATGTATCACTATTTATAAAATATATAATTGGACCATCACCTGGTAGGAAAGTTTAAAGACAGAATCCAGAAAAAAACGAGGAAAGACAGAAAGCAAACAAAAAAACAAAACAGACATAGGCAATAAAAAAAGTGGTCAGTAGGTCGTTAACGACTGAGAACGAAAGTGGAGAGGTTGTCCCTGAGAATGTGATATCTCCACTCCTACCCCATGTATGGATGCCACTGACCTCTCATGAAGGGCAGGCACAGTCTGCCTGACTTGGTCGGGTACTTGCTAGAGAAGTGCTGCTGCACCATTGGCTCACGCAGCGAGGCCTGCAGGTTGTACCTCAGTCCTGCCAGTCGCTGTCGCTGCTGGGACTGCTCCATGCTGTCGCCAAGGTCGTGCAGACTGGTGGTCAAGGTCATACAACAATGGGTGAATACCTTAAGCGGGATTCACCGAATGCAGTTAGTTGTAGGCCAGTGAACGCTTTCAGTTTGATGCAAATAGAAGAATTTGACGCATGAAAATTATATAAGTTTGTTATGAAAATAGCAGTTTTTCTTTCCAAAAGACGCCAAACAATACAAGCTGATCATCTGATGCCTTTACTTCTAAACCACATAAAATAATGATAATCAGGAGTCAATTCAAGGCAAAGTTGATTCAAAGGTGTTAAAGTTTATTCAAAGGTGTAAATTCAAAATTGTCATGCAACAAATAAATTTTTCGTTAGTCACGCAAAACTGATGTGTGGGGCTATCATCATCCTTTACTATTTATTAGTGATGTGTGGGGCTGTCATCATCCTTTACTATATATTAGTGATGTGTGGGGCTGTCATCATCCTTTACTATTTATTAGTGATGTGTGGGGCTGTCATCATCCTTTACTATTTATTAGTGATGTGTGGGGCTGTCACCATCCTTTACTGTTTATTAGTGATGTGTGGGGCTGTCACCATCCTTTACTGTTTATTACTGATGTGTGGGGCTGTCATTCTTCATTATGGGGTGTCCTCTGGTCTTGCAAGTTGAAACACTACCGCAAAAATTCATTTGGCATGGTATGCCTTAAAATGTCTACGAATGAGAAAAACCAGGAATTAACTTGCAAAACTTGGGTCCTACAATTGACATGCTCCTTCGAAGCCCAAAAAAGTTTATTCCAAGCCTGGAATGTTCTTAAAATGATCAGTTATTAAGTCCTGTGAAGACAATGGAATTTTTTTACAAATTAAATTAAATTTAATTTGTCAATCTCCTATGACCAATGACAGAGGAGGATCATATAATGAGAGTGTGTGGCGCAGAGCCAGTTTGTGTGCAATTATCCATACACAATAACTTATTTATGTCACTAAGATAGATTCAAGGACAAGCCAATCCAATCTGCTTGAAATCAAAAGCACGAGTGCTACAACGTAGATGGTACAGAGCCACAGTATTAAACACAGTGCAGTATACTCTTAACAGTGATGTACACACCCATGCACGCAAACCCTACCAGTTGAAGCGGTAGGCTACTGATTTGAACCTACAGATCTTACACATCATACCGCTTTCACCAAGTATCAGCAAAATGTTTATTTCTATGTACAAAGTACTATGTTCCGAATCTAAATAACCGTTCTGCCCTTTTATCAATCATCAACAAAATGTTTATTTATATACAAAGTATTAGGTTCCAAAATAGACATTCCACCCTGGCCCAGAGCATGAAATATCACCAAAATGCATAAACATGTCCATTTTAAGGGTACATACCTCCACCCAAGCCTTGCTGCATATTGTGTACCGCTTTAGATTTACAAATATTGATTGTATCCATACTTTTATTTATTGCTACGGACTTAATTTAAATTTCAGTGTACCATTGCATCTGAAATAAACCAGTTATGTAAACAGTTATGGTCAGGCAAATGGTCACTGTTCAATGGTCAATGATCACTGGTCACCACAAACAATCAACAAAAGATACAGTTCCTGTTCATCCAGTTCAATGTCCATCTCTCTGGCCGCCTTCTCAAACCAACTGTTCTGTTTGCGGCGTTTGATCATGCTGAAAGAAACCACACCAATATTAGAAATACACCAACAGGCTGACCTAAATGTTATGAATCTTCTGAGCACTTACATGGGCCCTGGGTTACCCTCAATACCCCTAAAATCAAACAATGGAAGAAAAAATCTCAGTTTTTAAATGTCTGTAACTCAAAAACGGCAACAGATACACTGGGCAGATTCTGGAAGCCTGGACCACCATTACCCAGGGCAGTGATTTTTAGAGAATTAGCTCTACCCAGAGGCGAGTTATGATCCTCAGAAAAAAATGTCCACAAAACACAGACGTGATTCGCAAGTGCCAAAAATGTGTGTGACACCCTATCTTTAAGGGGCCATCAATTCAAAACTGTTTGGAGTTGAGGGCTTACATTTGGTGTGTGATCATTATATCAATAAAGGTATTTTTTTTTATCAAAATCTGAGACCCTCGAACTGGGACCCCCGGTGGATTTCAGATGGAATAACCCACTAATGAACATCATTAGTGGGTGTGATTACACTCTACATTCATGCTGGTTAGGCCCAACAAATTTCTGGTTTCTGGATACTTTAAAGGTTCAAAGTCTAATTGTTCTTATCAAAAAATCATGTTTTTAGTGTAAACTCTAACTATACTGACAACTTGACCATGCAAATGTGTTTAATGAACCAAATATTTTCATATTATTTTACCATTATCGGTTTAATTTGAAGGTTTCAACTCCAATATCATGGTTACATTGCACGCTGAATGACATGTTCGATTCTCATAAACAGATAACCATAAAATTATATTTTTAATGTGGTTCATTGAAATACATTTGAGTAGTTAATATGTTTGAATAGATGTATTTTATACTATACATAACATGATTTTACAATAAAAACGATCTGACACTGCACCAGTAAAATGCAGCATCATGGATTTTATGTAGATTGTGGGACAGCGTTACCACTTGGTGAAAGCTGAACAAATGATTACTAACGCATGTGTTTCCAGTTTTAGTTAATGATGTTTAAGTACGGTTACCTAAAAATTTTTATTACGAATACTTATACATACTTATTCTTTTACAGATACTTATGAGAAAGGTATTTTTAGCAAGATGTGCTAATGTTCGAAATCAACGAACAAAACACCCCACAGCTCCTGAACAGAACAACATCAAAATGCAATTTCCGGCAGGAAAAGAAAAAATTTATTCCACGATTTTATTTACATCCTTGTAAATAAAAATTCTACATCATCAAGAAAACCACAAATACACTTCAGAATGGAAAAAGTTAAAACACATAATTTTAAGGACCAGCCCGAAACCTGAGATGTGTTAGAGGGTATTTACCTGTGTTAGAGGGTATTTACCTGTGTTAGAGGGTATTTACCTGTGTTCCTCCTTGTCTATCTGGCGGGCCAGATTCACCCTGGTCTTCACACCAAACATGTAGTCAGACTCGACCGGAAACACCGGCAACTCCTCATCTAGATATATAAAGAGGTTGTAGTCAGAAACAACTAAATATTTAGTTATTAAAACAAATTGTTTAGTAAAACAAATGAATAAACAAACTATGGTCTAAACATTGTAAAAACATGCCATGTCAATCGGTAGGAGTGATAGACCATTTTAAACTTTGATTGTGGGAGAAAATAGAACCTGCCAAGATCATATACATCAGGTTGGTAGAGAATAATGAAGTAAAAATTTTCTTCTAATCACAACTATTCAGATTTACTTACTCAACATTTCAGCTACAATTAATAAATAAAATCTTAATTTTCGCACATTAAAAATGGCAATTGTACATTCTTTAAAATACAGTAATGTCCGTAATAATACAGTTGACATCATCATCATCTAAAATATTACATGTCTTAAAACCATTTCTGATGTCTAACATTTCCGATAAAACGTTCACATTTGATGTTGTTACGTTAGACAAACCAGCCTGCCACACACGGCCAATGTCATGCACAGACACGTCATACATTGTACTACATTCATTTAGGATATGACGGTAATTTGCACTACAATTTGACCATGGGTTTGCAATGGACAACTTAGCAACACTGTTTATAATCGGTGAACAGTGGTTCATAGCTTTATGAATAAATTTTGAGAACCTTTGGTAGCCTTCATCAGGAACTGAATTCTGGGACAACTAGTTCTTATTTTGCTCGCCAGTTGGCATGGCAAGCAGATGGATTAAAGAGGTGATATGGATCAGAAAGATTATCCAACAATGATGAGGGGAGATACCAACTCAGCCACGTATGGCACGGCCTGCTGGCCATGCTAACTAGAAAGCAGAAGAAGAATTAGTCGTCCCAGAATTCAGTTCCTGATGAAGGCTACCGACCCAGTAGCCGAAACAAATCTCAATAGTCAAAGTCAAGTCGTTTGATGATTTTTAAAAAGGTATTCACTCGTTTATAAAACTACAGCTTCCAACACAGACCTCGATTGAGGGCGAGGACGATCTTGCGGTAGTTCTTGAGATCCTCTGGTCCGACCAACATGACACTGAGGCCTTCCTTGCAGGCACGCGCCGTCCTTCCACTCCGATGGATGTAGTTCTGTACAAACACACGGTATGATCAACTGATGCTATTCAAGTCTAATGTTTCCAATTATTGACTGTTTCCATGGTGATCCTTTTTCTAGCAATTAGTTTATGCTCGTAAAGTTGATCAGTGTTGATTACTTTTGAAACAATTGTATATTTTAATTACACCGAAGGTTGCATGTATCAACTAAGATTCAAACTTAAAAGATAAGAATTATTAGATATATGTGGCTATTAAACAACTCTACTATTTCTCGAGACACCCACCTCCGTGGTGCGAGACACTTGATAGTGAAGCACATGTTGGACATCAGGAATGTCAAGGCCACGTGCCGCCACGTCTGTCGTTAGTAACAACCCCTTCCAGTTTGCTGAAACAAAACGTTTCACTGACTATCTAACCAACAAAATATTTAGCTGAAAGACATTTGTGTTTCTATTAGTAAACACGCATTTGTTTGTCATTTATCATTTCATTGCTTAATGTACCCCTTTAGAAATGTGGATAAGCATATATTTTTTTCAGGTATAACTGGTGCATATTAGCTACAGCTTATTAGCATTGTAGTAAACGGAGGAACACAATTTCTCTGGTAATTTCACCTTTACATATACATTAGGGTGTTCAATTTTTTATGCCATGCACATGGGCAAAAAATGTGAGGTTTGATGAGAAAATTTTTTTTTTAAATTTCATAGCAATCCGTTGAAAGCAAATGACTGCTCACATAACACAAATTTACCCCTGAAATTTCAAAATGCAAAATCTCGACAACTACCGAAATGATTCTCATAAAATGTTCACTGTGACTTATTCATGAGAGAAGGTTTATTGCCTGAACAATTAAGTGCAATCAACCAGTTAGAGTTAGGGAATCCTAACCGGTTGATTGAGCTAAATCTTAGCTCAATAAAACCTTCAAATAAACCAACATTGTCTCGTGAACAGGTCAACGTGAACATTTTATGAAAATCGGTTCAGTAGTTTTCAAGATACTGCATTTTTTTTTGGGGGGTAAATTTGTAAATATATTTAATGGTACATTATAATTTGTGATTGCGCATATGCATGGTTGTTTGAAGGATTTTTTCTAGGACAAGTGCTCCTACATACATGTACATATTGGCGACTATAACCAAAGCTGTAAGGTAAACATGCAAAGAATTAGGTAATTGAGATACATAATCAAATATGTAGAAATATTAAGTTTGACACTATAGTTTGACAAACAAAAAACAATACCTCTCAGTCAACAATGTTTTGGGATTTAAAAAATGCTGTACTAAGAACACCTACCTTTAAATCGATCAAGATTGCGCAGCCGTTGTCGTTGATGCATGTCAGCGTGGAGCGGAAGTGGCTGACACTGGAGAAGGGTGAAGATGGACACGAGCCGGCGGATACAGTCCTTGCTGTTGGCGAAGACGATGGTGCGCCCGGGGTAGCGCAGCAGGAAGTAGTAGACATACAGGTCCTTCTCATCGGACTTCGAGCAGTTTATGCGGGCCTCTGTGAGGGCGCCAGCAGTCCCGCTCTTCTGCGTCAGGTCGATCACTTTCGGTCGTTCCTTCACCCCAATTTGCGTCGTCAGCATTTCTGTGTAGAGAGATTAGGCAAGTTATCAGATCAAAATGATTTCACTACAGTTACATAATTGATGGGCCTGTCATTCTGTATATTAGACATTGGATTATAACATATATTTGATGATGTGCATATGGTTACTAGGGATGAGCAAAATACTCAGAGTATTGCATATTGCCACATCGCAATACTCAATTTTTAATACTGCAAATTAACTGTAATAGGTTTTGAAATTTGCAATACACTATTGCAAATTAATTAATGCAAAACATGTTCTGGTGATTTATGTATATTATACTAAACACTTCTATAACCTCTTATACAATTATATTTTTTAATATTGTAGTAGTATATTCAATACCATAGAGCAGAAAAGTATTACAAAAGTATTTGCAATACTTAAAAAATTCTGCTGCCATCACATCGGGCTTTCAGCAATATTTCAGAACACAGATTTCACACACAGGTTACCCACAAATGCACGGGGAGGCTCTGAAATTTTTGTGTTTGTAAGCTGGATTTCAACTAACTTACTAAAGCCTGATTATTGTGCAATTTAAAAACTTGTACCAGTACACTACATAATAGTGGACAGTGGAAACCCCAACAACACATACCAGCTGTAAGTCAACCAAAAACTGGATCCAACGCCTTAAACAAAAAAGAAAAAATAACACAGACAGTAATTGTGAACTTCCACTCACCTAGTTTCTGTTCTGGCGTAAACTTGACTCTCTTCTTCTTCATGATGCGTCGCGGTCCGGGATGGGCCATGGTGAGGGTGGCAGAGAAGACAAATGTCTGTCTCCGGGCCAGCTTCTTCTCATCTCTGTAGGCAGCAGAGGAGACTCTGAGGACAACTTGACAAACACGACACGTCCCACTGGTCTGACATCTACACAAGTCTGCTACTTTCACTGATGAATCTCCCAGTGATTGTGTCCTGTGTGGTGTCCCTATACTTTTGTATTACTTGCTATTTCTAATTTTTGTGACAGATAATACAAAAAAAATTACATTAAAAAACCTTTTAAAATTTAAATTCACCTTAATTATGATTAAAATATAATACATCTTATAAGCTCAAAGCTGAAATGTTTCCAAGCCTGAATCTTGGCTCTTTGCATAGTGTCCAACACAATTTCATGATAAACTTTGGGTATGCTGAATTTGCCTCCGGTACAATGATATTTTCCACTATTTTTTAACCACAAAAATGTAAATTTAACTGTGTGTGCTGATGAATGATTTATTCACATTCCAATCTCATAACCAATATTTATTATAAAATAATAATGCATTGTGAAAATAGTAATTTCACAAAATACTCTTCGCTGTGGAAAACTACTTTACTTTATGCTAACAGATTATGATGGACTTGGCTCATTATTAATTCTCACAAGGAAAAAGTGCAAAAAGCATTTTTAAACAATTTAGAAAAATCTTGATTTTAGTTACAAAATCAGTTTTAGTTAATAAAAATCAGCTTATCAGGAAACATCCACTGATTATTATGATGATCTAGCAAACTAACTATATGCACCGTTCATACACTTACACATTGATGAATTCGAGTAGGCTTGACAGCTCCTCAAAGTGACCCTTCTCAACCATGCGGTCAGCCTCGTCCACTACCAGACACTGAATGTCCGTTACCTTGGCCAGGTGCTCATTGCCCTGTGGGAAAATTACATCACTGTCAGTTTTGGAAATCAGTTGCTGTATGAGAGCTGCATTGATTTATTTACGCACAATTGTACACCGATCTTGTTCAATAATAATGTGTACACGATCATGATACTGGTACGCCTGTACATCGATGTTCCACTGTTTCTCTGATCACTTCATGTTATTCAATATTAAGTATTTTATATGAAGATATTGTGAGCGTGTGTATGCATGCATGCATGCGTGCGAGCGAGCGAGCGAGGGAGGGTGGATGGTTGGCTGGGTGGGTGGGTGGGTGGGTGTTCAGTACGTGTTAGAAAAGTTCTACCAGGTAATCATGTATCAATTTTCAAATGAAATTAAAATAATCCACCAGAATTTAATTATGATTGTCTTGACTTCAAATAAAATTACTACAGATTAAATACAACATGAGAGTGGCCACACTTTTATGTATTCCCCAAAACTTTACTAATGCATCTAAAAATTACACTGTTCTTTTAAATAAGAAAGAAAAAATTAACAGCCAACAAATTGATATATAAAAACAAAAAATTCTTATTTCAGTGTCTTTAGCTGGAACAACAAAAGCTGGTTTGGCAGTGACATGTTCGAGGAAGTAAACCCCCATACCATCTGAATGAGTTCCCACAACCTGCCGGGAGTGGCGACGACAATCTCGGGACACTTGCGAAGGAGTCTCTCCTGTTTCTGGGATGCCATCCCACCAATCACTGTCACCATCTACAACCAGTATCCATGGCGACATAAAATGGTTGACATTTGACTTATATGTTTGGATGAGCTGCTTTTGCTAACAATAAAGGTACAAGCCGGCATCACTCTGTAACGTTTCTAAAAGTACAGTCTGATCGGTTCATCATTAAAGATGTTACAAAGTATAAACTACATATACATTCTAACTTCTTCCCTGCCCAAATGTATTTTAATAAACCACAATCTTTTTATATAATATGGCCGTTATCTGTTTAATTTTTTAATTACATGCGAAGGGTAAATATAACTTATGGGAGTTAATGATATGCCCATCACGTGATCCAGTAAATGCCTGACCCCGATAAATTTTGCCGACAGGTGTTGGAAATAGTTGACAGATTAAACAATTGCATACATCGAAATAATGCTCCCAGCAGCCCAATTATTTTATTACTGAACCTGTGCTCATTGACTATCATATAATTATTATTATAAACGCTCAAAAGGAAATTAACAAAACACACAGGTAGAATAATTATATGTTGATTGTGTCAGTGATTAAATTAGGTGAAGCCAGCCTAAGTGATCATAGTCTTAGTGAAATTGACCTTCCTATCTGGACAAACACTGACCACTGAATAATAAAGTCTTACTGACCCTAATGTCAGTGTGTCTGGCAACGGCTTCGATGTGATCTTTCACTTGTATCGCCAACTCCCTGGTAGGGGTCAGCACTAGTCCCAGAAGCGGTTTGTCCAACACGTGAGGTTTTTTGGACTGCGACGGTTTTTTCGCCAGCCAATCAAACGTCACATCGTTCAACACCTTGACACAGCCGACCTCGCCATCCTAGGACAACATAATCATAGTTCTGAAATGTTTTAGTTATGTCCAAGTACACATGGTCTGCGTCATCCACTTGATACTGGTATTTAAGTAGAACTTGTACCCAATGTGCTACCAACATAAACAGCCAATAAGCTCAAGAATTTCCTATCAAACTAAAGTAGGTACTTAAACAGATATATTTTCAAATGTGTTTCTACCCACAAAAATGTTATCAAGTTTGTAGAGAATAATGAAGTAACAATTGTCTTCAAATCACAACTTACTGAATGTGAACGAAAGAGAGAGTCACTGATGAGAGAGCATAAGTTTGCAATAACAGACCATGCAGAGGGAAACAATTGCATCATTGCATCAAACAGGCCATATGGATCAGAAAGATGACTCCGATCATGAATCGAGACGAGGGGTGATACCAACTGAGCCACATATGGGATGGCCTGCTTGCCATGCCAACTAGCAAACAGAAGAACTAGTTGTCCCAGAATGCAGTTCCTGATGAAGGCTGCCAACCGTAGCCAAAACGTTGAGAAAGTAAACCTTAATAGTTAGTGATTAGAAGAGAATCATTACGTCATTGTGTTTCCACAGTTTTCAACATTCCAAAATATTTCATTTTCTACGGAGGAACTTTCACACACCCTTTAAATATCCGACATGCTTCATAGAGAAAAACCAGAATAAATGAGTGGAACTACCACGAATGTCCCATACCACGAGATCATCCATTTCTTCATCCTCGACTGGTGTTAAATCACATTCATCGGATTCCTGAAATTCCTCTCCTTCTTCTTCTACATCAGACTCCTCAATGTGTCCTTTCTCACTATCTTCTCCATCATCCACCATTAAGACATCTTCATTGCTTTCATCCACTTCTTCGTTCTCTTCATCAGTGTCGCTTTCCTCATTTCCTATCGATTCTGGAAACAACATAATTAAAAACCAGCTACCGATAGATGTGGAAAATCCACTTCCCTTAGAACCTCTCTCGCTCCCACCATCCATTCATTACTAGCCCCCCAATTCCCAGCATCACTACTGTGTGGTAACATTATTTTAATGCACCTTACATCAATATACCATTTATCCAGGCAAATCTCAAATCATGGTATCATCTTCCAATTCGCCTATGGCCAAAAAAATATTATGTTTGGCTAAAAGAATGGAAGAACTTTCACCAATTTGGCTGGGGAAACGTAAGCTGGCTAAAAAAACAATCACACGAGCCAAATGGCAAAATAATAAAAGACGTTAGACCCAGCTTAGTAATACCTGAAATGTAGCCATTTTTTTCCATATAATTTTGACTGGGCCCAGTCCAAAATAATGTACTAATTTGTCCAATGATTTCAGAAAAACTAAACAACTTTGTATAAATAAACCGGCATGTTGTCACGGATACCAGATAGGTTTGATTTTTCACGATATGATCCTAAAATGAAACGAGCGAAAAAATCTAATTGAAGAGGAATGATAATTGTCAAGTCACCCGTGTTGACGTCAGAGTCACTACCGTCGTTCCCGGATGACACGCCACTGTCATCCTGCTGTCCGGTGACACGGGACAACTTGGCCTGTTGCTGCTCCCTATACTGTAGGATGTGGTGAATCAGGGGAATGGCAAACGCCAGTGTCTTCCCACTTCCCTAAACAAAAGGATGCTGATTAAAAAGAGGGTGTACCCTAATCAGGGTTGTTTGATTTAAATCATTTGATTGAAATCATTGATTGAAATCATGATTTAAATTGCTCCCAAAAAAAACCAAATAATTGATTTGATTTAAAAAAAAATTTTTACTTCCGTTTTATTTAATCGCTAATTTATATGAATTTAACACAAATAATTGTTTACAAGCATCGAGATCAACAGAGTTTTGCGTGTTTTTAATACAGTGCGCACACTTGTGTAGCTGTATTGACACCAGATAGCCATATAGTAAAATATTTTATGACATTGTGTATACCAGATTTCAAAAAAATCAAATAAATAAAAAAATCAAATAAATAAAAAAATCCTATTTAAATAAACAAAATCCGATTTTTTATTTTTTATTTAAATCATGATTTTTTTTAACCCTGACCCTAATTAGGACATGCACACTTAACAGGTAGAATACTTATGTCTAAAAGTTATAATTACACCTTGGCACAATTCACACCTTCTGTAATTTGAAGTATAGTTTGTTCTCTGATCTCCTTCAAAAACTGCTATCAAGGAGAGCTGGATGAGAAACTGTTAAACAAAGTTTCATTCATAAAGAATGCATCGTTTCATACAGAGAATGCGTGCAACACCACTTTTTCAGACGAAGACAAATTGCACATATGGCGTTAATTGACCTGTATTATTTTAGTATGAATAAAGATATTATTATTGTGGAACCGCAACAAAGACCCTCGTCGACTCACCGTCTCAGCCGCACCAACAATGTCCTTGCCATCACGGATGGCTGAGGGAAGGGCAAGGGCTTGGATGGGGGTGGGGGAACCGAATCCCTGGTCAGCAAGAGCGGTCAACACCGGCAGGGGAACAAACAGGTTGTCCCAGGCCGACATGTCTAGAAAGGTAAGATAAGGGTTTGGAATGATCACAAAACATTGATGTATGACGTGAAACTGTTCATAAACTTTGGAGAATAATATATTATACATTTCTTTTAATCACAATCATATAAGGTTTATTCACTACTACAACGTTTCGGCAACTGCGGGCCGCATTCTTCGGGAACTGAATTCTGGGATGACTTAGAATTTGGTTCCTGAAAAAGGAAGCCGGCAGTTGCCAAAAAATCCTGAGCAAGTAAACTTTAGTTATGATAAAAATCCAGATATTTTATTGATGTATGACATTACATGAAACTGATTTCAAATGAACCTCAGACCCCCAATTGTGATTAATCAGATTGTATGCACTTTAATATACTGTTGGCATTCATGTTGTTAAGCCTCCCGTTTTCAGGCAGACAAGTTTTCAGTGGGAGCCTAACTGGAAAAAGCCCTTTAGGTTTTTGACCCATGGCTCAGTGGAACTATTTCACTGTTCATTCACTAGGTGGCATTACTAAACTCATCGGAAGTACATTATGAAGAAAATTCCTGGCACTGCGTTATGAAATAAACTTTCGTTAGTTTAGTCAACAATTTAATTTACATTTATGTTGGATTTCTTTGTAAACATAGAACAACAACCTGCCTAACTCGGGCATGGAGGCAACTTTGAATCACTGACTCTGAGGACCGTAGCAAAACTTGAAAGTGCGTAATATTGCCGAATATGGTTTTATCATGAACACAGCTTTGTAACGATATTTTTTTTTTAAAGTAGACGTTACATATTTGCATTACTATTTTATTTTTATTCCACTGAAATACCAGTCATTACCTGAGACTTTCTTCGACTGTCCTGCCATCATTTCCCTCCTCTCTGCTTCTTCTTTCTTCCGTTTCTCAGCAGGGTTATTTTTTTTCGTTTTCTTCTTTGGTCTACTAGAAACATCATCTGACCCTAGGAACAAGACTTGCACAACTAAATCCACAAGTAGACCACAATGATGCCTTCAGCAACATGTTGAAAGGAGTAGGAAACAATCTAAGCTGGTGTAGATTGGTCTACTGCATTCCAGATGTCCAGGTATGAATATGGAATCAGAATAAATGGGACAGATGGACAGAGTTAAAACAGAGACTGATGGAACAAGTCGGTAAAGCATTAACTTTTATTTTATCAGTTGACGTCATTGAATAGTCATGGAAGCCAACTGCATTCAAGACATTGTTAAAAACTCTTTTTTGCACCCTTCAGAACACTTACCGGTTTTTTAACTTATTTAACTTATTTGTTTAACTCATTTAACTGATGTTTACTTGTCTTTTAAACACATTTTTATTTTAACTTTTCAACACCTTTTAGCAGGTTTTTCACCCAGACAAATGGTGTGCTAAAAATAATAATAAAAATATGTTAGTTTGACTCAAAGTCAAAACAAACGACACACAAAGACCATCGTGTTTCTTACCTGGCCGCTTCCTTTTCTGCGTTCTTCTTCCTCCCTCCCGGGTCTCCACTCCCTTCTCCTCTTCCTCTCCCTCTCCTGTCTTCTCTTCCTCGTCCCAAATATTCACTACATCTTTCCCCGTGATAAATTTTCCAGTCATTTTCGTGGATTTCCCTTTCTTTGTAATAAATTTACCCGTCGTTTTCCTGACTTTCCCCTTCTTTATCTTAACACTGTCGGCTTTCTGTGGGAGAACCGAATCATTTAAAATGTCTTCACAATCTCCAGATGAATCTGCGACTTTCTTTGGCTTCCTTTCATTTAATCTCTGCCTGCGGTTCTCAGTTTTCTTCTTCTTCTTTGCTGCTGCTAATTTCTTCTTTCTTAACTGAGAACCTTTGTCTTCTTTCGCAAAGTTTTTTTCATCAGTTGAGGCTTCTGTCTGCAGTTTGTGAGCTTTCTTGTTTTTCTTTATTCCTTTTTTCTTTGCCACCTGCATTGTGATTAGAGGGTGATATTATGCATAATGAATTATATCAAACATTTAATAACATCAAAGTGATCAAACCAAATCATCAGAAGTCAAATAAATTATCCACAACAATGATAAGAATGCAAATATTTTATGAATTATTGTGTCTGCAAAGAATGCATCATGCCGAGAATAACACTTACTGTCTGAAGTTACTGATATTAAACGTATCACAACGCAATCACCAGAACACCAAAATCTGCTGATCTGACATTTTAATAATTTTGAATATGACTGAGCATGCATTGGCGTATACGCAATTGTTTCGGCACATGACAAAATAATTGCAGGAATTATTTTGGCATCTAATGTACCTTTTATTCAAATTATGTCTTAACTGATGAACATTGTTCTACACTGTGATGAAAATCTTTATCGTCATTGTTCCTAGAAGATCAAAAGAAACGCAAACCCCATGCTTCTGATGGAACACCATAAAGACATTCGACATATTCGCCATCTGGTGATTAAACGTATGCTAATCCACGTAGGGGCTAGTGTCATTGGCACCACGGGCAACTGAATCAACTTTGGCCTATGAAACTAATATATACAATTGCATATATTAATTACACGGGCCCACGTCGATTCAGATGCCCGTGACTAGCACTGCCATTGCATTGGGTGATTGGGTTAACGGGCCGCACGAGTTTTTTGTATGCATGCACTGGGCCTGGGGGTATGTTTTAAATAATTAATCGCTTCAAACGGAGTGTAATTTTGGGTTGTTAAAAGTTCTTCGTTTGACTTTTTGATGTGACACATGGAAACTGCAGATCGCCATAAACAATAATAATAATATGCGCCAACGTGCTAACAAAATGGGCGATATTACAAGGTTTCTTAATAAATATGCAATCACCTTAGATTTATTATCTGCCAAATGTTCGCCTTTCACTAACTCGTAATCTGTTAGTTCGTCTATACATATTAGTCCTTCAGTCCCACCCTTTTCGTAAAATTCCGGAGGCAATGAAACATTACGCCAACCAGATTTTGCTACAAGACGAAAAGCCATGTTGATTTGATGTTCACGCGGCTCTTACGCAGCACCATCATTTTCTGGGACGATGAGGTGATCTCGGTTTGTACCGATTTCGGCCCGAGTAATCTCGGCCTGTTGTTTATGCTACTGAAATAATATTAGTTGTATTGTATATTTATTGTTAGGATTGCTGTATGATTCACTCAATATGCCCTTTATGTCTAAAACCACCGTCCACTACTGTCATCGACCGTCTACAAATTTTCCACAAGCGCCTACAGTCGTCCACTAGGGTCTACAAACGTCCACTAACGCAATCCACCGTTAAAAGTCAAACAAGGTTTAAGTTATTTATGGTATTACGGAATTATTAAGCGGGCTTATTTGGACGGTTGTAGACGATGCATAATGTAGTCATAGTAAGCGTCCATTCACACAAAATACCATTAAAATAAATAATAGTTCACACGGCTAGAATAGTCGCATAATGAATCAGTTAAGACAACAGTAGCGCCGGGTATGATAAAAGTATGTTGCGGGCATCGGTGACCCGCGGGTGTTACTGGAACCAGCAAAAATACACATCCTCGGAGCTCTGGACGTGGAAGTTCGTAAGGACCGTCACGATACCAATATTTCTCAGAAATATCCATCTATGCCTTAACGGTACTTGGTGCTGTCAGTCGATTAAGGAAATGCAACTCGCGAAATTGCGACGTAGGGCCTAATAATGGTAGTTATAGTAACGCCTCGCGACGTCTTGCCCTTGTATTATTAAATTGTGGCAATCGAAGAAACGACGCTTGACATTCTCAGCAATTGTAGTAACTGTTCGCATAGCGTTGCGGACAATTGTACGTAACAAATACAAAAAGGATAATTCGATTGTTCGTAGAAAGGGTAATAACAGGGTGAATTTCGAAAAAATAAAACTGAAACGACCAGACCGTGGCGTGGGTCGTAGATGAACCCCCGAAAGTTTGGTGCTCGAGATGCAAGACACACACACGCACGCACGCACGCACGCACGCACGCACACACACACACACACACACATTCCGAAAATAAAAACTTGCTGGACAAAATTCGTCAACTTGTGTCATTTTTTCTCTCCAGAAAGTCAAAACACAACATGCTCCCCATCAAATGGCGGCCAAAACAATTGCATCGTGTCTTCGTGCGCAAGGGATCCTACAGTCACTGGCACACGCATACGTTGACAGTCGGCCACTAGAAATTTAAATCTGGGCACAGCATAAGTGTTGTGTAGTCCTCAAATATGGCCATATCTCTGTTCAAAAACAATGTTGATAGACTGCCAACAGTTGAAGGCATGCGTGTGGGGTTCGACATTGCTGATGAGGTTCTCTCCGTCCGAACCACAGAGTAGGCCTACGTACAGACACGCGGCCAACGACGCCATCGCTATCACTGCTTTAAATACAAGAACTCTTACCACACTGACATGAGTTCTAGTGTGATTTGAATTCCTAACTGTAGTATGGTGAACAGGTGTGTGCTCGGTTCCTTCAGCAACATGCACCAACTTTCATCATATTACATGATATTCTACACGATTCCTGCAAACGTTTGCTTACTTTCACCTACCACTGTGACTGTCGGAGAGTATTGGAATGTAGTCGCGTGATGTTGAGTTCCTGTGTGACGTTTGCCAATTGGGAATCCACAAGGCGGGTCCCTGTGTATTTATACAAACATGTCGTATGAAAATGTGATGTTGCTATAACTCACCGTGTATCGCTAGCAGACTCACCTTGTCTAGCACGGGACTTGTTCATGTTGGCCACCTTGACCCACTTGTCCAAAATTGGTTAATGCCTCAACACGTTGTTCAATACTACACTATCTCGGTTGAGACCTCCTATGGACGAACAGGACATTAGTACATTTAGAGAGCGCGCACGCACGCACGCACGCACGCACGCATGCATACCACACGCACGCACATACTTATAGAGGCGTGCACCGCAAGCATGTACAAATATAAATGAATAAATGTAATATTATTGGCACATTTCACTGTTTTTGTCACTCTTTAAATTTAATCCGTCATGAAAATAAGACGGTGGAAATTAGATTTAACATACGTGTAAGCCTGTACCTGTAACACAGATATGTGTGGCGCCGGAAACAATAAAGCCGTGATAACATCTGGGACTCGGTAAGTCCTTCAGCCACAGCCATTTTTCTTCGTCCAAATTAGAGGTTACATAAACCACTACGATTTTACTGACATATGTATAAGAATATTGTTAGAAAATGCAGTCGTTTTGAAAAAAGTATACTATTATACACATATCTGTAGATTGAAATTTACGTTCATCACTAATTCACAAAACCGAAATCAGACATTAATTTCGTATCCACTGTCTCCTGTTGTGTTTTACTTCGACCTTACCATATCCAGTACCTTTTTACAAAACATGGAGTGAGGAAACCAGGGAAACATTGACATCCCGAAATTAAGACTGCATTGCAAGGTAATAAACAGTTCGTGGGTCATTGTGATCCGAGGAATTAAGGGGTTCCCGGGCACCTCATGGACACCCTGGATCCGACCATGATTCGGGCATGAATGATTAGCATGAGAGGCACAGGACATTGTTCTGAGGTGTCAACATTGGGGGGGATACCGCTTTTTCCCTACGCTTTTTTTTTTAATGAAATATCCACCTTTTTGGTAATTTAAAAAAACAAACAAAATTCACACTAAAATCGATCTATCTGTTGCACACGAGGCCATCCTAAGCACATTTTATGTCTTTGGAGCCAAGAAAGTTGAGCGGAGGAGGATGTTTCCGGCTTTTCATGAGCATTTTACCACTTTATCACGAGAACTTGGATACCTAGAATAAGGTGGGGCATAACACCCACAGTAAGAGTCATGCAGAGCTACCAAGTCTCACACATTTGGCGTGAGACTTGCGCATTTGGCTTCCATCTCACGCACTCGCGCAGCTATTTGTAGATCTCACGCATATTGGCCGTTTCAATGAATAATTAATACAATCCCCAAGGTATATTTTTTATCGTCGTCGGTGACGTCGCGCGTAATCGCCACTTTCACACAGGATTATCGACAGACAGCCCGCGTGACAACCCCATGTCTCCCTGCCAGAGTGATCATGATCACGGGTATGGTCGGGGCTTGTTACGAGCGTTGTTCCCTCGCATCGTTGGCACACTGACTGTCAAACTGGCAATGGACCGCCCACTGACATTTGAGCCAACAAACGATTTGCTTATTAAAAGTATGCATGGGTACACAATCAGACACATCCTAGAAGTACCAACCTTGAAGCATTTAAGCCAGACGTGTGCAGGTTGGGTTAAAATGCTAGACGTCTACCATGTAATTTTTACTTTCGAAGTTAATAAAGACAGTGTGATCATTCAACGTGATGGCCAGTTGAGTTCTTATATGAGAATAATTACGGTTCCGAGTGTGATTTCATAGTTGCTTTCAATAAAACTTGTTTATGTGTAATATGTATGGGGTCCCAGAGGACTGATTTGTATGACGCATCGGGAATTATCAGATACCATGCTGTTACCTTAACTGTTTCAGAACAATTAACATGTTTCGTCCCGTATTTAAATAAACCGCAAAGGCATACATAATGAAATATTTACCAATCTGTCAATTATTTCCAATGTATTATAAAAAGCTGTCCCCGATAGAAATTTGAATGACTAGAATTGCTTTCATCTGGTGCCCTAGTTTTTGGGAAACATAACACCCTTTTTCAATGTTTGGATCATGCCAATATCTCTCGCATGTTCCTCTACACAACATGGCAGCTCTGGTCATAGACATGGTAAGTTTTAAGGAAATAACATACAATGAAAAAAATGATGTGTCAAACTATGGTTAACTGGATGTCTTCATGTGTGTTGTTGTCATGTTGCTGTGAATTACGCTCGCCATCATTAAAGTTTATAACGTTATTATATATTTTGGTTTAGAAAAGGTCGAAAAAGGGTTATTTTGTCCCTGAAACAACCAACGTGTGGTACCCATGTAACATGTAGGTAAATTATTTGCCATAGTAACTTGTCCACTCTGCAATATGTTTCAGAATGCTGGCGTTTAACCGAATCAGATCAGAGATAATTTTCAACCTTCCACACAACATATCTTTGAAACATCATGTAATTTTTTTCCACAAAAGATTTCTAACACAGAACTTCTGAAAGTAACTGCTCAAATTAACATGGATGACTTGTTCACCACAAGAATCGACCACGCTTTACCAAAGGATGATGACAATAAGGCCAAAACAGCTGTGAGATAAACCCCGAAGGACAACTAAAACGAGGTAGACTAAAGAAACCTGCGACGTTTGTGCTCTCTAACGGTGGTTTGACGTGCCAAAGTAGATGGGAAAATAATATCATTTAAGTGCACCTATTTCATGTTTTATGAGTTCCCACAATGTCTCAATCCATGAACCTGCTCTTTTGAATAAGCGTGTTGGCATAGATACGCGATTGTTTCAACGCACGGCAAACGATTCGCGCGAAGTGCGTGTCGTACTTCCGTCGACAATCTCGCGCGATTTCACATTTACCTTAGTGGTATATCATGCAACAGAGGCGCCACGGGTTATTTCGGGCAGCCTCTGTTCTAATTACAATGTAATTAACCCCAGTTCTGATTGTAATACCCTATCAACTGAAACAGCGCTTCCGAATGAGCTGTTGAAGGTCAGTGACATCCACAAAGGGGTGGGACGGCTTCAACTGGATCGGAGCGAAGCTTTTGACATCGACCGACATAAACATGCAGCTTACATGCTATTATGAAAACACGGGCAACATCGTCTGTTGGGTCAAAGGAAATGCCTGTCATGGTTCGTTGCCTATATCCAGCACAGATAATACAATGGTTCAGCTACCCGTGAACATTCAAGAGATCACCAAATGAACTGCGGCTAGTCCAATAAGGGTGTATTACTGTTGGCCGACCAGCACGTTCTTCAAATAGTTTCTTACATAACAGTCCAGGCGAAGTTGGTGCTTCTGTTGACGCACCTGACAAGACCCATTTGTGAAAGACCCCACTTGGTGGCTTGCATGGCTTCGGATTCAATACATATTCTTGGCCTATGACACACACTGTATGCTTGATGCGGTGTTGTGCGTGAAGTTGACAGCCAGTCGGGACAAAATATGTGAAGAATGAAAAAGGTGTTCCAATACAAAGACGAACAAAAACAAAGTGTTCTTTGTGTGTTCACAGGAACGTGGTGACGGCGACACTCTGAGAGGTTGGTACTGACCGAGTGATGTGTATAACAGCAGCTAGGCGATGGAAGTTTATTCCATCATGCAATACACTTCCTTTACCTTTATAGCTTGAAGCTTTCAAGTTTATGTATTGATTGTTGAAATGACTGTGTTTGTTTATTTAGTTTTAAACTACGTTATAGCGAATCCACCTACGTTACAATATTGTGTCATATTATTTATTTTCTACATATCAATTGGTGAAATAACTCTGTATTGCATATCCCGTTTTAGATATTGTGTACTATTTTCTAGAAAATATTTTTATTGACGCTGTTCACGCGATACAGGAAAGATGTTCATCAACGGACTACCTGTCCCGTGTGCCGCTTCGGGTCTTGCTAAGTGATCATCTACAAACAATTGTGGCTTTAATTCTCATTATATGATGAAAAGCTAGGTTTGTGCATAAATGTTAGTTTGGTATTGTATACAGATATGATCTATTCCATTGTTGCACATTTAAATGGAACGGCAATTAATGTATTGGGGCACATGTTTATTACTATTGATAATCAATGGTGACACGCATGATAAAGTGCCGTCGTTGTATATTTGCCCCTTATTTGATATGTGTGCTATATTTATTTTTGTAATACTAATACTAATACTTGTACATATAAGGGCCAAATAAAGAGCATGTGTCTGCTTGTCTGTTGTAGGCGCCATCTTAGGTTGACCACTTCCGGCGGATGTACATAGCTATGATTGAATATGCATAATTCAATATCAATAAAATGGATTAGTAATATTATATGCGCATGTTTTATCATGTATGCTGGATCACCATATCCTTTATTGCATATAACAAACATTCTAAAATATTTATTTAAATATTTTCATTAGATGTTGCCACTTCAGCTAAATTTAGATTGAACATGTTTGAAAGACACACACCACAAATTCGTCTTTTTGGCCATGACATAGTATATAAGCAAGTTCTCATTCCTACAGTAAATAGGTTGAGAACTATAACACACAGGGTTATGTCAGTGGTCGGGTGGGAGACTACAATGGCTTAGGGGTCGACATACACTCTCCCTTGAATAGTTCAATAAAGCAACCAAAAGAGATCCTGTGTTGTGGAGGAGGTCCCACACACCAAATCTGTAAAGTGCTCCACTAATTGCCCGAGCCCAAGGCAGAATGGCAAAGCGTCACTCGCTTCACTGCGGTCTCTTCTTTTGTCTGTGCATTATTTTAATCTTTTGATTGACATGTTAAATTTATGACAAACTAGTGTTACAATTAGTGCTTTTATTTGGGAATCTCCTGGCATTATACGAAAACGAATAACATATAACACATAACGTGTGTGTGTGTGTGTGTGTGTGTGTGTGTGTGTGTGTGTGTGTGTGTGTGTGTGTGTGTGTGTGTGTGTGTGTGTGTGTGTGTGTGTGTGTGTGTGTGTGTGTGTGTGTGTGTGTGTGTGTGTGTGTGTGTGTGTGTGTGTGTGTGTGTGTGTGTGTGTGTGTGTGTGTGTGTGTGTGTGTGTGTGTGTGTGTGTGTGTGTGTGTGTGTGTGTGTGTGTGTGTG
>OY759265.1:42767708-42830208 GCA_963662155.1 Lamellibrachia columna
AACTTATGGGTCATGTATTCGTACTCGTACTCATACCCAATATACTCAGATTTTACGAGTACATATATGCTGTGAAAATTAATGTATTTGTAGTTCACAAAATGAAACTTTCCTGAAGTATTTAAATATTCAGCTATTTTTAAATACTTTTTTATTTTGTATTTCTGATTAATATGACTGTGATATCACCGAGTCTCAGTACCTCCCGAGACGGTTACCCCCTTACCATCACTACACCCCCATGGTGGCATTCTCCCATGACCATGACTGTGATACCCAGAAAGGCAACAGGCAGCATCTTTTCCCAGTCAGAAACACCCAATTAATCAAACAATTGTAGGTTACCGGTTCAGGCCATAACCCCTGTTTCTTTGCAGTCAGAAGACCATGCCACTTGACACTGGCTGACAGTGCTAACTGCGAAGAACTTCCAGCTGAGTCTTCCTCTGTAGAAGTAAGGTGAGTATAAGAATAATCTGGTGCCAACAGTAGGATTTAAAAGTTCAAAGGGGATTTTGAGCATGTTATATTGGCATGTGCTAACCATCTCAACAACCAGTAGTCTTAGAGCAGAACATATAAATTGCAAACTTCTAATATAAACAGATTACAAATTGCAACACTGCCTTTTTGCACCCAAAGAAGACAAACTGAACTGATGTGTCAGCATATAAATTGGTCTGATGTTGTCTTTATTCAACACATACATTTGTCTAATTTATGTGTAATACCATGTCTGTATGTTTGTAAAAAGGAGGGGTTCGTAAAAGGTAAAAGTATGTTTGGGAATTGAAATGTCATAAAAAATATAAAAAATGCACACACACGCACGCACGCACGCACGCACGCACGCACGCACGCACGCACGCACGCACGCACGCACGCACGCACGCACGCACGCACGCACTCACTCACTCACTCACTCACTCACTCACGCACGAACCACGCACGCACGCACCACGCACGCACGCACGCACGCACGCACGCACGCACGCACGCACGCACACACACACACACACACACACACACACACACACACACACACACACTTCTGGATTATAGTAAGCTGTATGAAAGCCGGACGAGGACCGGAGTATGAAAGCCGGACGATGTCCGGAATATGAAAGCCGGACGAGGTCCGGAGTATGAAAGCCGGACGAGGTCCGGAGTATGAAAGCCGGACGAGGACCGGAGTATGAAAGGCGGACGAGGGCCGGAGTATGAAAGGCGGACGAGGTACGGAGTATGAAAGCCGGACGAGGACCGGAGTATGAAAGCCGGACGAGGACCGGAGTATGAAAGCGGACGAGGACCGGAGTATGAAAGGCGGACTAGGCCGGAGTATGAAAGCCGGACGAGGTCCGGAGTATGAAAGCCGGACGAGGACCGGAGTATGAAAGCCGGACGAGGACCGGAGTATGAAAGGCGGACGAGGTCCGGAGTATGAAAGCCGGACCCGTACTGAAAAGTTATTTTGAATGAGATACTAATATTGAGATAGCAAACATCAATAAAAGTGCCGTAACTACAAATATGTGTCTATAGTCGACTTTGCAAATAAGAAACGTGTATTACCAAATAATAAGAAGAATAGTGAGGCGACTGTGGCCGAAGCCAATCGTGGTCACCGGGCACTGATGTCCGCACTACTAGATGTCGTGAGCATATGTCTACGCCAAAACATTCCTCTCCGTGGGCGCGATCGTGATTAATGTGCAGAACGTTGCCCGCATCCACAAGGAGCTGCTCAAGCAAGTGGTTTCCAGTGAAATCAAAGTAGGACATTGAGCGACACGACAAGTCTGCGCTACGGGATCCCCACCAATACATCTTCCACAACGGGAGGCGGGGTTCATAATTGGCGAGGAAGGACAAGGATCCTGTGATCCCCGCCACAATCAAGATGTTAAGACAGGATACATTTGGTAAGTAAGCTTACGTTCCCATCTACTTGTGATAAGAGGAACGGTTGCTTTGTCTGCCCACCACCGTTTGCTCTGTTGAAAGATCGTTTCCAGGTCTTACTACTGACTTATCCTCTTCTTACCCTACTTGATGCACAAGGCAATCACGGACGCACGCACGCACGCACGCACGCACGCACGCACGCACACACAGGCACGCGCGCACACGCACACACGCACATGCACATGCACACGCACATACAGTAAAATCAATAGAAAAACACACACATGTGCGCACACAAACTTGTGCGTGCATGCATGTGCGTTCGCGCATGCATGCGTGAATGCAAGTGATTATTTATCTTCTTTATCCATGTTATATAGTATATACTCATGAGAATAATGGGAACTTAGACATACATAAAATAAACATATACCTTTCCACCAATGCCAAACTTAATATGGTTCAAGGTTTCCAATTATATAAGTTAATTACGACGCAATTGTGATGTCATGGAACACTTATACATTATGTTTACATGATATTTGTATAGAGAATTGAAATCCCTTTCCACTAGCTAGGTACCCAATTCCATATAGTTTGATATGATTTGTAACGTATTATGCGGAAATATCTACCCCTACCCCCATATATTAAGTTTTTCAGCCCAGTTGTCATATTTACAAGCACTCCCTGTCTAATATGCAGCAAACAACTGCATTTAAAATTGTTAATATATAAAATCATCAAAAATATTGTCTTGAAAATTCCCTAGGGTAGATGGGGGTTATACCTGGCCCACGGACTGTTATACCCTAGTATCCTCACAATGTACAGAAATGCGCCAAATCATCTATACTTAGTCCCACTTGCTGTCTTGGTCGACGTGTTTCTGAGAACCAGACTCGCCCGCGCCAAACTTCAAAGAGCGTTTCCAGAAATTACAACAAAAAAACCTATAATTTCCAGTCCGACCAGTGACGTCGGTCCATAACCAATTAAAGTTAATTTACATGCTGTCCCCGTAAATTCCACTATTGATTAACACACAGACTAAAAAATCAGCGTTTCAACAGCTGGATCGGCCATGGGTACTGATGTAGTCATGCAGAAACCCCTGGCTGTGATTATGAATAGAATGAAATGAGCCCCGATTGAAATGAGACCCAATGTGCCTTCGAGAAAGATGTCAAAAGATGTCACGCGATCATCTTTTTGTGGAACTATTTTGGAGGGTAAGGTGAAACCGAAAACGTAGATTTGCTTTGCATTGAGGAGTCTTACCTAGACAAATAGAAAATTGGTGTGTTGTCAGTTTGTTATTTTTGTTTTATACGTTAGTGTAACCAGGTTGTACACGTTTATGCTTCAGCAATTTAGTACCAATATAAGCAATATTATAAGAACACATTAAATCATCGATTATCGCCCAGACAACAATGCCCAATAACCAACGTTCAGTCAGATTGATCAGTCTGATTTATCTGTTCTGTTTGCGTCTCTGATCTTTCTGGCGTTCACATTGGCATTTGTTTGTACCGAAACGCACCTCTGCCCTCGAGTCAGGTGTGGTCTCTGAATTCTTGCGATTCTTCGGTTGTGTGCCTGCTCAGGCTGCTGCGTTTCGGAACTTGGGCAATTTCGTCCACCCCACTTTGCCCGTGTCTTGGAAGAGACACTAAAAGCTGTTGGTCCTTTCTACCTGAAGTCTGTGCCAGGGGAAGCAAAAGGGGTACTGGTCATAACGGCGACAGATCCAAAACAGCAACAATCCAAAACAGCGACTAACCAAAACAGTAACAATCCAAAACGGCGACATCCTTGGTCAAAACAGCAACAAGTCGAGTCAAAACAGCAACAAATATTGGTCAAAATAGACAAATATTGCCGTCGTATGTATGGCAGGGTAATGGTCAGAACAGCGACAAACACAAACAGCAACACAAATAAATAATCATCGTGTATAAGTGTCACGTACTCATGCAAAAATAAATAATTAATAATGGTGCATATACCCGATGTAGATAACCCCAGATGTGGCATACACTTTGTTAAATTAAATGGAACCCAAATTAAATTATGTTATATGTGACACAAATAAATAATAATCGTGTATAGATATGGCATGTGTCTCCATTTCGATTGTCACCGGTTTTTTGTTCTGTCGCTCATTAGTCAAAAATATAATTCAAAGCACAGATCATGTGCGTTATGATTTCTGCATATTGAATATTTATTATACTATACACTAGAATGAAGTTTACAAAACTTCAGCACATGTTGCGCAAGCGTGCTGATGTCCAACGCATCGCCTCGTACAATGGGCAGGTGTAAATAACAAACATTGCTGCACATTCGCAACCGCAACCCGGGCTTACATTTTATAAAAAACGATATCAAAGAACCTATACGCAGGTGGCTTCGTTGCGTTCAAAAATAATACTGATATAGTTAGGGTATGATATTATGATGACATTTTTATTTCCAATAGTAATACCCACAACATATAATATTAATAGAATATTATAATATATATGCAATTCATTAACCGTTATGTACAATTATCATTTTCATTTATCTGGTTTGTTGCCGTTCCGTTGTCGCCGTTTAGGTTTGTTGCCGCTTTGACAATATTTTTTGCCGTTTTGACCAATGGTTATCGCCGTTTTGACTTATGCCTTGTCGCCGTTTTGACCGTGATTTTCGCCGTTTTTGACCATGATTGTTGCCGTTTTATATCTGTCACTGTTTTGGTTGTTGCCTTGTCGCCGTTCTGACCTGTATCCAGCAAAAGATGGTGGTTCCAAAAGATCCCACACAGGGAAATGAAAAAACCCTGTTGTTGACTCAGAGCTGATGATCTCGATCTGTAAACTCAGGAGTATCTCATCAAGCAAGGGCCAGGGTGTGTCGACGTTGGTGGAAGGCATCAGTTATGTGAAATGGCTTTTATGTTACTCAGTAACAGTGTATAACAATAACACCCCATTACTAAAATGCCCCTAACAAATAAAAAAAAATGTCAAATGAAATCGCCCTATCGACAAAATGTCCCATGTCTAACATTCATCCCATTTTTTTCTGGGTTTTTTTCGGTTACAAGTTTTCTCTTGCCAAAGGTTTTAATATAAACTTTTTTGTACAGAAGTATTAAAGACCATATCTTGTTCATATGAATGTACATGAAAACTATATAAATATATTTGTGTGTGTGTGTGTGTGTGTGTGTGTGTGTGTGTGTGTGTGTGTGTGTGTGTGTGTGTGTGTGTGTGTGTGTGTGTGTGTGTGTGTGTGTGTGTGTGTGTGTGTGTGTGTGTGTGTGTGTGTGTGTGTGTGTGTGTGTGTGTGTGTGTGTGTGTGTGTGTGTGTGTGTGTGTGTGTGTGTGTGTGTGTGTGTGTGTGTGTGTGTGTGTGTGTGTGTGTGTGTGTGTGTGTGTGTGTGTGTGTGTGTGTGTGTGTGTGTGTGTGTGTGTGTGTGTGTGTGTGTGTGTGTGTGTGTGTGTGTGTGTGTGTGTGTGTGTGTGTGTGTGTGTGTGTGTGTGTGTGTGTGTGTGTGTGTGTGTGTGTGTGTGTGTGTGTGTGTGTGTGTGTGTGTGTGTGTGTGTGTGTGTGTGTGTGTGTGTGTGTGTGTGTGTGTGTGTGTGTGTGTGTGTGTGTGTGTGTGTGTGTGTGTGTGTGTGTGATCTTCAATGTTAAGGCAAATCCGAAACTACATTTTGGCCAAAACATTGATGAAATTGACTTTAAATTGTGACAGGTCATAGTCTAAATATGGAAAATGTCTGATTTCTGGAAATCCAGCGTGGAGCAGATTCATGACATCATGTGTTGAACATGTCTCTTCCAGATCTGACGTTCTAGTCCACTGGGTTTTATTTCAAATTTTCTCTCTGACGTGAGAATGTGGGAATGTTTTGTCTGAAACAGGAAGTCAGACTGGACCAATGCTTCAACAAATAGCGTCATTTCTGTTACACATTTCGTGACACCTTTGAGGGATAAATGCAATGGAAGATGGGCTTCAAAAGGCAGACGTCAAGACATCTTAAATTTCTTGAGTATGTATGCTGAGTTATTAGTACCTGGTACTACTACAATGGTGTCAACGCTATCAACTTGTTAAGAGCCAGGCTGCCGCCAGTGTTGGACCCTCTTCATAGCCGGTTCATGTCTGTGTGGTGCCACGCCGGGCTGACTAACATGAACAGAAACAATCTCAGTTTCTTGAACGTTATCCCCAATTTTTCCAAAATATATATCATCATCAAATGCTTAAATGGATAGATGATCCGGTTTCTTGGTTATTAATATTAAACATAATTACCTCTCAAGAAACTTAGTGTTCAATCTCTATATATTTCAACCATATCCCGCGGTCTTCAGCAGACTGAAGTTACGGATGTGTCACATGACCAGTGTCATGTGACAAAAATTCTAGACCATAAGGAGAACTGGCACAGAAGGAAAATAAAGGAGGTGATTAACATCCACAGAGAGAAACCTATGATGAACCGAGACGTTGGCCAGGAGCTCCCACCAGTCCTGCTCCAGCTTGTGTCACATGACATTGGTCATGTGTCATTGTTTATGAGCAGCTGCGCAGCTGTCAATCACAGTCAGGTCGCCCCACGTGATCCAGACCGGCGGCTGTTTTCTACATGTGATGTCACACAGCTGGCACAAATCTAACGCTTGTATCGCTCGGCACTTTTTGTGAGGTGGCAAATTTAATTTTTTTTGTATGCTCTTTTTCAGTATATAACATATTTAGCAGTACCATTATTTGAAAGTGCATCAATCATTTGTCATTACGGAACATTGCACATTTAATCCCACGATCCCAAACATAGGTTGTTCAGTCTAGTAAATTTGCAGAATGGCTTTATCAAATTATAAGAATAGAAGTCCAATTAGACAATGAGGTTAGCTTGATTATTTGGCATACTGCACTACTACAAATAACCAGGAATTTTTTTTAATAAAACATGGGATAATAATAAATATGTAGTTGTTATGGGATGATCTGGAATGAGGCGTTATACTTGTGAAGGCATATTATCAGCATAAAATATTTCTTCATGAAAACAAATTGAACTTACAAGTTTCTTTACCCCGTAGGCACAGATGGTCTCCTTAGCAGCCGTGTTTAAATACCCTGACTACATAATTTTTTCCCAATACAAACTACAGGTGGCGCCACAAGTTCATGCGGGGGCATTTTCTTAATCAACTCCAGGGGGGTGCCAAAAGTTTACATGGGTGTCAAATTTTCCCAAACAAGCTCCGGGGGCGTTACAATTTCACATTGGGGGGTCATATTTATCCAACACAGAGGATGCAACAAATACTGTGCACAAAGCATTGTCTACATATTCAATTGTTTCATAAAATAAGACAAAAGTAAAACAGTGATTAATTCCGCACGCACACACACACACACACACACACACACACACACACACACACACACACATTAAATTAAATAAGTGAATTATATATTTTTTTTAAATTATTCAAAACACAGTCACATGTTGAGGTCAAAATTTATGAGAAGCCACAATTTATGTAACTGGAATAGTGATTGCAAGCCTTAATTGAGAGTTAATTGGGAATTTGTCAATTAAATAAAATTAACCCCATTTGGAAAAGTTAGTTAATTAAATTAAATTTGCCATTCTGGAAAAGTTAATTAATTCAATTAACTCAACAATTAATTAATTAATTCAATTAACAATTGAAATTAACCCATGCCTGATGCTTTGTGTGTGTGTTATGAATGTGTGGAGGCCATATAGCAAGCCACGACAACAAAGAGAGTAATTGGCTTGCTAAATCTGCATTGTTTCAGTGAGCAGATCTTTTCTGAAACCATAACATTTTCTGCTTACAAGTCTTCATGTTGTTTGAATAACGGCTTAGTGACTGTACATTGTCTGCTGCTCTCTGGCTGTTACTAACTGACCACACATAAGGTGACTTGGTAACACAATGTATGGTTACAATAAGATTATGTTTCAAACAAATCAAAGAGTTGCATAATAAATAATATATTATTAGATTTGAACCCCCCTCTGAAAAGTGTGAACCCCCAATAATAAGATAATATAATGTTTTAATAAATGTGAACCCCCTTTTTCAAAACTGAAACCGCTTCTCAAATATTATTTAGTATTTTTCATAAACGGCTGCCTTTCCAAAAAAATTAACCCCCTCAAAAGTGTGAACCCCAACAACATGAAGATAATATTGTTTTCATAAAAGTGAACCCCGTTTTCCAAAAATGTGAACCCCCGTCTCAAAAGCATGAACACCACAATATATTATGAAGATAATATTGTTTTCATAAATGTGAACCCACTCTTTTAAAAAAAATGTGAACCCCATCCTCAAAAGCATGAAACCTCTCTAAAGCGTAAACCCCCCTCTTAAAAAGCTTGAACCCACCAATACTATCAAAATAATATTATGAAAATAATATTATTATTTTCATAATATTGGAGGTTCACACTTTTGAGAGGGGGGGGGTTTCACATAAAAAAGGGGTTCATATTTTTTTGAAAAGGGGTGTTCACAAAAAGGGGGGTTCATCTGAACCCTCCTGGCTACTGGCCTTGTAAATTGTATGTATATGCATAAAGTGCTGGTAACAGCCAAATTGTTGTGTAGAGATCATCAGATTGACATGAAATTGTGAATTTATTAGCAACTTTGACTCAGAGCAGGACTATTAATAAATGAACGTGTTAATTGAAATGTTAACTAAAATGGCATTTTATGTAACATTACTCATGATTTTGGTATTCTTTCTATGCATGAATAATGTATATAATTTATCTATTCAATAGGCCATTTAATTAACAATATTATGCATAAATCCATAAGAGAGATTAGATACTGACAGTTTCTGATGTCAGAAACCTGTCAGAAAGTTGTTTCTGACATTGTCTCATCAGAAATACTTTTTTGACTATCAGAAACCCAACCCTGATTTAACCTTGAGTTGACAGCATGATTAATGAATACTGCTTGTGTGACAGATCTCATAATGGCTCTGAGAGACAGTCATCGCCTCTTTCTGCAGTCGTTCATGTCACATGGTATACTAGCATCGAAAGACGTGCGCAAGTTGTACGAACAGGCATGTGAGCGGTTTAATGGTAAGGTTTTACATCGTTATCCTTGATATTTCCCCAAATTATGCATTAGGTGATTGAAATGCAAATACGGCAGTGAAAGAAACCCCAAAGATATCTGTAGACAAGCCACTTGTAAACATTTATTTAGCACGTTTAATTACAATTTGTTAGTGTTGTATAATATTTATTTTGGTTCACTCTTTTTATAAAAAATTGCCTCCATAAAGGCATCAAGACAGTTATTCAGGATTTGGGGTTATACAGCGATTAAACAGTATTGCCATGGCTGTGGTCCTAACGAAAGAGAACTTGTTGTTATTGGCAGAGACCTCTGATATCAGTCGACTGGCAGAGTTTGTCAATACGATCAACACAAAGATACGGCCACTGCACTTACAGATAAAGAAAGCCATCAATGAAGTAACAGCAGCACAGTACTACGGACTGGTAGGTTATGGCAAGGAATAACTGCAGCACAGTACTACGGACTGGTAGGTTATGGCAAGGAATAACAAGGAATAACAGCAGCACAGTACTACGGACTGGTAGGTTATGGCAAGGAATAACAAGGAATAACAGGAATAACAGCAGCACAGTACTACGGACTGGTAGGTTATGGCAAGGAATAACAAGGAATAACAGGAATAACAGCAGCACAGTACTACGGACTGGTAGGTTATGGCAAGGAATAACAAGGAATAACAGCAGCACAGTACTACGGACTGGTAGGTTATGGCAAGGAATAACTGAACCAATATTTCGTCTTTCTTTAAACAACTTGCTCTTACATTGAGGCTTTAAAGATACAATGTCTGATTTTTATTATTGTAAAATCATGTATAGTGTAAACTACATCTGTTCCAACATACTGGCTGCCCAAATGAGCCACATTTAAAAAATGTAATTTGATCATTATCTGTTTGTAAATATGTTTGTAAAAGTGACTGCGATTTTACATATCCAACACAAATTTTAATAATTCATACTCCATTCCAGGATTTGTCTCTTGTTTTTTCTGTTACACATGTTTTAATAGTTTTAATACATTGTTTTTTCTGTTACACGTGTTTTAATAGTAAGAATTCATATAGTACCTGAATCCACGTGTACCATTTCATGGTTACGCGCGTTTAATTTTCTTTTAAGCTGCTGTAGTTTTAATAATTACCCGGGGGGTATACGCTGTAAAGTGTTTTTCTTTGCTATTGTATTAGTTAAATGATCAAAGTATGTGACATGAAAAAAAACTAAGTGATTATGTTTCATTTTGTGAGTGCAAATGCCATTTACTCACGTTACAAAAAAGGACATGCCAAAAAATTTATGTAGTTTAAATCCAAAGTCTCCTCAAACTACAACTGCTGTAAAAAAATGGCTGTAGGGGCTGCATAGCTAAGGTATCAAAGTACCATTACATGGCAACAGTTTAGGAATTGCATGATTAATAAACTTGTGGTTGTTAAAATAGTCGGTTACTCGCATTATGGTTACAATTTGTCTGCTACTAAGTTTGAGTTATAGGTAAAATAATTTATTTTAAAAAAAATAGCAGCTTTTTAATGGGGAACCTTTGTTGAATAAACATCGGAGGTCCATATAAAACTAATTTGTATAAATTTCCATCAAATTAAAGTCATATGAAGGTAATTAGTCAATAAATGAAACCATTTTTGTAGGCAATGTCGATTCTTAGAACATGGCAGCAATTTTGGAATTGCGTAGTTCATAAACTTGTGGTTGTCAGATTAACAAGTTACTTGCATTATGGTTACTCCCATTACAAACTGTTTGCTACTTAGTAATAGCGAAACAATGGATTTTACAGAGAAATGGCTGCTTTTAAATGTTAGACCTTTGTTTAAGAGGTCCACACAAATTTTATTTGTATAAACTATGATAAAGCATTGGTTACTATTTTACAATTTTTTATGTGTCATTGCCACGTGTAGTATATGTCAATTTAGGAAAATAACCAGATTTTTGTTTAGATACATTTGTATGGGGGTCTATTTGTCTGTTTAATAAAATAAATAATATTTAAATCTTGAATCTTTGTCCACTACGTCATGGAATGCGCCGCACAGAATAAAATGCACTCGGGCGCTTTACTTACAATTGCATGAATTGTTTATATATTTAGTTAAGAAGGAAACAGTTTAAAATACTGCTGGCTGTTTCTGACACACACTTAGGATACAACTGTTCTAGTTACAATTTCTTGACAGTTCAATACTTCAATTGAAAAATTATCAAAATCTTTGCTTAGCATTGGCCGTCTTTGCTCAGTGTCAAGCCAATCCAGTCAATCAATCTCTATGTCAGACAGCAATATTTTTAGCAGCCGATTATGTGTCAATTTTAGGTGAACACAGCCGAGTCAGACATCACTCGGCTATCCTCGACGTACAGTGTTAATGAACTGGAATTCTTCAAGAAAATTGTGAGTTAAATATCACATATATGTCTGCATTTAAAATATATGACCATGATTCATGGAAGTAGCAAGACCTTTAGTTAAAGTATTATTACAGTTATTAAAACGTAAAACATACGAAGTAGCTATTGTGTGGTTCTTCAGTCCTTTATTAACACAACTGCTAATGGGTGGGATGACATTTAAAGAATGCACAAAGTGTTAAGTGGGAGTGGCGCGAGTCAAGATCTAGGTCACAGTGTTAAGTGGGAGTGCCGACAGTCAAGATCTAGGTCACAGTGTTAAGTGGGAGTGACGCAAGTCAATATCTAGGTCATAGTGTTAATCGGGAGTGGCGCGAGTCAAGATCTAGGTCACAGTGTTAATCGGGAGTGGCGCGAGTCAAGATCTAGGTCACAGTGTTAAGTGGGAGTGGCGCGAGTCAAGATCTGAGTCAGTGTTAAGTGGGAGTGGCGCGAGTCAAGATCTAGGTCACAGTGTTAAGAGGGAGTGCCGACAGTCAAGATCTAGGTCACAGTGTTAAGTGGGAGTGCAGAGAGTTCAGATCTAGGTCACAGTGTTAAGTGGGAGTGCAGAGTCTAGATCTAGGTCACAGTGTTAAGTGGGAGTGCAGAGTCAAGATCTAAGTCACAGTGTTAAGTGGGAGTGGCGCGAGTCAAGATCTAGGTCACAGTGTTAAGTGAGAGTGCTGACAGTCAAGATCTAGGTCACAGTGTTAAGTGGGAGTGCAGAGAGTTAAGATCTAGGTCACAGTGTTAAGTGGGAGTGCAGAGTCAATATCTAGGTCACAGTATTAAGTGGGAGTGCCGACAGTCAATATCTAGGTCACAGTGTTAAGTGGGAGTGCCGAGAGTCAAGATCTAGGTCACAGTGTTAAGTGGGAGTGCAGAGAGTTAAGATCTAGGTCACAGTGTTAAGTGGGTGTGCTGAGAGTCGAGATCTAGGTCACAGTGTTAAGTGGTAGTGCCGAGAGTCAAGATCTAGGTCACAGTGTTTAGAAAGGTTGCTTGTCTAAGCACATACACAATGTAGTTGCGCATTATCATGCGATACGGTGTTGCCCAACAAATTAGGAAAACATCGCTCATGTAAACCAGGGTTTAATGTACTTTATCACTGCCAGGTGTTATTGTGAATCTTCTTGCAGACTGAAGCCATAGTTGACGCTGACGAAGGCGTGGTGTCGTCGATAGACGCCCTCAATCTGACATCACAACTAGATAAGAAGATGCTAAAGAAGGATGCTGAGGAGTTACTGTCTCAGTTCGAGAGAGACAACTGGCTTGAAATCGTACGTGTCTTGTCTCACACCTACTGCTAGGTTACACCACATACACGTCTACATATCAGTGCTGTCAAGATTCCGGGTCTGAAACCAGAACCTTGGGTTCCAACAGGTAACGAGGGGGGTTTGGTTTTGTTTCCAACCTGGAACCGTCACAGCACTAGTCATCAGTAATAAACACATTCTTGGTATTCTGAACTCAACAGTATCTAATGTCCAATTGTCCACCTGCATGTATTGATACGGAGTAATGAGGCCAACTCGAATTCTGTAGTTTCTTGTCTTTAAATAAAACTTGGTCAGTTATGTAGTAGTTTGTGATTGACCGTTGGTGCATTTATCAATGTTAGGAATTTTCCACTCTTTTCCAAGTAGACAAATCCCAGTGTGGAACAATGGCAGACTCGTACCATGAATAAATGATCATCGAGAACCATACAGACCCGTGATAGTTGTAACCGTGTCAGCACTAGTACTAGATACTGTTATAAACAATTATATAATAGCTGTTATATAAACATTTATATAATAGCATTTTTTCTTATTTCATACTAACTATACCTTTTGGTATACTTTATCCAATTATTAAAGGTATGTATCTGGATTTGTCAGAATGAAATGGGTTAAAATTCACTATTTGCAATCATATCCAGTTCAGTGTTCCTGTGTGCCACATTTTTGTGTTTGTTCACAACAATATTACAGTAATTTGTTAATTGTAAATGTATTTGGCACCACCTTTTTAAAGCAGCATTATTTTGACATTGTTATTCAGTTAGCGTTATTCAGTTAACATTGTTATTCAGTTAGCGTTATTCAGTTAACATTGTTATTCAGTTAGCGTTACAGGTTTCACGGTTTTGGTGAGATGGTGCTAGTTCACTCTACTAATTCTTCATCCAGATTTTGTCAGTGTTTGTGTACCGATCACTTCCACTGCCATTAACATTTGATGCCTTTGTATGAAAGTTTGGTGTTAGAATTGATAAATTTGTATACAGAATATTTATTATATTTCAGAAGCAAATTTGTTGCACATGTCCTAGAATTGTACTAAAGTGTTGGTCATTTCTTTTAGTGCAACCCACTCAAAATTAATTTGTTTTTGCATTCTTAAAATTTTGTGAGACACCGAAAGCATTCAGAAACAGACGCCAATCCTCAAGAATGCCAAATTCTTAGCAATACACTATTTGTTTTTGTGTGCACTGGACAAAATTTGTTTCACATAAAATTGGAGTGGAAATTAAGGCTTGGAATGCTTCCAAAACATTTATGTTCCCAAGCACGGTGGGTCACCTTAGCAGTGGCATTTGTTTTTACCATAATAAATGTGTTGTAGAGTAGGAAAGGTGAGATCGCTCTGTCGACACGAGCCATTCTTGAATTGGACCAGTACATCCAAGACCAGTACCCAAACCTTGCCGTCAAGTGCAACCTGTGTCATCGACTCTGTCTGCAGGTCAGATTTTATAACATGGAACTTGTGTTTGAATACGTTGTGAATGTAGCATCAAGCAGGGCTGGGTCGAGTTAAAGAAAATCAATTACCTTTCATTACAAATACTTTTATGTTAAAGGTGCTTAATCAATTTGATTTTTTTTGCTAGTCTCATTTCAAATTAAGTTTGCGAAAAGCCAAACCTACCTAGTATCCACTGCAACATGCTAGCTCATTTGTGCAACTTTTGTATGTAGTTTTGTGAAATCATCAGACACTATTAAATTAGTTAATGCTTGTTCAAGCATTTACTGAAGTAAAAATCGAAATGCGGAAAAAAATCACAATTTTGTTCCTTGGTGAAATTTCGTAACTTTGTCATGTGATCGACGAGAGGATGGAGGTCACGCACCTGATCAGCATTGACTCACACAGTGTTTACCATTTTGGATATCCACTATTTTGATCCTTACCAGATCTAATGACTAAAGTAAATTCTTTCGATGATTTGAACAAAAATAGGCATTTTTTTATTAAATCGACTGCGGATGTCACATAAACTATTCACACACTACATATATGGGCACCATTGAACCAGATTTGCGATAGGTTATATCAGTTAAGGATTTTAGTTTGTTGCTGTATTGCAATATTATAGTTCTGATCTAAAAAAAATTAACTAAAATCTATTCTAAAATCTCGACTACCCAAACGTGTTTTAACAAACCACGGTTTAGTCATACAACTTAACAGGTTTCTTTGCAATTGGTGTTTCAACTCAAATATCACGTTTACATTGCATGCTCCACGGCAAGGTCGATATTCTTAAACAGTCAAATTATATTTAGAACGGCATCCTCAACTGATTTAGCCTGTCGCAAATCCAGTTCAATGGTGTCCAAATATGTAGTGTGTGAATAGTTTATATAACATCCGCAGTCAATTTAATAAAAAAAGACTTGAATTGACTTTAGTCATGAGATGTAGTAAGGATCAAAATAGTAGATATCCAAAATGGTGAACACTGTGTGGGTCAATGCTGATCATGGGCGTGATTTCCATCCTCTCGCCGATTACATGACAAAGTGACGAAATTTCACCAAGGAAGAAAATCGTGATTTTTCAGCAATTCTATTTTTATTTCAGTTAATGCTTGAAAAAACATTAACTAATTTAATTGTTTATCTGATTATTTCACAAAAACTACGTACAACAGTTGCACAAACAGGCTAGCATGTTGTAGTGGATACTAGGTAGGTTTGTTTTTGAGAGAATCTGGGTTAAAATCCTCTTGCTGCCGTTTCGAAACTTGGGCAGTTTCGTTCAGTCCACATTGCCACAGTTAACTCAGCTGGATAAATGAGTGCCTGGCTATTCACAGTGGATATGTGAATGAATAGTCTTCGAGTAGTAATTACAGCATGGCTGAATGCTTCCCAGAGTAGTTGAATTGCTGTTGCAATAAACAGGTCTGCCAAGGGGTGAAGTGGGACTGGATACCGCGCTATAATATAGGAGTGTAATTTCAATTATCAGATTTTGTGTCTTACAATAATGCTGCCACCTGACTGGGGCTCTCGAAGGCAGGAAACTAACAACTCGCTGGTTTACAGGGCGAGACGTGTAAGCGATGTGACGTCAAACTCCACTTCAACTGTGCCGCACGATATTTTGATAAGCAGGACCACCCACACTGCCCTAGTAGCCACTGTGGCGCCACCTGGCCACAGGACACTAGACGACTGAGTAGATTGAACGGTAAGCTGACTGGAGGCTGTTCTGAATGTCAGTGTACAGTAAGCGAGTTCAGATCATTATTTTTTGTTTTGGTTTCTATTAAATCTGCTGCAAATCAGCGACTTGACTATATGTGCTGTTTTAATTAAATGTCATTTCAAAATGTGTGCATACTGCTGACATTTTAAAATACATCTTAGTATACCGTGCGTGCGTGCGTGCGTGCGTGCGTGCGTGCGTGCGTGCGTGCGTGCGTGCGTGCGTGCGTGCGTGCGTGCGTGCGTGCGTGCGTGCGTGCGTGCGTGCGTGCGTGCGTGCGTGCGTATTTAACATTTTCAAATACAGCTAGATTATAAAGTTTTTTCTTAAATGTTGACCTTGAGTGCATAAATGTTCTTTAAAGCTCATTATTTAGGCCACTGAACTACTAACTACATCTCTTACACATTGTACAGATCCTTCAGCAGCTTCCACAGCGTCCAACTCAGATGAGAATCTGACCAATCACACGACTCGCAGCAAGTCAAGAAGGTGAACTCGATTTGTTACAAGTCAACAACGTAACATCGTCTTGTTGCAGTGGAGGAGAATTCTCTTTCAGACATGGATTGTTTGCTTTTTGTGGGATTTCTGTGAATAATTCTAGGGATGGGGCCAGTCAGTGTTCAGTTGTTGGCAGTTACACTGGAATTATTTAGAAAAACCCATCAATATTGAATTTAGTTATTTTATAAACTGTACATTAATTGACAATGACTTTTGAGTTACTCTACTTGAAACAAACATCACAAGAGCGTGTGCATATAATGTGGGGTCATAATCCAGATGTTCATGTCGACTTATTTGCATTGCAAGACATTTGTGGTAACTTGTGTGATATCACATGATGTGAACTGTCAAATAACATGCTGCATTTGAAAAAAATATATTGCATTGTTTCTATATTTAGAACAGGAAACGTTTCAGCAGTGGGGGTGTTTTCCTACAATATGGCCAACATTTTGTATAATTGTTATTAGACATTTGAAGACATTATTAGACATTTGAAATTGTTTCCCTTATTTTGTGGTAATTCAGTGACGAGTGTCCAGATTGTGTCATGCAACTAGTTATCACTGCATATTATGTGAACAGTTTTCTACCCAGTTTAGCAGATACTGTCGTCACGCACAGCTTAGACTTGTTTCAAATTTTCTCTGAAATTTCTCTCTGCATGGTGGAATAATGAACGGGACTAGACAATGCTGCCAATGGGTATCTGTGTTGTTTTAATTGCAACTGACTTAAACATTCCTCCCCAGTTGATTTAGCCCACAGCGAATCAGGTTTGTTGATAGTCAAATATGTAGTGTCTGAATAGTTTAAATAATATTAGCAGTTCATCATCATCATCTGATCAAAAGACTGGGATTTGATGGCTCGCCATTCAGCTCTCTCCTTCATACATGCAGTTAACTCCTCTGTATCTGTCATACCAGCGTCCGATTTTGGGACCTCGATGTAGCAGTTGGTTTAATAAAAATGTCATACTTTCGTGGAAATCGTTGAAAGAATTGAGGTCTGGTAACTGGTGAAAGTGTATATAGCTTAATGCTATAAACTTATAATAGAGCCATGCCACTTCTGGTTTTTCCCCGCTGAATGTTGACCATAGTGGTGTGTCCGGTGATTTCAAAAAAACTAAATAAATCGAAGCATTGAATTGCTGAGGCAGTTTTACGTAGGTTACATCTCATTGATTGATACCTTGCTACCAATGCTTCCTTGGGTGTCTCCAATAAAATCAACATTTATTGGCAATATGTAATTCTGTTTGGCCAATTCAGAGGCTGTTAGCAGTGCATCTATTTGTGTGCGGGGGTTTGTGGCAGGACGTGGGAAGTTGACCTAAATAATTGGTGGGAGGTGGACTATTAAAAATGTTGGGAGGCGGGATATTGGCCCCACAAGCAGGAGGGAGGTTAGACCCCAAAACAGGGTGGTTGAGACACCTGCTACAGCCCTTCGATAGTGGTATACACGTTATATCAGCATTCTGCTACACTTGAAGATATGTTATTAAATTGGTCTTAATGACGTCACATCGTCTGCAGTATTGAATTTATCCATGGTTATTAAGCAAGTCAACAGTTGATGTATATACTGTAATAAATTGTACTGTTTTAAAAACATGATTGTTTTTGTCATGTGTCGCACGCACGATTCAACGTAACAAACAAGAAAGTATGTGTCTGAGGGCTGTAGTCAGGTTTTTCTAAGGGGTCTATTCGTCAACCATGTTAACAAAACGCATCGCACAGCATTAACTTGTAGTAATAATTTAAATTGAGAGTATTCACAGATAGCAACATCTACATGAAAGAAGCTTTTTAAGAGAGAGCTACGTCATTAATCATGATTAGTATGATGCTATAACGTTGACATCTATGTATCCAGTTATGAACCAGGTTAACGAAGTCATCATTTCCACATAGGTTATAAGTTTAGCAGTAGAGGCATATCATTGTATGTATTGTATAGAATGCATATATCGTAGATACTGTTATAAACATTGATAGCATTTAATTTTTCTTATTTCATACCAACTACACATTTAGGTATAATATATCAATGTTTTAGGTATGTATCTGGATTTTTCAGGGTTAAAATTCACTAATGGAAACATGTGAGGACAGGAAATACTGATGAAGATACTATACACTATTCTATACACTAACTGACAAATGTGTGGCATATCACCTGTAGGCCCTACATTGTGTATGTGCATAGCCAATGGGCTGTGGCGTAGTTAACGCCTGCGTCAATAATCCAGCTAATGGCAGCACTATACATATCGGAAAACGTAATGTGAGCACATGATTCTAGTATTGAGATATAGAAGTCTGTATACATTGTTCAGGCCGATGTTATTTCTCTCGTGTCTTCTCAAAGCGAAATGGTCATGATTTGGTCAAGACTTACTTTGCACCCAACAACATGCACGCTTCGTTAAAATATGGATATTGGCATCAATGGTTAGCATTAGGCGTTAACGTGAAACAACCTTTATAACCAGAAGTTTCCGTAGTGACAGAGTATAAGGAGTGGGTTCAGGCAGTCACAATTTCCATGTGTAATTAGGTGCAAACTTTGGATTTTATTACGTAAATACTGCAATTGAGACACGCATCTTCAATTGCAAACAAGGATTGCGTTGTTTCTGCTACTTTTTGCCGCCGCCGCCGCCTCTGCTGCTCCTGATAACGCTGCTTGATGTCATAACTGACTTTGGGCGATTTCCTGCATAAAACCACAATACATGCATAATTAAACATGCATAACTAATACCAACGCAACATCCGTGTCCTTGCCATACCTTCGACCTCTGCTGTGTCAAGTGTTCGTCGACATCGTGCGCTCGCTCTCGGCTGTAACGACCACACCTTCGACAACATATCTTTTTGCAACCTGCTCAAATGCATGAAATAACACACATAAAAGTTCACAATACAACCGCGATATCCCTGTCCTTTGCTTACCTTCAAAGCCTGCTGTGTTAATACGTCAATATCGTTCGCTCGCTGGCTCGCGGCTGTGACGACCACACCTTCGACTGCATACCTTATTACAGCCTGCAATCCCAATGCGTGAAAGAATACACAGAACAGCCCAAAAAACCAGCGTGATATCCGTGCCCTTGCCTCACCTTCAAAGTTCGCGGCGTCAATACGTCGACACCACGCGCTCACTCGCTCGCGACAGTGACGACTACACCGTCGGAGACATAACCTTTTTCTGACGTGCGACCATAATGCATGAAGGATAATAAAGAACAGTTCAATATACCAGAACAATATGTGCCCTTGATTTAACCTCAAATATTGCATAATCACTGAGATATCAAATGACAGGTTTATCTGTTTCGCGTTATTCCTTCGTTGGATGGCTGGTGACATCACGGCTGATGTTTTGAAAAGAGAAAGCGAGCATAATTAAACTGATCAAGGCAAAGCATTAAGATACTATTTTTGCGACCTTTGCCGCCAATTAATAATTAGAAAATGTAGAATATGTATGTGTCTCTACGGCAACAACTAAAAACATACACGGTGATTGATAATGCTTCGTGTGATGCCTGCGGACGACTCGGGTGATGTTGAGATGCTTTGAAACTGGAAACATAAAACAGATGTCTTTAAACAGAAGAAGTGATATCTTTACAATGTTGGAACTGTCGTCCTACCTGTGCAGGTTGCGACGTGAATTCGTCAACGACGTAGCCTGTCACCAAGGTTAGGGACCCTTTCTGGTACTGGCAGCCGGATCAGCTGTGGCCGAGGCTAGCTAAGGGCAGGGTCGACAACGCCCTGGACTGCATATCGTTGTGCAGCCTGCTACCACATCATCTGAAAAGCAAACACAATATATTATAGATGACCAAAATAAATGTAGAATTATAATTATAGAACCACCTTTTGCTCGAGGTTTTTTCAGATGTCTGCTGACGTTAAGGCTGACGCTTCGTACATGGAGACAGAAAATAGACAACATTTAAACTGAGCAAGGCATGGCATTATAATACTAGAACCGTGATCATACCTGCATTGGTTACGGCGTGGAATGTCAAAAACCTGGCCTGTGACCCTGGGTAGGGACCTTTTACAGCTACTGGCAGGCGGGTCAGCTGCGCACGGCGTAATAAGCGGTTAAAGAGCGCGCCGCCATCTTGCCGACGAAAACCTTAAGACAGGCCCCGAACTAACCGGGCTGTAACGTACGTAGCAGTAGAAAATGTCGTGCAGAGCACATATATGCCATGCACGGTACAGCCCGGTTAGTTTCCAAAACTGTTAGATGAAGAGTCACCAATGTTGCGGACAACTATTAATTGGATCGGGAAGCGACTGTGGAGAGGTGTGTGTGTGTCTCAACATCCCACCACTCACCTGTTTTGGAGACCATTCTCCCATCTCCCACCTGTTTGTGGGGCCAATATAATGCTACCATTTTTGAGAGTCCATCTCCCAGCTCCTATTTCCCACCAATTGTTGAGGCTTACACCCCACCTCCCACTTCCTGCCACCCCCTCCCTCATATTGGTCCGCCATGTTTGATACTTAATAATCAGCAGAAAGACACACAGATAGAAATAATTAAAAATATACGCAGTTGTAAAAATATATGTATTTAAGTTGAAGTCTGCAATGCATCCCCAGGTTTACTATGTTGTGTGGTCAACAGATTCTACGAGACTTCTTATAAAGATAAATGTCTGAAAATAACAAGTGGATATTTATGATTGTGTCACAGCAAGATTTTCATGACATAATAATCAGTAGAAAGACACACTATTTAGAAATAATTCACAATATACACAGTTATAAAATATATGTCTCTAGGTTGAGGTCTGCAATGTACCCCCATGTTTACTATGTTGAACTGTGTTATACACGCCAAACCAGTTGTATGGTCAGCAGATTGTATGAGACTTCTTATAAGGAAAATTTCTGAAAATGACAAGCGGATGTTTATGATTGTATAGTGTCGTGGCTCACTGCGTAATGATGTCTCGGCTGGCTCGTTATCATGTAGTGGACGATCACCTTGACCTTTTGGTAAGCAGCTTTGCGAGCGTTCACTACGGAAACAGACATGCGCAAAAATGGTATCCACGTCATTTCCGCCCGAGCCTGTCGAGAAGGTCTCGTGTTACGTAATGGACATTGAAAGGATGGCTTCTTCCAAATACTACGTTAACCTTGGGATATCCGCCAGTCGAGACCTATATGTCTCTAATGTGGGGGTCTGCACCACCTCTGTGGGAAGATAATTCCAGTTCACTATGGTTCTGGGAATTAATGACGTGGCACGCTGTGTGCTTCTGAGGTCTGTCGCGAAACTGCTGGGTTTTCAATTGGGCTTTTAGTAGTTCTGATTAACTGTTAGCTTTATAAATTGCAGCCTTATCCTGAAGAACTTCACCCTGGTTTGGGATCTATTCACACAACAAAATATCACGGAAATGGAGAAAGTACAGTGAAGAGCAGCGAGATTTGTAGAGAACTACAACAACCGGGAAAGCAATGTCACTGAGACGATCAAAGATCAGCCGGAGTCCCCGGAGCGCCGGAGAGAGAGACCAGTCGCCTCGCAACGTTTTACAAATCATTACATGGAGAGACAGCTCTTCCTTTACCAGATCATCTTGTAAAAGCACCTAGTAAAATGCGTGGCCGCGCGTAGTGTGACATTTATCTGGGTGCCGGCTTTTTGAACAGAACTGTACAGAACTGGAATGGACTATCAGAAACTGTTATGCTGGAAAAAATCGGGGAGTTGGTGAACGACTCCACCAGGCGAGGTGTATTTGAAACTCTTGCCTTGACCAAGTTGCTTTGGGGCTAAAATAGCTGTACTATCAACTTGTGACTGATGTGACGTGAAACCGTTGTTGGTGTTCCCCATTGCGTATCTGTTTGCCTGACTGTGTGTACAATTAGAGATGGCCTCGGAGTCTCCCTCTCCAAAACTGTACCCCGAATTGAGGCCCTGGTTTTGACCAAGGAAGCGTAACCCTTACATTGAGTTCACGGAATGGGTTGTCCTACTGCAAACACTCTTGTGAAGATTTGTACCTCTTTAATAACGAACATACATAATTTAACTGAGTTTTAAATGTTTCCCCCATAGATATATATGCCCCCATGATGGGGGTACACCAAGTTCCCAGCGATCGAGAGTCCAACATTCTAACCGTTAGAATGCTGGACTGCCAATCGCTAGGATCGAGGTTCGAATTATCTTGCTGCTGTTCGAAACTTAGGCAATTTGGTTCATTGCACGTTGCCTCAGTGCCAGATAAACCATGATACAATTGGTACACTCGTACCGCCCCCCCCCCACCCCACGGAAAAGAGGCCCCCACATAATCGGGGTTTTGGCACTGCTTATAGCAATGATTTGACTCCTCGAAAAAGACATTCCAAAAATAAAATTTGGAAATCAATTCGGCAGTCTTTCTCCTGAAATCGCTGCCGACGTTTCTGCATTCACTCCGTGAACGACTTGACGAGTTCAAACATGTCGGGACTGAGCTGTCGGGGATGACGTGAGCTGTCTTGGCCGAACCCGCAAGAGGAATATTACATTAAACCCTCCAGATTACGGTCGATGCTTTCCCCAATGTGAAAGTGTTGCTTCATTTATATGTGACTTTGTTAATTAGTAACTGTATATAGTAGAGAGAGGTATTTTTGTATTTGAAACTGATCAGTGATGACCACCGATCCACAATTAGCCAGAACAGACTTGTTCATCTCACTATGCTCAGTACGGAATGGGACATCATGCGCAGTAGTTACAACGTGGCTGAACGCTTCACAGAGAAGTGGTGTTGTTGAAATGAGCTGATCTGTCAGGGGTGAAGTGTAAAGATCTTTGAACGGTTCTAAGGACCGGATACTGCGTTATATAATAACTAACTAACCTTTTCCTTTTTTGTGACACACAAACATTAATTAGAATAGGTGTATTACAAAGGGGTTTTCACTCCTTTCTGGTTTATTTCGGTTCTATTTGTACCTATTAAGGGTCTCTGCGGAGTAGCAAATATAATAGAGCCGAGGTGCATGTGCAACAAACCCAGACACATGATTTACTAATTTTTTAGTAAGACATTAATATATAACCCTGCATAAAACACGCATAATTTGCAGACAATGGCGTCGAAATGTCGCGTGGTGTTGCAGTAGCACTTATGGCGCGACAATTTGGCGCTGTCGTTTATAAAATTATGCATATTTTATGTTAGTTAATACTGTTTTTCATTAAGAAAGTGTTTGGGCGTCGTGGCTATGTTAACAGTCGTTTGTCGACGAAAGGTATGTGGACGTTTCATCGTTCAGTCAGAACGTGTGATAATGCCCCTCCACTGTAACACTGACACTGTGAGCATGATTTTATGTTTGAAGCAGGAATTATTCCAGCACTGCATTACACACCTGTCAAAACCAAGAGTCTGTCGGTCACCATAGAATCTTTAGTCGCGTCAATGTCGGTCATATTCACCAAATACCAGTTTTTTTTAACCGTCACCCACTGGTCGCGATTATTCTCTTAGGTGCTTTAATTTTGAATCCTAAATTGTACGTCCAATCTGAGACGCGATCTGTTATTAAGATATACAATTGCTACATAATTACCCAATCACCGATCAACGTAACCAACATAAAAGGTGGACATTGAGTTTGAGGAAATAATTCAGTTCGCCAGATGTTTTCCATGTTTACAAATAAAAAAAATTGCGCAACTGATCGCTTTTAGCAAAATAATGCATATTCATTGAACGTTTGCACTTTATATGGCGAAAGCGTTGTACACTATAATTGTTCTCCTGAATCACCCATCGTCGCTGTAGGCTACTAAGATTTTGGTATCTACTTGTATGTATGACATGCGGGCAACATTCGCAAAGTTAGCACTGACATACATTTTGTTTTTTTGATGCTCTAACTCCTATGTTCAGAAAAAAAATATCATAGCTATTACCGGTAAAATTAATTGAGGCCTTCGCTTGCGACGCACAAATAGATTCTCTGTCTCATTTTCGCAAAAAGAGGACATTTTGTTTCATAATTTTATTACTAAAGATTATGAAAATATATGACATTTCAGAAACTAACATTTACTTTAAATTGCGAGACTCACGACTTATGGGTAAGAGTTGACAGGTGTACAACATCACAAAACGTCAGTAACACAGCTAAACTTTCCTCAATTCGCGCCAAATATAGAAGGCAGGCGGTGCAACACATGAATGCATGACTGCAACAACGGGCAATTTCTGTTTAATTTACTCGAACTTATTTAGTAAATTCTAATTGGTATTTGACTGGTTCCTTGCCCACGATGTGGCGCCACTGTTTTAACACAGCTTTGTACAATAATGGCCTCGGTTACTGTAGGCATATGCGTATAGTACTAATAATACTGATATAAGATTATATAAGAATGTTTTCAGTTTTGGAAGTCATTACTATATTGGGCATGTTAGATGGGTTAATTTGGAGGTCAAAATTATTATTTTAATGCGACTTTCATTCATTTGCAGAACGGAGAAAGCAGCAAAAGAGAACATGAAGTATGGGCGGCGGACGTCCGAAATAATGACTGGAGCGTTGAATGCAGTGAGAATTGACAAGACTAGTGTGAGAGGCAGCATATGAGTTCGATATACCACGGGGAACATTGCAAAGACGCTTACTGTACAGTAACAAACATGCCAAAGACAGCACAAGGCATTTCGGAAGGCCAAATATCCTCTCTAAAGAAATGGAAGAGGACCATGTGACGCATATTCTGCACATGGAGAAAATGCTGTTTGGACTTTCTAAGCAGACATTGCAAGAACTTGCATTCCAAATGGCAGCAAAGAACAATGCACCTCTCTTCCACTTGCTCAACACGGAAAAGAAAATGGCAAGGCGAAAGTGGTTCAGAAATGTCCTGTTGCGGAACCCACAACTGAGCCTCAGGAACCCAGAAGCCACCAGCATCGCAAGGGCAGCAGGTTTCAACAAGTCTTCAATGCATCGATTTTACGACATCCTCTAATCACTGATCAACAAGTACCGATTTGATGCGACGAAAGTCTTCAATATGGACGAAACATCACTAAGTACAGTGCAAAAGCCCGGAAAAATCCTAACGCAAAAAGGAAAACACCAGGTTGGCTCCATAGTCAGTGCTGAGAGAGGATTCAGCGTGAAATGAGCAAGCTGTGTCAGGGCACATGGCAACTTTCTGCCGCCATTTCTAATTTTCAAACGGAAGAATCTCAGAGATGACCTACGAGAAGGTTGCTGTCCAAGATAAGGGCTGGACGGACCGTAACATATTTGTTCAGTCGTTAGACCACTTTATCTTTTATGTAAAGCCATCAAAGGAAGCACCAGTTCTATTGATTCTTGATGGGCACATTTCACATACAGGGAATTTGAATGCCATCGAGAAAGCCGAGCAAAATGGCATTGTTAAGCTTTCACTGCCACCGCACTCATCACATCGTATGCAGCCTTCGGATGTCACCGATGTCAAGCCCCTGTCGGCATATTTCAACCAGGCTACAGATAGGTGGATGAGAACTCGTGTCGGATGCGCCATCCAGATACGGCACATTGGAGTGCTCCTGACTGAGGCTTTTAACCAGGCGTCTGTGGTTGCTACAGTTGTAAAAGGTTTCGAGAGGACAGGCATATGGCACCCACATCGCCATGTTTTCAGTGATGATGATTTCACTGCAACATCAGTTGCTATCAATGATTCACAACCCGCTGTTAAGGCAGCAAGCAGCCAACCGACACCACAAGAAGCAACCCAGGAACCCAACAATAACTCATCGTCTGATGCACCAACCAACGTGCAATCACCACCACCATAAGCCACCCAGCAAACCAACAACGAGCCATCATTTGATGAACCAACCAACGTGCAATCACCACCACCAGAAGCAACCCAGCAACCTAAAACGAGCCATCATTTGATGCACCAACCAACGTGCAACCACCACCAAGAAGCCATCCAGCAACCTAAAACGAGCCATCATTTGATGCACCAACCAACGTGCAACCAACTCACGAAGCAACCCATGTTCTTAGCCTCATACCTGTCAAATCTGACATCGCAGTCTCCAGTCCCAGTTCCAGATAAGCTCTCCCATATCACTACAAAAGGAGATGGGAGATGTTTTTTTCGCAGCGTCGTTGTGTGCACTACGGAATTTAATTCGTGACATAATAGTGGTATTAATCAATGGACAGGTCAGACAATACAAAATGGGCAATAGTATGCTGTGTTTTGTATGCACCGTGGTAAGACACGCGTAGTGCACGTGGGACAAGACGGTCCCCATGCTTATGGGACAAGACGGTTCCTGTCTTATCCCGCACGCACGTGGTCATAATGTATAAAATGTATTACACATGACCAATTATGTTAAATTAAATAAATTTAATATAATATGAACGTTGCATGATTGACGTTCTGCTAGCCTGTAGGCTGTAATTATGACCGAATATTACTAAGCCAATATTATATTATACACCTTGCAATCCATACAAAGTTAAATTATATGTTAACTGCAATTAAAATTTAACAACTATAATATCCTAATATATTGCTATCATACCATTTGTATGTATACTTTTTATGTTTAGGCAGTGGTTCGTTCATATAAGCGAAAACCACGGGGAGGGAACTATTGGCCGTCTTGCCCCAGGCAGAGGGCCGTCTTGCCCCAGGCAGAGGGCCGTCTTGCCCCAGGCAGAGGGCCGTCTTGTCCCAGGCAGAGGGCCGTGTTGCCCCAGGCAGAGGACCGTCTTGCCCCAGGCAGAGGGCCGTCTTGCCCCAGGCAGAGGGCCGTCTTGCCCCAGGCAGAGGACCGTCTTGCCCCAGGCAGAGGGCCGTCTTGCCCCAGGCAGAGGGCCGTCTTGCCCCAGGCAGAGGGTCGTCTTGCCCCAGGGATGGGGCAAGATGGTTTTTTTGGGTACTCTTGCTATTTTTCAAATGCAACTCATCTAGGTTGTCAATTTGCTGAAAATAATTTTCTAATGGGTAACACACATATCTGTCTACAATATGAGACATTAAAGACATGTTAACGTAGTTTAATGTTGTACAAAAGTTTTCCTTAGGGGGCCGCTCTGCCCCAGGTTACCCTACAGTCCTGTCTATATTCAGCACACCCCTTTGTGCCGTTTCATCAATGTGAGTCTGTCAAACGAGAACTTTTCCATATGTGGTTTTTAATAAATTAGTGTCCTCAATGGAGTCGCCATGTCGTCGTTCTATGCATGCGTGATCGAAATCGAAGTAGGCTCTATTCGATAGTGCTAATGACATGTAGCGCAGCCAATATCAACCAGCAGATCGCCGTCGTCGAGAATCTATTCACTCGCCCCCGGCTGTGTACTTCTTCGAAAACATCACAACATCGGCATTGATTACGCCTACGGACTCTGAAACGAGTCCAGCCGGGAAACATCGGCGCAGGGATGTTGGACTCCCTGCCAACTGGTCAACAGCTTCACTCCGTAGGCGCATCGAGGAACGCGGCATAAAGTTGCCTACTGGTATCAAGAAGGCACAGCTTGTGCGAATTTATAAGGACAACTTCCACAACACTAAAGAGGGGGGCGAGACCACTTACAAGATATTGAATGGGTATGAAAATATTGATAGAAATATAGTTTTGAACTAGAGGACATGAGGTAAAGTTAGTAAAGGATCAGTGTAGATTGGATATGAGGAAGTACTCGTTCTCACAGAGGACAGTGAATGGATGGAACGAATTATCTACGGATTGTATAACCGCTAGCAGTGTGAATATGTTTAAAAACAAATTGGAGACATATCTCAGGAGGGCGGGTTATACGCAGACGAACACTGATGGACTCTCGATAAGCCAATGGCTTCCTTGTACACTTGCCATCTGGGCCTTTGGCTTGGATGGCAAATCTTGTTAACAATCTTGTTAAATAATAATTAATCAAACATGGTATATGTATTAAGCGTGCATCACAGTGGTGTGCTTTGTGAATGCCCAGCGTAGTGATGCATTTTAGTCGATCAAGACCTTTTGTGTGGAACCACTGGCAAGCAATAATAAACACGTTTCGTTTAATATAACGGCAGATCCAAACCGTCCCTTAATCTTTACTTAAAGAAATACTTAAAGAAATAGGGCCTATCGAGTCCGAACGGTGTCATCTATGCGTTACCCGCGCTCAAATATCTGTCATGTGACCCCATTTTATAAAATAGTGTCGCTTTTTATTCTACGTAGCTGGGAGACAGCAAACCCACATCCCTAGATCAGAGGACGTACTGGGAATTAACCATCGGGACGTCAAGCGGTTACCATGACGACGACCTCCCATCAGTCGACAGGTTTTGACGGCACTGTCTATGGTGAAAGGGCAAGCAACAAAAAACTGCATCAATGTTATTTATTGCTACAACGCGTTGTGATTGTTTAAGTGAAGCGGACCACAGACGGGGGATGGGGCAGAGGCGAGAAAGAATGGGAAGTTGTGGAGGAAGCGGGGACGGGTGGAATTAGGAGCGACTGTGAATGCTGTTAGGCTTGGACAATGATGCTTTTTTGCAGACAAGTGACGTGCTAGCTACGTACCCACGGTGCATTAAGTACAATTCAGGATTTCTTTACTGAGACGTAGTAAAAGAAAGAATGACGGAAACCGCTGGAGTAGAGATTATCTGTATTCGGCCTAATCAAATTGATAGATGTCATCAGTACGCAAGATGATAAACTATTTACATTTCAAACACTTCATGCAGTGGTTTATAAAGAAAAAAACATCAGTGTAAATAAGCAGCAACAATATGTGGTGACTAGGAGGAATAATTAGATGCATATAACTGCGAAAAAACGTCATGTTAACTGGTGACTAACCATGAAGTTATATAATATATTTCCGCTGTTTAGAAGCAGTCCATATGTTTGAAAATGGTGCTAAGATGTTTCAGGTTCGTCGAATCTTTGTTTCTTATGGAAAAACATATTACAAATACATCATTTTATACCTGCGATAATTTCAACACACACGCACGCAAGCACGCACGGAAATGACCAGACACAGTGGACAAGGAAATTATGATAAGAAAATTTTATTTGCGTGGTTTGGTCACATACTAAGAAAACTGCATCACGAGACAATCACGGAACCCGCAGGGGTCAGGCATAGAGGGCGGCATAGAAACGTCTGGCGGCGAGACACTCAAGCGGAAACTTAGAGGATGGGTTAGATGTGGAATGAACTCACGAAAATGTTACAAAATAACGTCAAGTAAAAAACGGTTATTGATGGATTATGCTCCCAGCGATCATACAAACTGAATCAAACAAAAATATGTATTCATCTCATCAACGTACATTTCTCCACCTAGATAGGGGAGTGCTACCCCGTGTGGCAACCCTTTGTTTAGTCTACTTCACCAAGCTTCACGGCTTAGTGACACAGAAATGCAACGGCTTAATGCTTTCCTGGGCCATGCTGGCCGACAGGTTGTGGGGGTTATGACAGAGATTAAATTGAGTAGGATTAGCTCTGAACATTTCGGTTCTTAATATTAGGTAGACATCAACATTTCGAACGTTAATTAAAGGGACTACCGTCTACCCAAAAGGACTAAAATGGTTCATGTCATAAGTCAGAGTCAGGAGCTAACAGGTGTCAGTTATGATCCGTCGCAAGTGCACTAGGGTCGGGGTTCAAGCTTTTAAATTATAAAAAGGATACTTGGAACGGTGACACCCATTCTCCGAAATAAGAAAGTAAGTGCGGCATTGTGCACACTCCGCCAGTTTTTCGTTTATGCAAATCAGGTGGCATCCCCGGAGCTCGATACATCTTTCTCTAGACCGCGAGTTTGTCTGTTTCTCTCCCCCGGTGATCCGTGACATTCTTAGTGCAGAGTGTCGCGCCTCTTCAACCGTCGAGTCGACTCGGGGCAGCGAAGCACGCAGACATGTCGCCACTTTGATCGTCTCCGCACCGTCAAGTGCTTGCTAGAAGCATCGACAGAGCGTGCGAATGCACACTCACGCACGCATGCACGCACGTACACGCGCGCGCACACATAGACACACAAATTGCGCACTGACTTAAATGAAACTATGCATTAGAATTGCCGGATGTCCATGTCTGATAAAGTCTGGCGAAGGTCCATATTTGTTTGACACAGTTTGGCGGGTATACTTGTTATATATATTTGATGGGGGTCACTGCCATGCACTGTGTGTCGGGTGAACGTTCTAGGTGTACTTTGGTGGGTGACCTTAATTGCTAAATGCAAGCTTGACAGTAGTATTCGGAAGCAAAACCATGTGTGCGAAAATTTTATTAACCCTATCTTTTGTCGTTCTTTCTCCATGAAATGTGCTCCCAAGACTTAAACACCGTAATTAGTCAACACTGACATGCAGTTACTGTGTATAGCGTGCGTGTACAGATGTATCGTGTAATGCCTACATAATATTACACTACGTGTGAAAGAGAAAGTATGTGTGGGTGTGTTAGCGTGCGTGCATGCGTGCGTGCGTGTACATACTATAATAACTATGTGCGGACTGGACTTTCACATACGCCATGGCCATATTGAACTGCAGAACGTCAACGCGTGCTGTGTTACCACGTAATTTCTCGTAAGCACAAACGAAGATTTGTTGACTATTTTGCACGAACAAGGCTGAATTCGTGATATAATTTACATGTTGTTAATTAGCAACTTGATGGATTCATAAGAGTTGCATGGATTCCTAATCACGGACGAGTACTGACGTTGGGGAAGGCGTGACGTTGAACCCGATGACGTGCTGTGTACAGTGCCGTCAAGAACAACAACAACAACGTCGTTGTCAGATTGAATGGACACATGCGTCATACCGTCCACCAACAACATCAACGAGGATATTCACGCCTCGTAGGAAACTAACAGGAAAAGCATCACTCGCCAAAATAGCCATGGCCATAGCCATAACATCTTACTCGCCCACTTAATGACCATTCGGGAGCGAGAACAACAATATCGGATGATCTACTGCGTGGAAGATGTCACTTCTTTCCGGCGTGCTCAGTTATAGCTACTGGTCATGGAATGTCGTAGCCGTGTCCTCATTCAGCCAGACGGGAAGTGGCATTTCGGTCACGTTTCAAGACAGGAAGTGACATTTCGGCCATGTTTCAGCACTAACTGTTATTGTGTTTACACATGCGCGAAAGTAACCCAACGCTATCAAAACTGCACTACCAATAAAGGTCACGAAGGTCACACGTCGAAAGGGTCGCAGAAAACACGACGTTGGCAAACCTTGGCGAGTTTGAATGTAAGATAAGTTTTATTTTGGGGAAAATTATAAACAAAAGTAATATGATATGATAATGTGACTGATATGATTGCTACCAAAAGGCTGAATTGTACAACAAATGCTTCAGATGTCCATAGCTGTCAATCCCTGGAGTGTTCCTACGAGTGAGACATTTTCCAAGCCAGGTCCAGGGGAAGCAGGACGCGTAGTCCCTCAGCCCATGCATTTCAGTCAATTTCAATAGCATTTACCTACATGTGAAGGCACTGTTTTATTAAAAAAGTAAATCCAACCAAAGAACATCGTTTCACACAACTGAACACAAAGTCGAATGCCCACATTCTTGTTTTAGACAGTACATCGAAATTAGTGCTAACTCGTGGATTCGGCAGCAACGCGTGGATACGTAATGGTTTATGCATTGTTAAACGTCGAGCCATACTGGGCAGCACCTCGACATTTAGTACTGTTCGGCTTTTTAGAAGACGGTGGCTCACTCCATTGAATTTCGCTGTCTGTGTCGCTCGTCTTCAACGCGGGTTTACGCTGCTTCCGATATTTTTATTCTTTCTTCAACATGCTGGGCAACATAGTCTCGAGGAATCTCTGCATATTATACTATGTTGGGCACTTTTACTAACTCGTTGGGACCTGGAAATATTTGCAATTAGTCACTGGTAGAATCGCAACGATGGGAATAATCAATCAGCGTGTTTTGTTAATCCTGCCATCACTGTTGGTAACCAAGATGTGCGGATTAACGAGACATGGGTGTATTTTGTTATTACGAATTCGTACAGATGATTGGAAATAATTTTTCGATTGATTGATTGTATGATTGTATTAGTATTTCGCAGTCGTCTTTCATTGGATAAAACAATTATTCGACCAACAATTATCTTTTCTTATTACACTTCATCACATCACCTTAGTAAATTTTATTCTTACGTTGTACAGTGTCTTTCCTACGGCATTTTCTTTCTCTCGTCCATTCCGCTGTGTGAATAAGTGTTTGTCGCTTCATCAAATAACGCCAGTTGTTTAGTTATCGAGTTCACTGATTTCCCAGGTGAATTTATCGTTATGGTGTCGATGATGCCATTCGAAAACGCTAAATGCCGCTGAAGGGAGACATTAACTGCAGACACTAGCTTCGCAGCCAACACCGTTTGCGCATTTCATTGGTTATTACGCACCTAGTTCATCTGCCTTTGAGTGATTTGATTGCTGGCTTATGCCGTCTGGTGTTCAGCCAAGCGTTAGTTAGATAAATTTATTATCGTGTCGTGAAACTAAAAAGCCAATTGTAACACTTGCGAAACCATAGTATTATCATGTAAATGTATGACAGTTATAGAGCGCTTATACATTCCTCTAGAGCAATCCAAACCGCTTGATGCCTCACCCACTAACATAAATGTTCGTTCCGATACAAACTCAAGTTGTGTTGGACGCGTACAACTACACTCAACACGTAGTGTACGAAATATTTTCCTTCGTGTAGGGGAGACAGGGGCTAGTTGATACAATTTTAAGTGAATGTAATTTTTTTTGAAAAGTATGTTAGATGCATTATTTCTGTCAACGTATACATTAACTTTATTATTCATGTTAATAAAATGTACCATACCATTGATATTCCATATTGTAGGTAGGTAGATATGTGAAGTTTCCCAGGCGCGGTCGACAGTATAACAACTGTCACCCAATGTGTTCTGATTAATTCAGAACATCATTTTCCCACCCATTTTTTATTCACTCGATAACAGTACATGATATGTATTTACCGTGTCCTCACCTTGCTCGGAGATGATGGCTCTGGATGATTAGAATTGGCCCAGCGAAATTGAGAATGAATGTCAAAGATCAAATACAAAGTGCGAATGATTAGTATGAACGACACATCAGAAGAAACTGGAGTCAGGCGGACTACAGCGAAAAACATTACAAGCGAGAAACATTACAAGCGAGAAATATTACAAGCGAGAAACATTACAAGCGAGAAACATTACAAGTGAGAAACATTACAAGCGAGAAACATTACAAGCGAGAAATATTACAAGCGAGAAACATTACAAGCGAGAAACATTACAAGTGAGAAACATTACAAGCGAGAAACATTACAAGCGAGAAATATTACAAGCTAGAAACATTACAAGCGAGAAACATTACAAGCGAGAAACATTACAAGTGAGAAACATTGCAAATGAGAAACATTGCAAGTGAGAAACATTACAAGCGAGAAACATTACAAGCGAGAAACATTACAAGTGAGAAACATTACAAGCGAGAAACATTACAAGCGAGAAACATTACAAGTGAGAAACAGTACAAGCGAGAAACATTACAAGCAAGAAACATTACAAGTGAGAAACATTACAAGTGAGAAATATTACAAGCGAGAAACATTACAAGCGAGAAACATTACAAGCGAGACATATTACAAGCGAGAAACATTACAAGCGAGAAACATTACAAGTGAGAAACATTACAAGCGAGAAACATTACAAGCGAGAAATATTACAAGCGAGAAACATTACAAGCGAGAAACATTACAAGTGAGAAACATTACAAGCGAGAAACATTACAAGCGAGAAATATTACAAGCTAGAAACATTACAAGCGAGAAACATTACAAGCGAGAAACATTACAAGTGAGAAACATTGCAAATGAGAAACATTGCAAGTGAGAAACATTACAAGCGAGAAACATTACAAGCGAGAAACATTACAAGTGAGAAACATTACAAGCGAGAAACATTACAAGCGAGAAACATTACAAGTGAGAAACAGTACAAGCGAGAAACATTACAAGCAAGAAACATTACAAGTGAGAAACATTACAAGTGAGAAATATTACAAGCGAGAAACATTACAAGCGAGAAACATTACAAGCGAGACATATTACAAGCGAGAAACATTACAAGCGAGAAACATTACAAGTGAGAAACATTACAAGCGAGAAACATTACAAGCGAGAAATATTACAAGCGAGAAACATTACAAGCGAGAAACATTACAAGCGAGAAACATTACAAGCGAGAAACAGTACAAGCGAGAAACATTACAAGCGAGAAACATTACAAGTGAGAAACATTACAAGTGAGAAATATTACAAGCGAGAAACATTACAAGCGAGAAACATTACAAGCAAGAAATATTACAAGCGAGAAACATTACAAGCGAGAAACATTACAAGTGAGAAACATTACAAGCGAGAAACATTACAAGCGAGAAATATTACAAGCTAGAAACATTACAAGCGAGAAACATTACAAGCGAGAAACATTACAAGTGAGAAACATTGTAAATGAGAAACATTGCAAGTGAGAAACATTACAAGCAAGAAACATTACAAGCGAGAAACATTACAAGTGAGAAACATTATAAGCGAGAAACATTACAAGCGAGAAACATTACAAGTGAGAAACAGTACAAGCGAGAAACATTACAAGCGAGAAACATTACAAGCAAGAAACATTACAAGTGAGAAAGACGATGACATCAGTATGACATGAGTATGCCCTGGATGAAGACATTTAATGTGTGTGTTCTCTAGGTTGGAGTGTCGCTCAGCGTGGAAGTGTGACATGGACACTCAAGGAAGGGAACGAGGAACGTATACACGCACTTGGGATGTGTTCTCTAGGTTGGAGGGTCGCTCAGCGTGGAAGTGTGACATGGACACTCAAGGAAGGGAACGAGGAACGTATACACGCACTTGGGATGTGGGTACGGCGCAGAATTTTCAGGATAAGCTGGACACACAGAAAGACTGACATCTGGGTCAGAGATAAAGCAGGGGTTTTGGAAGAACGTCTGCATTGATCCATTAAGAGAAGAAAGATAAATAAATAAGACCATTTGAAAATAGAAATGACAGTCTGGTAGTAGCAGCATAGGAGAACTACCAGGAAAAACTGAAGATGTAGACGAAAAATGGGACGGATTGACAACATGAAGCATTGGACAGATGGTGGACTCACAGTTACTAGAGATTACAAGGAGATGTCAGTGAATAACTGAGTCCACGGCTACACACAGTTTTCCCCGCGGACCCCAATGGAAATAACCTAGGTGGAGGCTACGTTGATCAGTCACCATATATGCTGTCTTTTTATAATTCATATTTTTCATGTTTACACAAATTACTGTAACGATAGCTTCACCAGAATAACATTATTATTGTCTTCCTAAAATATATTATATTATAAAGCGACGCGTCGACGCGATGACGCGACAATCGCAATCCACGTGACGTGCTTAATTTTGCAAACATACGTCATCGCGGCAACGCACCGGTTTCACACTTCCACAACAGTGGTGTCTCTCAGCACATCACCACTGCCATTAATTGATTTTCAATTAAAAATGAACGGTAGGTGGAGTGGTAGCTAGGCAATGCCCCCATTGTTGTTAAATAACGTAAAATAATTCCCCAAAAACTAACGTTATTGTGTTTCTAGGCAAATGTTCATTACAAATACGGTCCACAATTGTGCGCAACTGAAATTGAGATTATTCTTGAAAAAACATAGTTTACCAAATGAAGATGAATATGTTGTGGTAGGGGCGATATGATCAATATTCACGCATGCGCGGAGGCTGCATCGGTTTGTGTAATTGTGACTTTATTCTGATACACAGAACTATTTTGATTACCGCAACATCACACACTCTCACTTGGAGGCTTCCACAAGAGTACGCCACTGCTGTCGGTATGCAGTCCGTCGGGTGGTGGCGCCCCTGTCAGGTCACGTGTTTTATCCTCTTTTCTATGGTTCTTCTCCACGTTTCCTTAGGGAGACCTCGTGCCCTTCTACCCTCTGCTGCCCAGCGTAGGGCTGCCTTGGGCAGTGCGACGGGGGACATTCGGCATACGTGCTATAGCGACCTCCACCTTTGTCTCTATACCTGTGGTCAGGGTTGTTGTGTCATTTAGTTCAAATGCGAGTCAGCGCATTTAAATGCAAATGTTTTAAATTCCTCAAATGTAAATGCAAATGCAAGGGTTTGGAATGATTCAAATGCAAATGCAAGTGTTTTTATATTATGCAAATGCAAGTGTTTTTAATGATACAAATACAAATGCAAATGCAAGCGTTTTAAATTATTCAAATGCAAATGTAAATGTTTTAAATTATGCAAATACAAGTGCTTTAGGTTATTCAAATGCAAATGCAAGTGTTATTCAAATGCTCCAACATATCTGTTTTAAAAGTATTGTTAATTGCATATCATTTCACAGTTCAAACAAAATATCCATGGATTCCAGCCTTTCACGCACTGCTCAATAGAGTCTGTCCACAGAATCAATAACGAGCACAAATTGTATGTGCTGGTATTAAACTGGATTCACAGGTTACATAATAGCATTTAAGACTTGCTGTAAAATGAGGTGGAATCAAAGACAATATTGGAAAACCAATTTGCAGGTTGAACAATGGTTTTATGAACTTAAAACTTATAAACATGTCATATTTTTTATGCAGATGTTTATTAATCAAATGCAAATGTAAATGTTTTTTAATCAAATACAAATGCAATTGTTTTTTTTATCAAATACAAATGCAAATGTTTTTTTTAATCAAATGCAAGTGCAAATGCAATTTTTTTGTTTTCCGAACTGCAAATGCAAATGTTTTGAATCAAATGCAAATGTCTTGGATTCCAAAAATACAAATGCAAATTCGACATTTTCAAATGCAAATGCATTTGTATTTGAACTGTTTGGTGGCGCGGCACCATGCCAGTGTTCAGCTGTTGACACCAGTGCACCGGCAGAAGTATCCCCACAAGCGCTTCATTTTGAATAATTAGCTAAATAATCCCGTAAATGAGACATTCCATAACGGAAAACCCCCATACATCTTTCTGACTAGTCAATGCAACGACAGTCGGGTTCCCACAGGAGTTAAATCACTGTGAGGACTTCCATTGGAACGGCACGCGGTAAGCGTTGATTCCCAATGTGGATATCCATTCTGTGACCTGATCCCAGGGAATCAGTCGTCTAATTTCCGGTGATACCCGAACTCCCCGGGGTTGTGTTGGTGGGTGGGGCCATTCAGCGGCCACGCAGTCAGCAGCAATGTTTCCCAGCAAGTCACCGTGTTATCCCAATTCGACATAACACGACTGGCGCCGTATTTAAGTGGTTTGCAAAAGAAAATGGTCATATGATGGACAGTTTTCGCCGTCACGTTCCCCTGCCATGGTCAAAATGTGCATACCTTCACGGTCCCTTCCATAGATCTAGCTGAAAGCCACCAGCTTGGATTATACGTCGTCCCATCTGTCGTGATGCTTAAAAAGGACAGAAATTATGATTTGCATCTTTTTGTTCATCTTCTTCTTCTTTGGGTGCCGTGTCTGGTGATTTTGGTAATCATGACCCTCCGCACAATTCTGTCCTTTGCAGTTATCGGCTGTTGGGTGTCACTGACTGGTCATTCAAGCCATTTGTTTTGACTGTAGATGTATTTCATTCTTTGCCCGCCTCAACTTTTGTGTTCTTCGATTTTTATTACAATAACGTTTTTAGAGAATGTTTCGATATATGTCCACGAACTGCAACCGCCTTCTTCTTACCGTTTCCAGTAATTGTCTTTGCTCCTATGCTCTTTGTAGAACCTCATCACGCGCACATAGTTACACGTGACGTCACGTGTAAATGTGGACGGAGGGTGATGAGTGAAACTCCAGTTATCATTATTCTTATCAGACTTCCTGTTCGGATCAAGGTCAATCACGGGTGACGAGGAGCACAAATCTCTCTCTCTCCTTCCTGATACCGACAGAGATTATGCCCTCACACACTGACAGTGCGCAGTCTGTCTGCACCCTGTGCGACGACGTAAGGGCCGTAGATAGCAACAATTAAAGTGGCCACGAGAGGTTTCCAGGATAACAACGCTTATAAAACGATGTCTTACACGCGAACGGCTTTTGCAGATCGACGTTCGTGTGACTAATCCCACGGCCGTGTTATGCGTGCGTTCAATATACTTGTTGACTTGAGTCACAGGTCACAGGCAGGGGCGTTCGCAGGAATTTTTGCAAGGAAGGGGCAAGAAAGAAGAAGAAAGATATATATATATATATATACATATATATATATATATATATATACATATATATATACATATATATATATATATATATATATATATATATATATATATATATATATATATATATATATATATATATATATATATATATATATATATATATATATATATATATATATATATATATATATATATATATTATATATATATATATATATATATATATATATATATATATATATATATATATATATATATATACTGGATCTGGATTTTTTCGGACGTATATTCGTAAGCTCAAAGTATATGTTTAATTTACATCTTATATATATATATATATATATATATATACATATATATATATACATATATATATATACATATATATATATATATATATATATATATATATATATATATATATGTATATATATATATATATGTATACATATATATATATATATATATATATATATATATATATATATATATACATATATATATATATACATATATATATATATATATATATATATATATATATATATATATATATATATATATATATATATATATATATATATATATATATATATATATATATATATATATAGACTCCAGTAGCATATTTTCATGACTCGGAATTCAGACAGGTGACTCGAGACTTGATTTGGAAGTCATTGATCTGACAATTGACTTGACTTGCCAGTTGGTCACTTGCCAACAAGTCTAGTGGCTCGAACCGTAAGCAGAACGAGACCACGTTATTGTGACTGGTCGCACCGAATACAATGTTGTTGTGACTGGTCGCACCGAATACAATGTTATTGTGACTGGTCGAACCGAATACAATGTTGTTGTGACTGGTCGCACCGAATACAATGTTGTTGTGACTGGTCGCACCGAATACAATGTTGTTGTGACTGGTCGCACCGAATACAATGTTGTTGTGACTGGTCGCACCGAATACAATGTTGTTGTGACTGGTCGCACCGAATATAATTATTATTAAGTACTTTGTAAGATTTGCCAATGTTGTGGTGGGACAGCATTAATCTAAACTGTCCAGACAAACCACAACACTCATGGTTATTGGTGAACCCTGGTGACTTGGGACTTGACCTGACTTGGTGAACCCTGGTGACTTGGGACTTGGCCTGACTTGCCAGTATTGCATTGTCCAAACAGTGTTGCAAATACTTGTATACAGTATTGTACATACTTGTGAAAATATTGCAAATATTGTAATACTTTTCCCCTTAAAATATAATATGTATTGCAATATTTAATAATAATAATAACAATAATAATAGTAATTGTAATAATAATAATAATTTGGTAAGATATTATGGAAGTATTTTTTATTGGACCATTTATTTTATTTTTTTAAATAGTGCAAATTTGAAAAATAGCGTGAAGGCTCAGGCGGAACACGATCAGAGCAGCAAGTCTACGAGAGCGAATGTAATCGACAGCATTTCTTTCCGGTTTTTGATCATCTACGTGGACGTGATTGATAGCACCCGCGAGGAAAATATCGACCAATTCTAAAAGGTAAATCCCGAGAAGCCGACTCGAGCCGGCCGCGATAACGGAAATGTAGCGTCTTTGTTTGTCTTCCTGGATTGACCGACTGACTTGATTAAGTGCCTTGGCCGTGCCTGTGCTGCCGTCTAAGTGGATATCTTTGTCTGAGTAGTTTGCGTTGGCAGCTCAAGAATACAAATGCAACTAAGTCGAGGTTTTTTTTAGACGTCTCGACTGCACCAAACCACGATGTTGGACAATGTATTCACCGTGGGTGAATACATTGATTTGAAGAAAATAGTTACTCAAGTATCTGCACTGTTTTACTAGTATTTACAATACTTTTTTATATCCAAAACTGTATTGCAACTATTTTCAATACTCTTAAATTAAAAAAGCGGAGACCGCGATGAATGCAGCTGCACTGAACTGTCGAATAAATGTGTATATTATACATATTGTATTACATATTATTCACTATGATACTACCAAGCGTGATTGGTTGCTTGATTATTACAGTTTATGGGGCGAATAAAAACACAACGTAAGTGTATCACGTCATACGTAGACAGTGAATTAATCAATTGAATTCTATATATTTGTAAAGATACTTCTTGAAATACAGCGATGATAAAATATTCAATCAAACTGTATTAAATAATTCATCGTCTACATAATTGTGATAGATTTAAGTTATATCTTTATTGTAATTATTGTAATGTTCTATTTATCTTCTTTATTTAGATTATTTATGTACACTTATTGGTGTTGTTATTCCTCTATTTGTTATTAATTAATCACTTAAATAGTCACTAAGGAAAGTTATTTAAAGGAAATATATAATATTACGTGGAAGTCGAACCCATATGCCTACAGCATCGGGACACGGATAATTGGTGATCAGACGAACACCTATAAATGAACGCAATCACTACGCAGCCGTCTCCGAGACAGGTTCCATCGCGCTCACTAATATTTCAGTCGACTAGTTGCCAGCCGTGACCACAAAGTGACACGATCGATCCCTATGGACGACATCCGCGCGAAATCGCCGATCTGTCATGATTACCAAATGACGTTGGTCGACCGGCTTGATTACGTTCTTTAAGCTAGTGCTGTGCCGTCTTTTTCCGCCGCGGACGATTTCTCACGAGCTGTCTTCGTGTGTTGCTGATGATCCTAGTGCTGCTAGCCGCCGTGGCACCCCGGTGGTGGTCCTTTACGAGCCGCTCCAACAGTCTCTCACGAGCTGTCTTCGTGTGTTGCTGATGATCCTAGTGCTGCTAGCCGCCGTGGCACCCCGGTGGTGGTCCTTTACGAGCCGCTCCAACAGTCTCTCTCGAGGCGTCTTCATACGCCGATGACTGGATCTCATGAGCCGCCTTCGTGTGCTACTATCGGTCTTTCACGAAATGTTTTGGGGTGGAATTGGTGCTCTTTCATGATCTATCGTCGTGTGTTTCACTGTCGTGTTGTCTTCGTCAACCTTTGATGTTCTTTGACAACCAACCTGTGCGCTCCACTGACGTTCTCTCTTCGTGAACCGGTGACTGATTCTCATGCGTCGTCTTGGTTTCTGGTGAACAATTTTCGTACGCCTCTTACTGACTTCCATGAGCAATCTTCGTGCGCCTCTTATGGTATTCCACGAGCAATCTTCGTACGCCTCTTACTGTATTCCATGATAAATTTTCGTGTGCTTCTTATGATTTTCCATGAGCAATCTTCGTACGCCACTTAGGTCTTCCATGAGTAATCTTCGTGTGCCTCTTACTACGGTCTTCCACGAGCATACTTCGTGCGCCACTTACGGTTTTCCACGAGCAATCTTCGTATGCCTCTTACTGTATTCCATGAATAATCTTCGTGTGCTGTTGAAGGTCGGTGGTCGTTTCTCACGAGCCGTCTTCAGACCACGTTGAAGATATCCCGTGAAAACTTTTTTGGTGGGGTCCCATGTGCACAAACTCAGGAACATTACCCTGACTTCTGCTAGCTAGATGCAAAAATAATTGCATTTCTTACACGTGTCTGCGTTGTCGCATCTTATCCAGCTGGTACGCACGTAGTGGTGTTCTCCGTCAACGTTCGACGATTGACAAAACATGTAATGTAAGTAAAGTGAGTAATGGTTTCCTCGACTCGCGTTCTTCTATGTGTTTATACTCCAACAATCACAGACAGACAGACGCATTCCCGTCTGGCTGCCGTTCGAATCGAACATGTTTGATTACCACACTATTACCACTTGTGGCTCAACGAGGGAGAGTGAAATAGGTCGTGTGCTCATGATATCCGATCAACACATAAACGTGCAAGAGGAAGACGTCCAATAAGCATGATTATGAGACAAAAACATGTTACTGAAAGCTAGCAAAGCATAAAGACAATAATTTGCATTCGTTTCTTGTGAGCTCTTGTCAGCTGAAACTCGCATCGGGCGAACCTGGACGTTCCATGTTGTTAACCATTCCCGGCTTTATCTATTATCATTACCAGTCACGACTTGCTAGGTTGACACTTTCTGTTGCTTGTTTTACTGTGTACCTGGCTATTTTGCGAAGGTGTTACGGCGTTGTCGCGAATGTGTAATGTATACATAATCAGCTGTGAATTTACTAAATATAGAGATACATGGCTAGATATAGCACGGCGCGAGACAAGTTATGATGCAAGAAAACATGTACATGGAAAGTGTGAAATGTTAAAATATTTGACACTTTTGCTATAAAGTGGTCTTTGATTCATATATCCATAGTAGCAGAATCGCGCTGTAATGAATCACATGTGCCAACCCTTGATTACGCACACCTGTAACACTGACAAGATAAATTCATAAGTCCGCAAACGAACCCATATGCAACTGCCGCGCATGTTCAAAAGAAGCTCGCCATGCAAACTGGGATATATTGATCAGATCTCGCGAGGTACAGCTGACTGCGCACAGCTAAACACAGTCGCTCTTTAGACGCTCTTATCTTGGGCCGATGATCAGTTATTCGCCTGCTATTTGACAAACCTAGGCCGTATACCGTAAAACAAAAATATCCTTCTTTAAAACGGATAAAACCGTAAGGAATGCCTCCCGCGGCCGTGACATTAAAAATAATCCGCAACACTTATGGGTAAGTCGTAAAAGTCGGTAACTATGAAGATTTCGTGCGTGCGTATGAACGCCACTGGTGGGTATCGGACGAGCCCGGTCATTTACCGGACGCCTGCCCCGTTCGCTGGATCGATTGGAGAAATCCAGACCAGAGGCGGCGCGCACGTTTACTCTGAAGCGTCAAGTTGCAACGCTTGCCCTGCGCCCGCTGATTGCTGCAAGACGGTCGACACCGGTGAAGTTAATGACAGCAGCGAGCCCGTAGCCGACTAAGCGGAGGTGGGCGAAAACACCTGCTAGATACACCGAGGCGGCGACTGCGTTAGACCGTCGGGATCTCTCGTCGGCTTCAGGTATGTTTGCGCTAACTTACGCGCCAGACTTGTTGAAACGTTTCTTTTGACATATCCAAAAGGTTTTTTACCTCAGTAGAAGTTTTTGCCATCGTCTCAAGACGGCTTCGTCAGTAGGCCTACTAACGACGTCATGGTAGAATGACGTCATGGTAGAATGACGTCATGGTAGAATGACGTCATCGTACACGTGTGTTCCTAGTTCCTCTCATCTCGGTTGATCGCTGCCTTTGTCTTACGTATTCATATGGCTTCTTTCGCGTGTCTTCTCATTCTGTTGGACTCCCTATCTACAACTCCCCCCCATCCAAGTATATTAGATGACCCTCTGTGGATGTGTGGTATGTGAGCGCGGACGTATTGGTGGTAGACTGCGAAGAAAAAGACATGTTTTAACATGAAAACGAACTATTTTGAGAAATGTTCAACATATTTACACACCAGACGGCACTGCGCTTGGCGTGAAGATAGGAGAGATGCTTTGTAGGTGTGATACGGCCCCGGTTCTCATGGTTTTGTTAGCAGCATGGTAGAAACTAGGAAGTGAATTTCTTCTTTGTCCAGCTGTTTCTTGGTCAGTCGTCTAATGTCCAAACGGCCTTGATGTTTGATACTAGAATCCCTACATAGCTAATAACCACTAAACTGGCATTGGTGCGCTGCGTGACGTCAACATCCAGTCAAAAAAAAATAGGTGTAGAAAGGTGCTCCAAAACGAAGACAATGAAAAACAAAAATGAATAGAAGAAAAAGCTGGCACGACGACACACAGGAAGGCTAGTAGTGGTGTGTAGACCAGCAGGTGACACACAGGAAGGCTAGTAGTGGTGTGTAGACCAGCAGGTGACACACAGGAAGGCTAGTAGCAGTGTGTAGACCAGCAGGTGACACACATGAAGGCTAGTAGTGGTGTGTAGACCAGCAGGTGACACACATGAAGGCTAGTAGTGGTGTGTAGACCAGCAGGTGACACACAGGAAGGCTAGTAGTGGTGTGTAGACCAGCAGGTGACACACAGGAAGGCTAGTAGTGGTGTGTAGACCAGCAGGTGACACACATGAAGGCTAGTAGTGGTGTGTAGACCAGCAGGTGACACACAGGAAGGCTAGTAGTGGTGTGTGGACCAGCAGGTGACACACATGGAGGCTAGTAGTGGTGTGTAGACCAGCAGGTGACACACATGAAGGCTAGTAGTGGTGTGTGGACCAGCAGGTGACACACAGGAAGGCTAGTAGTAGTGTGTAGACCAGCAGGTGACCCACAGGAAGGCTAGTAGTGGTGTGTGGACCAGCAGGTGACACACATGAAGGCTTGTAGTGGTGTGTAGACCAGCAGGTGACACACAGGTAGGCTAGTAGTAGTGTGTAGACCAGCAGGTGACACACAGGAAGGCTAGTAGTGGTGTGTGGACCAGCAGGTGACACACAAGAAGGTTAGTAGTGACGTGTAGACCAGCAGGTGATGGCAATCTCTTCCAAGCAGATATTGCCGTGGGGTAGAATGCACTATGCGATAATGGATTTAGAAGAACATGGATGCTTGTCTGAACAAGCGCGTGTGTTCAGCGAGTCCCAGTTGAGTTGGTTAACCACAGGTGTTAAATGGTTTTTTTTCTCGGTAGTCAGAAAATACAAATATGGCAGCGTTTCTTGGAATTTGTTCTAGGCCGTTAATTTCGGATACTGCGTTGAGGTTCCATACTTCACTGGCACACTCAATTTGCGGAAGGACAACGGTTGGGTAAGCTTTTTCTTTGACATGTCGTGAGTGAGCAGGGTGGTATCATCAGGAGACCAAGTGGCGACTAGCTTTGCTATTTTTGCTAACTCCTACGTGGTTATGTTTTGTACGTGTTTTAGCGGATCTTCCAGCAATGTCTATTGACTTAGTTTAGGGTTGCGTTTGCGCGTGATTGTGAGGACGCACACTTCTTCACATTAAAATCCATTAACCAACTTTTGACCATTTAGTAAGGGTTTCTGAATCATTCCTGATCATGAGTGTTATTTTTTCCCTGTAGAGAATGACAACGCCCGCAAAGAGAGCAATGGTCGTCTATAGATGTACATTGAAAGTTATAGAGATTATTCCCTCAGTTTAAATTTATATTCGGTACACGATACGATCGTCTTTAGAGAAAGACCGTTAAACCAGACTCGACCATGTTTATTTTATATTTCACACGTTAGTTCGTACCAGAAGATTTGAGCGCCCGACCACCCGGGAAGTATTCAGACCTTACATGTGTGGTTGGAACAGCAGACTCTCAATAGAGAGAATCCGGGTCCGAATCATCTTGCTGCCGTTTCGAAAATTGGGCAATTTCGTTCACCCCACGTTGTTCCAGTTCACTTAGCTGTAAGATCGAGTGCCTGGCTGTAGACAGTGGTGGATATGTGAACGAATCATCTTCGCGCAGTAATTGTCGCGTGGCTGAATGCTTCCCAGAGAAGTCGAGTTGGCGTTCGAATGAACAGGTCTGCCAGGGGGTGAAGTGTAAAGCGCTTTGAACAGTCCCAAGGACTGGATACCGCGCTATATAAGAACGTACTTTTATATTTGATGATAATGAGTATGATATATCCTCTTCTGCAAAAATAAATCACTCGTATTTCATTAATTAAAATAGTGCTTTATTGAAGCGTTTGTCTTTTTCTAGCGTGGATGACATGTCTAAACCATAAAATCTACAGGGACCTTCGCAGCAACGAACATCTACTTATTTACCTGGTTTTGCGTGCTAGATAGTTCGATTAGTGGCTCCCACATGCGCACGCCAGGCTGATTAACACATGACATATGCATCAAGTACGGGAATGATTGTTGTAGATACGAGAATGCAGCGTGGTGATGTGTAAATATTGGGAAGTTAACGATAAATGTGTAGTTAGCTTATCTGCATCGAACCATCGGAAACGAGGTGACGAAAAATTACCATGACACAATTAGGAACGCGACTAAAGAGGATGATTGTAGTGCATGATGATTATATTGTCTCCATTCTTCACTTGCTCTAGAACCGAACCGTCAAGAAATGGACGTGTATTAGACACAGTTTTGTCATTTGAATGAGTTGATACCGCCGATATACGTGAACCATTGAGGAGAACTAGGAGCCTACTCATGATAATGTTGAGGTAAAAGTACAAAAGGAAATAAATATAAAAAGTAGATTGTCTTAAAGATAAACATAATGATATGATGAAGTGTTTTACACAAATCACTTTGTTTGGTTGCTATAATACTAGTATGACACGCAACGACTCGCTTTAGTTGTTCATTCTTAATGTTTCTCAACATTGATATAATTATTTAAATGTTGTATTTGGCTTAACAATTATGTTATTATTGTTGTTGTAGAAGAACAAACTGTAACTCAATACATGCTGGAACCGTCTAAAAGACAGACAATATTAATAGCATTAGTGATTAATTGATAACATACATTGCACACATGGATAATGTTCAGAGTATGAAAATGACACAAAGTTATTAAAAAAAAGTTAAAATGGTGGATATCACGAAAGTGTAAAATTGACCTGTACAAATTAGTCAAGTGTTATTTAACATGACATATGCTAATGTGGAGAAATGAAGCGATTTTCAAACAGAAACACAAAAGTATATAATAAAATCTAGAAAGCGAGTAACAATTCGTGATGAATTTAAGTTGCACGCGAAGACGATGTAGACGAACAACCAAGGGTACCGGAGAAGTAAAACACGTGTGCTATGAAGAATAATTAAAAGATGGTTTGACAACAATATTGACCGGGTGCCATTTATGTAAGATTGTGTTTAAGCTCGGAATAAAGGTAGTAAATAAAATACCGCGGGTTCTTCACGCTCCCTTGCTCCGTGTTCCTAAATACGACTCTCCGTGCTCATAAATACGACTCTCCATGGTCCTAAATACGACTCTCCGTGGTCCTAAATACGACCCTCCGTGGTCCAAAATACGACTCTCCATTGTCTTAAATAAGACTGTCCGTGTTCATAAATACGACTCTCCACGGTGCTTAATACAACTCCCCGCGGTCCTAAATGCGACTCTCCGTGTTCCTAAACACGACTCTCCGTGTTCATAAATACGACTCTCCATGGTCCTAAATACGACTCTCCGTGGTCCTAAATACGACCCTCCGTGGTCCTAAATACGACTCTCCATTGTCCTAAATAAGACTGTCCGTGTTCATAAATACTCTCCACGGTGCTTATACAACTCCCCGCCGTCTTAAATACGACTCTCCGTGGTCGTAAATACGCAGTTGTCTCTGACGCTCGATATCTTTCCCCCCTCCTCGGGGCAATCACTGTGTACATGACTTCCAGGCTCGTGGCACTAAGGGACTTCTCGACATCCCAGGATAATGGCAAATTCCCATATGCACGTGCTGATGCATCCGGATTTAACCATCGGCCTTATGGACCTATGCTGTTTGTGAAGCGGGTTTAATGTTTGACTGACATGTGTCTGTGCAAGAAGCTTTGTTTGGCATCCGGGAAATGACAAGTGTTTTCCGGGAGCACAGACGCACTGTCGGTAGAAGAGCAATTATAATTGGTTACATCAGTCTTCGAAAGGTCAATGACATCACAGTCTTCGAAAGGTCAATGACATCACAGTCTTCGAAAGGTCAATGACATCACAGTCTTCGAAAGGTCAATGACATCGAATTTCTATTAAGGTACAGAGGAGCAAATGTAACACTTTCATTGGAGTCATCTTCCGGCTATCAACTTCCATTTAACAATAGGGGCATTCCAAGAAACACGGACCTGTGGAGTTGTCGTTTGAATAATGCTGACCCACCTGACGATAGGAGTTGCCGTGTGAATAGTGCTGACCCATCTGGCACAACCACCGTTCCCACCAGCCCGATGGAGAAGAACGAACGACTGTTGATCATTCGATAATTATTCTGTATTTCGGTGATCGTTCAGTTACAACTACACTATTCGTTGAATCGATGCTACTCCAGCATCGATTACTTTCCACATAAGAGAGTCTTACTGGATACCGTTAGAAGCTTTGGACTCGTGTAGTATAGCCTTTGGCTCAAGACTCTCTGTCTACCGTTAGGTGCTTTCGACTCTTATGCTAGAAAGTTTGGTTCAAGACATTGAGTCTTGAACCAAACTTTCTAGTATAAGAGTCGAAAGCTGTTAGACGCTTTGGACACTTATGCTAAGGCCTCTGGCGACCATTAGTTGTTATCAGCCAGGAATGGAAGCTAAGTCGTGTGTCTGATGGCACATGTGCCGACATCTTAGACATACAAGTATGGTAATGTTCATCCGTTGCCGTGCCCTCTGGCGACCATTAGGTGTTATCAGCAAGAGCGTGAGCGGCGTATGTGTGTACACGATGGCACATCTATGGCCGTTTTAGACAGACAAGTGTGGTAATGTTCACGCGCTGCCATAGCCAGGTACACACCCTTTTCCACCAAGAAGGTCACACACCGAATGCCTGTACCGGCTATCGAAGCTGATATAAATGTCAGCAAAGCTGTATTGTTTTATAATCTTGAGCGTCCAGACCGCGTTCGGCGGAGGTGAACAAACTACAAAGAATATTCTTCGTCTTTTTCTTCTTCTAGTAAACGACTATATCAACTTGCTGAAGATTGTGTAGTGTTAGAATTAGTGAGTCCAAGATAGGTTACACAAATCCGACCTACCACACAACCACAGCGTTCTATATATGTATATATGTATGTATGTATGTATGTATGTATGTATGTATGTATGTATGTATGTATGTATGTATGTATGTATGTATGTATGTATGTATGTATGTATGTATGTATGTATGTATGTATGTATGTATGTACGTACGTACGCACGCACGCACGCACGCACGCACGCACGCACGTACGTATGAGCAGGTCCCATATATGTGGGGCTTTACATATTTTAGTTGTCATAGTAAAGTATAATTAAAGCCCGTGAAGTGGTATACATTGTTACGATAACTGTATCCCACGTCATGAGATAAGTAAAACAATTGCATATGACAATGACGGCCGGAAGTGCCGCGCTATGATAAGTTACAACAACAAATATCAGTGATCGATGATTATAATTTTTGTCGAATTTCAGAGGGCATTTGTTAATGTTAATTAGCTTTCAAGGTGAAAAAATATGTAGTCACAGGGGCTTCCGAGAACAAGGGTAACATAATTAGGTGGAACGACAAGACCGAACATTGTGTTACGTGAAACCTAAAGGTCGTTAGACTTCGTTGCCAGTCTTGCTGTTCTGCGTGGCTACATTTCACCACCTACGCGATGTCTGTTGTCTGTTGTTAATGAAAATTAGTTCGTGGAAAAAAGGCGTTGCTGCTGGTTACTTGAGAGCAATTTCTTTCCGTCCGCGATGTCTCGGGTCGCCCACTTTTACCATAAACGAGTACGTGGCATAAAACTTTGAGTGAATTTAGCTTTCGCACGGTATTTGCTGCGTGGCTGCATGTTTCCCCGGAAGTGACGTTCGTGTCTAGAGGAATATGGTTATGAGCAGTCGTAAGAACTGGCACGGTATCGTGTTGTGTAAGATCACAACGCCTTGATTACATCAACATACCCTACTGCCTTACGGATGCAGATCATTTCAGTTGGTAACACTGTGTGTTCAGTTAGTTCTTCAAAGAACAAGACAAACAACTGGAATGAAAGATTGTAATGGACCGGTCACGTCAACCGTCTATGAACCGGTGATCAAAGCGGTGGTTGGATGTTATGTCAGCAGGAAAAAACATAATTAAGACGACTTACAACGAAATGACGATGCCACCGGAAACTATCTCGATGAGAAAGATCTATGTTGTACGAGGAGGGAGCTAAGTTGCTAGTAAAGGATGATCCTTGTGTGGATTAGGTTTGTGCCTCGCGTCATATTTAGTGACTTCTTTGTCTACCATCGAAGATGACATCAGCGTTGGAAGCAGTCTCTTTTTGATTTATTTTATCTTCGGTCTGCGATTCGTCCTTGGTGAATACTGTGTAAATAGGTATGCGTATTCAACATTAATGCGTGACATTTTCCAAGCGCCCACGGTAGCATAACAGATAAAACACATTAATAAATAAGACATTTTATACATGATTTAGCCATGATAACGAGGCAAATTACGACAGTTGCTGTCTTATAAAAAAAGTCTCGACAATTTACTTCCACTGCAAATGTATCTGTCTCTAGCAATGACACCATAAACACATTCGAGAGTAATACACGCGTCAATTGCATGACGCCCCCCCCCGACCCCCGTCAATGTGCGTCATTGTCCACACGTGCGTCAGACATATAGGGTCCTTGACGAACCCCTGCGTAAAAAATGACGTACCATTGTATGTTTTTACGCACCACTGCGTGCTTCTGACGCCTTATCGATTACAACATAGGATCCCTCGCTGTTGTGTATGTTGCGTACAATCGTTAACATTAATGGTGAATATTATAATGGCAAAATCATTAATATCATGAGCAAATATCTATGTATAACAGCAGTCTAAATAAGGTGCATACTATTATGAATGTGGGTAAGCAGGAACGAATATAGCTTGCCCAGAAAACAGGCTCTCCGCGTTCCATGCTGGTGTGGTGTGCTTCGGTACGTCAGAGTCAACTAAATCGCTAATTGTGCACCTCTCGTACATATTTGTGACCCACTAAAGGGGGGCATTTACGCACTACTGCATCGTTAGGTTTATGGACATGACGCACCCATGACGCACACTGCCCGGGTACAATTCACGGTATCAGTTCATTAGTAATATATATGGATATTCAACCGGCACAAGAACATCACTGGGATGTTCACTCGGCAACAACTGGTGGAAAAGAGACTGGAGGGACAGGAGAATATGGCTCTGGGATTCATAGACTTTGAAAAGGCATACGACATAGTTCCGAGAGATATGGCCATGGCCACGATGAGGTGGTTGGGTGTCCCAGAGGCGGAGGTGAGGATGGTCGAAGGCACATGTGAAGAGACGAAAGGTAGGGTAGTGTGCGGACTGGGAATATCGGAGGAATTCAGGGTGGACGTTGGCCTGAGACAGGGGAGTGCCCTTAGCCCGCTGTTATCCATTGCAGTAGTGGAGGTGATCAGCAGGAAAGCGAGTACAAGGGACATTCTCCGCAAGTTGCTATAAGCCGATGACCTGGCAGTAGGCAGACCTTCAAGAGCGGTTGGTAGACTGGAAGGAAATCTTTGGCAAACATGGACTGAGAATAAGTCTACAGAAGACGGAAGTGCAGCAGAAAAAAATTGTTGACATAAGACTGGATGGGAAGAAACTGAACCAATGAGAGCTTTGTATATTTGGGTGGGGTGGATTGCAGGGACGGCAGCACGGAGACGGACATTCGCAGGAGAGCTGGGGTTAGTGCGTGGAGGAAAGTGGAAGGGGTGATGGGAGATAGACACATATCTCGAAGGCTAAAAGGAAAGGTTCTTAATTCATGCATAACACCAGCATACCTGTACGGCCTAGAGACCATGGCGATGACAGAAAAACAACAAGAGAGACTGCGAGTTTGCTAGAATAACTGGGTGAGAATAACTGGGTGAGAATAACTGGGTGAGAATAAATGCGGGAATGATAAGAATCGACAACGAACAATGGAGGAGCTGAGGGAGGAAGTTGGTGTGAGAGAGAATCTCACAAGGAAGTTGGTGAGGAGCCGGCTAAAGTGGGCTGGACATGTGGAAAGAATGGAAGGTGTATGATTGACGAAGAGAGCGGATGCGCTTGGAGTGGAGGGTAGAAGGAGAAAAGGAAGACCGAGACTGAGATGGGAGGACTGCGTGAAGAGAGATTTAGTGGGAGGGGAATGGAGAATGAGGGCGAGGGATAGAGGGGAGAAGATTGGTGGAGACGGTAGTAAAACGGAACTAGCTATGAAGAAGGGGAAACATAAATATTCTGAAGGTCACGTCGAAAGGTTGCAGTATTTAAACTCCTAACGCCGCGGAATGTCGCGTAAACTTCGCACCTGTACGAACCGTTGCTATGTTTGTTGCCAACGTGGTTACAAGCCAAAGTATGTCGGTTACGGAACCACAAGGGATCAGGTCAAAAGAAGTAATGTAGTGACTAAAATGTTCATGTTAGCCGGTTTCGTAGATTTGAAATAACTGCAGTCAGTCGGAAAGTTCAATTCGTTTGAAATGTTGGCCCAGTGGACGCAAAATGGTGCATTGCAGATTTCCCGTAATACTGATAGGTGCTTTAATAGTGTGTCAAAAAAAATCGCTAGTTTTGACAGTAAACTCGTGTGCTAGCTGCCGGCATGTTTTATTGTAGATAACTTGTCAACTTGTCAACTTGCTGGCAACATGATGTAAATGGACGTAAAAAAAGTGGCGCGTTTTTGACAACCTTTGACAAGTGCAGGTTTTACACATCCTTGATTCATTACGTAAGCTCCTACTATTTTTCAAGTCATCTCTCAGTTTCAATTGCATGCAATTATGGATAATATTTTGTTTTGAACTTTGACTACTCACATGATAACATCGGTTTTTGTATTATTAAACTGTTTTTCCTGCTGTAAACAGTGACGTTGGCCAACCTAGCAAACGTTTATATCACTTCGCAAACCGTCCATTTTTTATTTGAAGATTTGGCAGTGGTGATATAGCGAGCGGCGTCGATGTTGGGAGTATGCAGTTATGATGCAGTAATCTGCAAAGCGTCAACATGAACACTAAAGTGAACATTAATGGCGGTCTTACCCCATAATCTTTGGTACGTAAGGCATGTTTGACGGGTCTCCCTACACATACACACGTTACTCGACGGTAAACAACAGTTGCAGTTTCAGCCCAAGAGCTCGGCGGCGAACCACAGTAATTCATTCTCGCCGACCGTTCAGCGTCATGTCGCTGACACGGCGGCAGCGGTGCGACGACGGGTCGAATCCAAGTAGTCTAGTGGGCACAGTATAGTGTGATGTTCTCATTGAAACCAATGCTGGAAGTGATTTGGGAATTCCACGCTGTGCACATAATTACCATTCAGTATTTATGAAAACTGTACACTTTGATTTTCGTCTTGTCAATCGTCTTGTGCGCTGTAGCGTTTTCGTCGAATCCCAGAATCAATAATCAGTCATTTTTCGCCCACACAAACCGGACTCTGTGTTCGCACACATGGGACCATTCCGTCGCTAACACGTTCGTGTGCTGCCGACCAGCAACTGAAACCAAATAAGCCCGTGCGCAGCGGAAATGTCATAGTTTGTTCTGTTTCCTGCTCACAAACTTTGTTCCAAGATCAGTTCTACCGAAACAATGCAGTCACATAGCTGATGTTCTCGGTGTCTAAGCCGGCGAAGATGTGAACCTCAAACAAGTGGAGCCACTAATGCGTAGGTGGGGTTCTCTGGAATATACTACAGACGATAATTAAAATGAAACATGATATTTCAATTTTGACCCAATTTTTACGTTTGTTGTTTTGCATAGCAAAAAGCAAAATTTTGCAATAAGTGTGTATCGCGTGTAAAGACGAATAATTAATTGGAATAAGTACTACATTCATTTAATTAATTCACTCGGGACATTTCGCTGTTTTACTACGAGTGGACCGATGTCGTAGTTCAAATGCATCACTGATGACGTCATACAAACGCGTTTCTTCCTGAAGCATGATGAGCACCAGCCAAAAGGATCCGATGAACCGTGGCCAACCTTAAGACCTCACAAAGTATCTCGTGACCATGAGGAGCACCAGCCAAAAGGATCCGGTGATCCTCATGGTCATGCTGCAGAGACGTGACGCAGAAGTGTGGTCATGCTGCAGAGACGTGACGCAGAAGTGGGGGATACAACCAAATATCTCACATTCTTTAGTATCTTTGTATACAACCAAGATGGCCGTACCGACTGGGGCCGTGGAGAGGATCCTCAGCATCTACTAGAATGCCCTCTCCTGCCAGACGACTTGTCAGAGCCTGTGTGCTGCGGTGCCCTCTCCTGCCAGACGACTTGTCAGAGCCTGTGTGCTGCGGTGCCCTGTCCTGCCAGACGACTTGTCAGAGCCTGTGTGCTGCGGTGCCCTCTCCTGCCAGAAGACTTGTCAGAGCCTGTGTGCTGCGGTGCCTTCTCCTGCCAGACGACTTGGCAGAGCCTGTGTGCTGCGGTGCCCTGTCCTGCCAGACGACTTGTCAGAGCCTGTGTGCTGCGGTGCCCTCTCCTGCCAGAAGACTTGTCAGAGCCTGTGTGCTGCGGTGCCTTCTCCTGCCAGACGACTTGGCAGAGCCTGTGTGCTGCGGTGCCCTCTCCTGCCAGACGACTTGTCAGAGCCTGTGTGCTGCGGTGCCCTGTCCTGCCAGACGACTTGGCAGAGCCTGTGTGCTGCGGTGCCCTCTCCTGTCAGAAGACTTGTCAGAGCCTGTGTGCTGAGGTGCCTTCTCCTGCCAGACGACTTGACAGAGCCTGTGTGCTGCGGTGCCCTGTCCTGCCAGACGACTTGTCAGAGCCTGTGTGCTGCGGTGCCCTCTCCTGCCAGACGACTTGTCAGAGCCTGTGTGCTGCGGTGCCCTCTCCTGCCAGACGACTTGACAGAGCCTGTGTGCTGCGGTGCCCTCTCCTGCCAGAAGACTTGACAGAGCCTGTGTGCTGCGGTGCCCTGTCCTGCCAGACGACTTGGCAGAGCCTGTGTGCTGCGGTGCCTTCTCCTGCCAGACGACTTGACAGAGCCTGTGTGCTGCGGTGCCCTGTCCTGCCAGACGACTTGTCAGAGCCTGTGTGCTGCGGTGCCCTCTCCTGCCAGACGACTTGACAGAGCCTGTGTGCTGCGGTGCCCTGTCCTGCCAGACGACTTGGCAGAGCCTGTGTGCTGCGGTGCCCTGTCCTGCCAGACGACTTGGCAGAGCCTGTGTGCTGCGGTGCCCTCTCCTGCCAGAAGACTTGACAGAGCCTGTGTGCTGCGGTGCCCTCTCCTGTCAGACGACTTGTCAGAGCCTGTGTGCTGCGGTGCCCTGTCCTGCCAGACGACTTGTCAGAGCCTGTGTGCTGCGGTGCCCTCTCCTGCCAGAAGACTTGTCAGAGCCTGTGTGCTGCGGTGCCTTCTCCTGCCAGACGACTTGGCAGAGCCTGTGTGCTGCGGTGCCCTCTCCTGCCAGACGACTTGTCAGAGCCTGTGTGCTGCGGTGCCCTGTCCTGCCAGACGACTTGGCAGAGCCTGTGTGCTGCGGTGCCCTCTCCTGTCAGAAGACTTGTCAGAGCCTGTGTGCTGCGATGCCTTCTCCTGCCAGACGACTTGACAGAGCCTGTGTGCTGCGGTGCCCTGTCCTGCCAGACGACTTGTCAGAGCCTGTGTGCTGCGGTGCCCTCTCCTGCCAGACGACTTGTCAGAGCCTGTGTGCTGCGGTGCCCTCTCCTGCCAGACGACTTGACAGAGCCTGTGTGCTGCGGTGCCCTCTCCTGCCAGAAGACTTGTCAGAGCCTGTGTGCTGCGGTGCCCTCTCCTGCCAGACGACTTGACAGAGCCTGTGTGCTGTGGTGCCCTGTCCTGCCAGACGACTTGGCAGAGCCTGTGTGCTGCGGTGCCTTTTCCTGCCAGACGACTTGGCAGAGCCTGTGTGCTGCGGTGCCCTCTCCTGCCAGAAGACTTGTCAGAGCCTGTGTGCTGCGGTGCCCTCTCCTGCCAGACGACTTGTCAGAGCCTGTGTGCTGCGGTGCCCTGTCCTGCCAGACGACTTGTCAGAGCCTGTGTGCTGCGGTGCCCTCTCCTGCCAGAAGACTTGACAGAGCCTGTGTGCTGCGGTGCCCTCTCCTGCCAGACGACTTGTCAGAGCCTGTGTGCTGCGGTGCCCTGTCCTGCCAGACGACTTGGCAGAGCCTGTGTGCTGCGGTGCCCTCTCCTGCCAGAAGACTTGTCAGAGCCTGTGTGCTGCGGTGCCCTGTCCTGCCAGACGACTTGTCAGAGCCTGTGTGCTGCGGTGCCTTCTCCTGCCAGACGACTTGTCAGAGCCTGTGTGCTGCGGTGCCTTCTCCTGCCAGACGACTTGGCAGAGCCTGTGTGCTGCGGTGCCCTCTCCTGCCAGACGACTTGTCAGAGCCTGTGTGCTGCGGTGCCTTCTCCTGCCAGAAGACTTGGCAGAGCCTGTGTGCTGCGGTGCCTTCTCCTGCCAGACGACTTGTCAGAGCCTGTGTGCTGCGGTGCCCTGTCCTGCCAGAAGACTTGACAGAGCCTGTGTGCTGCGGTGGCGGGGAAAAGTGTGCCGAAACGAGAAGAAGAGAATGCAGTAAGGAGGAAATCCCTTCCCAAAGCAGGAGACTCGGAACGTGAGCAGGCTGTAGTAGAATTATACGCGTTCTGTGGACGTCGAGCCTCTTTATCATCGCGTACCGGAGTCTGGTTGGCGGTTTAGACAGCACGATGACTTAGTAAGTCGATGGATGACAGCGTTTGTCACAAATGCAGCAGCTACTCGCAGACTTGATTATAACAGCCCAATTGTGCTCAGGTGTCGCTCAAGAAAAGATTTGTTGCAGAATAGATACCTTGATAGTTGTGTTAACATCAGCATTGCATATGTGTAACCAATTATGTTGTTACAATGTGGCACTACGTTTGGATATTACAGTGTTTGGGATTCACACCAAATTAGTCATTAGTCATCAGTATGCAATCAGATATGATAATCATTATATTAAGTAAGCAGGGCAAGGTATGTGCATTATCTCATGACTATTGGGGTTTTCGACAGAAACCATTTCATATATGAAAATAAATCGTTTTATAAACATTTCATAATAGTGGATGTCTCCAAAATTTACAAGTAATCGTGACATAATCAGAATTTCAGAATATTATATTTTAAAAGACGTATACAATAAAACAGTAGCCGAGTTGTCCTGCGTCGCAAGGGACAAAAAGTAGCCACTGCAAGAGCTTATGACTCCTTGTGACTCCTTGTGACTTATGACTCCTTGTGAGTCCTTGTGACTTATGACTCCTTGTGACTTATGACTCCTTGTGACTTATGACTCCTTGCACAACCCAGTCAAGTTGTGGTAGGGCAATGAAAATGATGGATACAACTTCATGCCCGAAAAATCATCTACCACAGCCGATTTCACGAAGTGTTCGTAACGTATAAAGGCACTGAACGTTTGAACGTAAATTACGTAACTCGGAACAATCGTACAAAACACACACACAGCGTAGGTACAAGCTGTCTTATGTTATACAGCGTAGAGCGTGCGCGGCAGGCAGACGGATATGTAGTGGGCGGTAGTTCGTCAGGCGGTAGCTAACTTCCGGGGGCAGATGAATATTACAGTGGTAATTTTATTAAGAGGTGCGATTTTTAGCTACCCAATTAGTCGGGCGATACCGTGCTGCATGACAAAGCGCAGCTACATTATGTGTGCGGCCACACGAGCAACGTGTCTGGACACTGCACGTGCGACCTACTGATTGGTGCCAATCACCACTTGAGTTCTGATTAAAGATCACGACGGCAAACATATGCACTATGTCGCGGCGGTCGGCGGATATGCATCAGAACGTCCGCTGCGCTTCAAGTCGTCTCGCAGCGACGGGTGTACATCAATGATCGGCACTCCATTGGGCCGGGCTGATGGACACCTTCCCTGTCTGGAATGGGTTCCGGGACACTCCCACCAGTGAACGGGTCACTTGGTCCATCCCAGTCGCGAAGCACCCCCCCCCCATGACGTGGATACAGAAGTTCGGATGCCAGAACGTTTATCCGGTCTGATTGCTGGTGTAGAAGCTACCGTAGGGGAGGTTAATCATCACGTGATCAAATGTTTAGCTTTAGCGTATCGTTTTCTTGTTATATAATTGTTGCTATTGATTGGAAAACCGTCTCTGTGAGTCATGGTTCCATAAGACGTGGTTTTATGGTTTAATAATGTTTTATGGTTGGTGGACACGACATTCTCTTATTTTAGTGCACGTTAGTTCTCGGTGGCGACAACGAGTGTTTACAAAAGAAAAACTTCACAAAGCTGCACTAAACTGTGGAGCATTTCCCAGCCTTTGTTCCCAGACAAGACATAACTTGATTTGTGAATGCTACATTCTCGGTTTGGATCAGTGTAAAAAGGCAAAGGTTTGTTCTGAAATAGCCTACCATCCTACATCCAAAGCGATTTGCATTTCGCCTCTGGCATACATGTTCATTCAAGCATCGAATTAACAGGGAGATAAATCAATTAATCTCAAGGAACCATTAAGTCACACTGTAATTACTGCGCGAAATTGCGATTTTTCAACACAATTGCTATTCCATTGCTATCTATAGCTAAGTACTAATTTATACAATTGAACGAACAGAGCAACGTGAGGTAAAATAAATTTCCCACAGTCGTTGGGAACGAACTCACCTACATCTTCTGCATTGTGTTGCGTATTAAATCGTTTTGAGGCGCTTAAGATAATATTGCACTTATCTGACTCAAAGCAGGGCGGTCTGGTGTACGGTAGGCGAACTGGAACGTATATTAGAACTTGTGTTCTTGCACTGAATTGAATACACGCACGAAAACAGCAAGGTCATTCACATTAAAATTAAAATGGTTATTTGTCTAAAGTCGAACAATAAACTTAGAACACAGGACGTCCCTATGTATTGGAGGTCCCTGTGAACGGGGGGTCCCTTAGTAAGAGAAGTTTCTGATGAAGGGAAGTATCTGGATGTTGGAGGTCCCTGTGAATGGGGGTCTCTTGGTAAGAGAAGTTTCTGATGAAGGGAATTATCTGGATGTTCGAGGTCCCTGTGAATGGGGGTCCCTTAGTAAGGGAAGTTTCTGATGAAGGGAAGTATCTGGATGTTGGAGGTCCCTGTGAATGGGATCCCTTAGTAAGAGAAGTTTCTGATGAAGGGAAGTATCTGGATGTTGGAGGCCCCTGAGCGTGGGAAGATCTTGATCGACTATTAAATCCATATTTGTGTAAGAAAACATCATATCTTCCTATACTCGTAAGAAAAAATAGGTTCGGGGAAATCCTTTTCGTTAGACGGAGCCCAGGTCGTTCTTTACAACTAAGTCAATCTCATCACGTTTGTTTGTCGAGTTCACACCAGTGTACACGGCTGCCGTAATGGCGAGCGGCTAAAAATGGCTAAAATAAAAACGTTGCGAACAGCACACGAAGAGACGCTAATCGCCAGACGCAAATAAACGATTGCGTCGAACGTGATCAGAAATAGCCTAGTTGGACCGGACTCGGGTTATACCCGGAAGGAAACGGCTGCTTCCACGGAAAGGAAGGTTGTAACATCACCAGTGATTTGTGTTCACATCATCTCACACAAAAAATAGTTATATTTTATTTCACTAGTTAATGTAGCTACTTACGCCATCGAGGACAATACAAGTGGATGTTGGTTTCTCGTCAAATGAACTACGTTTTCTTCAGTACACATGAGTTGCAGTCGGACGTGGGTTGAATGTATCAACCACACGTGTTAATAAACGAGACATATTTTGAAGATTTGCGATTCGAACAGACAGGGATCGAGATAAATCTATTTGGTTGATTCGGAAACTGTGACACAGTTTAATTAAATCTATCGTTGGATCTGCCATGAGTGGCAACAACATGGCCACTGGTTCAGGGAGACGCATCGTAGCTGCAGCGGCGGCGGCGGCGGCGGCGGCGGCGGCGGCGGCGGCGGCGGCGGCGGCGGCGGCGGCGGCGGCGGCGGCGGCGGCGGCGGCGGCAGAAACAACGACAGACAGAGTCCTGACATTAGCGCCAGTATTTCACACATATATGCACTTGTGGTAATCCGCCTGGAGCGGGGGAGGACAGGTTTATGACAATGACACCGAATCATATGACTAGTGTAATCCTCCCACTAGAGACGCGAGTTCCCGACGTCATTGGTCGGTCTCTAGCTTTGTGCTTCATGAACACGCGCCAAAACATGCATGTATGTATGTATGTATGTTTCTATGTATGTACGCATGTATGTATGTATGTATGTATGTATGTATGTTTCTATGTATGTACGTATGTATGTATGTATGTATGTATGTATGTATGTATGTATGTATGTATGCATGCATGCATGTATGTATGTATGTATGTATGTATGTATGTATGTATATGTATGTATGTATGTATGTATGTATGTATGTATGCATGCATGTATGTATTTATGTATGTATGTATGTATGTATGTATGTATGTATGTATGTATGTATGTATGTATGTATGTATGTATGTATGTATGTGTGTATGCATGTATGTATGCATTTGTTTATGTATATGTGTGTGTGTGTGTGTGTGTGTGTGTGTGTGTGTGTGTGCGTGCGTGCGTGCGTGCGTGCGTGCGTGTGCGTGTGCGTGCGTGCGTGCGTGTATGTATGTATGTATGTTTCTATGTATGTACGTATGTATGTATGTATGTATGTATGTATGTATGTATGTATGTATGTATGTATGTATGTATGTATGTATGTATGCATGCATGCATGCATGTATGTATGTATGTATGTATGTATGTATGTATGTATGTATATGTATGTATGTATGTATGTATGTATGCATGCATGTATGTATTTATGTATGTATGTATGTATGTATGTATGTATGTATGTATGTATGTATTTATGTATGTATTTATGTATGTATGTATGTATGTATGTATGTATGTATGTATGTATGTATGTATGTATGTATGTATGTATGTATGTGTGTATGCATGTATGTATGCATTTGTTTATGTATATGTGTGTGCGTGCGTGCGTGCGTGCGTGCGTGCGTGCGTGCGTGCGTGCGTGCGTGCGTGCGTGCGTGCGTGCGTGCGTGTGGGGTGATAACACTATCTCCACTGGTAAACAGGACAGTGTTGGGTGAAACCTTTATCTTCTGACACTAAAGTCAGCGCGTCGCTCGCTTCATTCCAACTGATGTATCGTTATGACCAGAGTTTATGCGCAACCAAGGCCGCTATAGCGGGCTCTATTGCCCGATACACTGCGCCGTTTCAAAGAATCTTAACCGGTTATTCGCAACTAAATCATCAATCCTCTAAACATTAATAACGAAAAAACACGACCATCATTTCCACGATGAAATGGTTTTCTGCGTCGCGGAGGCCATACGGTAATTGTTTTTGAAATGCATTTGCACAGTCGATCGTGATTATATGGGCAAAACCAGATTAATGGGGGAAATCGTGCTTCATTGATTCGTAAGGAACTTAGCGAAACGGTCCGGGTTTTATTTCATTTGTATTAAGTGAAGATGAAGTAAAGATGAACAGTCGCATTAGGCATTAGGCGAATATAAAGATACGAAGCATTCAACTCCATCTCTCGCAGTGGTGAAACCTTCAAGTAAACACGAACGTCATGTAAAGTACTCGTTTTACGTCACCTGGTCGCGTGACCCGGATATGACGATGTCGCGCGCCGGAAGTCGTATATAGGTCAACGATCGAGTTTGGCACAGCCTGCAGTATTGGTCCGTCCGTCGAATCTTGGACTAATAATTTTTTTTAATTGCGTATAAAATGAAACATTAATTACGATTTATTGGATCAAATATGTTGGGTTTTGGCGAAGGCAACCTCGCAGCAAGTGCGGTGAAGTACACACGATTCAGCGTACATCTTCCAAGAGGGATAAACTGATA
>OY759265.1:42835208-42849526 GCA_963662155.1 Lamellibrachia columna
CTCAAGTCTCAAGTGGTTTACTCCAAACAGCCCACAATTGGGCTAACGCAGGAGTTCTGTGGTGGACTGTGCGCATGCGCTGTGGGTGGTACATTCGACTAAAAGACTAGTATCATCAATGTTGCTGAAATGGTTTTATCTGATAGTTTTGTTTATTTTATGTATAGGATGTTAAACGAAAATTTTTAATTGGTTGGTTATGTGTATGGATACTGTCGCTGCCTTGCCACATGCACACATAGACAGTCTCCATACCCACACCATGGATAAGTTTACACTGAGCACTGTGTTTTAAAGGCAGTTTAGGTGAGGAAGTGTGGTGAAAGTGAGTTCCATAATAGCTTTTTGAAATGATTTTGGGTTTTTTATGTTGGTAATTTTTGGTGGAATCATATTCCATATGCGAATGGCTCTGGGATAAAATTAAAAGACCATCGCATTTATACGACACTTGGGGGCTATGTATTGTCCACGGGTTCGAGAGCGGGTTAGTAGGCCTGGAGGGGGGGGGGGTGATCTCAATAATGTTATTTAGAATTTTGTAGAAGGTTTTGGCTTGTTTAATAATGCGTCTTCGTTCGAGGGTTGGCCATCCAAGGGCAGTAATTAGATCTGCTGGATTTGTGTTCCGTCTGTAATCATTTTTAACAAATCTGGCAGCAGAGTGTTGCACTCTTTCAAGACTTTTAATTTGTGAAAAGGTGTAGGGATTCCATATGAGTGAAGAGTACTCGAGTTTTGGCCGGATTAGCATGTTGTAGGCTGTTTGTTTAACTTCGGATTTACATGGGCCAAGAGTTCGTTTAATCATGCCTAAACATTTCGAAGATTTTGAAGTTATGTCAGTGACGTGATTTGTCCAGGTTAATTTGGAATCCAATTTTACTCCGAGATATGAGTGGCTGGATACAGTGGATAATGGCTGGCCAGAAAGCGAGTACTTGTGTGGGCTGGGTTTGGTTTTGTTTGTTATTGGAAGGTGGACACATTTAGATACATTAAATTCCATTTGCCATTTATCTGACCATGTTTGGAGTTGGCTTAGGTCAGTTTGGAGAATTTCGTGGTCGGTTTTGGAAGAAATTTTACGATATATAATACTATCATCTGCAAAAAGGCGTATAGAAGATTTGATGTTCCCATTTATGTAATTTATGTAGAGTAAGAAGAGGACAGGTCCTAGAACTGAACCCTGTGGGACACCAGATGTGACATAGTGATGTCCGACAGGGCACAGTTAACTGAGACTCTCTGTTTGCGGTTGGATAGAAAAGATTTGATCCAAACTCGGAGTTTTATCAAGTTTAAATCCTAATTATCAGCGCTGTTGTTAAACTGTAACATTTTCCAGCAATTAATAACCATTTATAAACTTTGCCAACATAAAACGAGTAGATTAGAAATCTGGGAACGTCGCCACATTATTTCTATGTGTACAAACGTAATCAAGTAAACGAGCCATTTTAAACGTTGTAAAGTAAGGGAACTACTTTGTGCGTCGTACAACTTTTCGAAGACGTTATGTGTGCAAATGGGTTACGCGCATTAATTTGCATCCGTACATTTCCTATAATTCACGCGGAAAGTGAGAGCCTGGTCGGAACGGAAGGAACTGGCGAGCCACCTAGTGTGAATGGTTATATCTTTCGTTTATGCGATCGGTATTATCTTATTCCATTTGCATGATCTACAGACACATCCGTTGAAATCCTTGTAGGTTATGATTTCACACGCGATAAACAAAATCTAACGCAGCCTAATGGCCTAATGATCTCCTATTGAGTAGTATAGATGCCGAAGAAAATAAACAATTATAGGCGATCTTGGCGAGAACTACATAATTCAATGAACGCTGACTGCGACACAACTGTCGGACGTTATCAACTTACGCGATGCAAAAAAGTAATTGCATGACGCAATTGCATGACGTAATTGCATGACGTAATTGCATGACGTAATTGCATGACGCAATAGTTGCGAACCTCAGAGTCAATTTGCATCTGACGTCAGCATTCTTTGTAGTCCTACGTAGTCGACGCTGACATTACTGTAGAGGGGTTAATCTTTGTTCTGATCTTTACTCTGTGATTAAGTATAGATGCATGTGAGCCAACTATTGCAAACGTCGCAGAATATCATAATAGGCTATTTGAAAGGTTATCTCGTCTTTCGTGTGGAACGCGGAGGCGCAGTGGTTGGAATGTCGGACTCTCAGTCAACAGAACCTGGGTTTGAGTTATCCTGATAAGTTCAAATCTTGTACAATTTCGTTCACTCCACGTTCACTCCACGTTCACTACACGTTCACTCCACGTTCACTCCACATTCACTCCACGTTCACTCCGTGCAGCCGCTATTTGCACGGCTTTACAAACGACAAATGAAATTGCACGAACAAATTTTTTTGGCGCAGTAATTACAGCGTGGCATAATGCAGAGCCATATTGGAATTATGCAAAGAAGGATGATACTATTTTACTGTAACAGTTCAATAATAATTGAAGCCCAACCTGTTTGTGATATGACACGTGGTCTGATGACGTCTATATTATGTATTATTCTAATTATCAAATTACGGCGTTGTTCGGTTTTAGCGAAAATGACGCAATCACATTAGCCTCTTGAAGGGTTCCATATTTCTGCGTCGCCGTCGTAGAGTAAATAGCATCCCACAGTGCGATATTGAGCCTACATTACTCTGGGTGATTGCGCGAGGTTCTCTTCTTATTGCATATGCCATCATCGCGGGTATTCGTATGCCATCATCGCGGGTATTCGTATGCCATCATCGCGGGTATTCGTATGCCATCATCGCGGGTATTCGTATGCCATCATCGCGGGTATTCGTATGCCATCATCGCGGGTATTCGTATGCCATCATCGCGGGTATTCGTATGCCATCATCGCGGGTATTCTTATGCCATCATCGCGGGTATTCGTATGCCATCATCGCGGGTATTCGTATGCCATCATCGCGGGTATTCGTATGCCATCATCGCGGGTATTCGTATGCCATCATCGCGGGTATTCGTATGCCATCATCGCGGGTATTCATATGCCATCATCACGGGTATTCGTATGCCATCATCGCGGGTATTCGTATGCCATCATCGCGGGTATTCGTATGCCATCATCGCGGGTATTCGTATGCCATCATCGCGGGTATTCGTATGCCATCATCGCGGGTATTCTTATGCCATCATCGCGGGTATTCGTATGCCATCATCGCGGGTATTCGTATGCCATCATCGCGGGTATTCGTATGCCATCATCGCGGGTATTCGTATGCCATCATCGCGGGTATTCGTATGCCATCATCGCGGGTATTCATATGCCATCATCACGGGTATTCGTATGCCATCATCGCGGGTATTCGTATGCCATCATCGCGGGTATTCGTATGCCATCATCGCGGTTATTCGTATGCCATCATCGCGGGTATTCATATGCCATCATCGCGGGTATTCATATGCCATCATCGCGAGTATTCGTTGAGGTTATAAATTATGACAGCAAGGAAGCACGGAACATGGTATTAATTCCGGACGCGATGACGCAACCTCGTTTCAATCCGGTTCTAATTGAGAATGTTTCAGGTCTGTACACGGTCACCATCGTGAATTGTGTGATTATTGCCACAAATTTCTTGTGGCATCCAAAACGCAGCAGGTTGTCACACGCCTTGATCGAGTCTACTGGGTGAAACGCCATGTCCTAGACTTAGACCGGGAGCACAGAGCTTTTATTTATGTAAACGACTCCAAAAGGTTTGACCCCGTGGACTGAAGGGACCACCATCCGACATCCAAAAAATGCGTTGCTGTCGGGTCTGGGCTGGGGGGTTGCCCCTGAAACCACCCGTCAAAGGGGGCAAAATTGTACATTTATTTATGGAATGGCGTCAAGGGTAAAACAGTGTCAAATGTTCCCACGCGGATCCCTGACTACGGAATGACCAAGGTCAGCAATTTTAGGTGGGGGATTCCCCCTACCAGCAACCCCCAAAAGGTGAGAAAAGGGGCATTTATTTAACAGAATGACGCCGAAATTATGGACTGGCGCGAAAGAAAAAATGGTGTCAAATGTTTCCATAGAGTTTGACTGAATGGATCTTCCCGATATTCCCTAAAATGCGTTGCTGCCGGGTCTGGGCTGGTGGGGTTACCCCCGAAATCACCCATCAAAGGGGGCAAAAAAGTACATTTATTTATGGGAATAGCGCCAAGGCTAAAAACAGTGCCAAATGTTACCTTGGGGTTCCCTGAGTATGGAGTGACCGATGCTAGCAATTTTAGGTGGGGTTTCCCCCTGCCAACAACCCCAAAGGATGCGAAAAAGGGGGCATTTATTTAATGGAATGACGCCAAGGATAAAAACAGTGTCAAATCTTTCATTGGGGTTCCCTGAGTATAGAATGACCAATGCCAGCAATTTTAGGTGGGCTTTCCCCTGCCACCAACCCCCACAAGGGTGCGAAAAGGGGGGCATTTATTTATAGGAATGACGCCAAGGCTAAAGCAGTGTCAAATCTTCCCTTAGGGTCCCCTGAATACGACAGGACCAGTGCCCGCAATTTTAGGTGGGGGCTTCCCACTGCCAGCAACCACCCAACGGGGTTAGAAAAGGAGCATTCATTTAATGGAATGACGCGATGGATAAAACAGTGATTGATGGCGGCGTCCACGTACGTGAAACCGTGCTGCAAGCCAACATGTCAACATGTGCAGTCGTGGCCAGAGATCGTTTGATGAAAGTGTGTTCCAGTCGCGGCGAACAAATCCCCTCGGTACTCGGCAAGTACCTCTCACCTCGGTACTCGGCAAGTACCTCTCACCTCGGTACTCGGCAAGTACCTCTCACCTCGGTACTCGGCAAGTACCTCTCACCTCGGTACTCGGCAAGTACCTCTCACCTCGGTACTCGGCAAGTACCTCTCACCTCGGTACTCGACAAGTACCTCTCACCTCGGTACTCGGCAAGTACCTCTCACCTCGGTACTCGGCAAGTACCTCTCACCTCGGTACTCGACAAGTACCTCTCACCTCGGTACTCGACAAGTACCTCTCACCTCGGTACTCGACAAGTACCTCTCACCATTGATCACATTCGGAGCTAAAGCTGCGTAGATCAATGTATCATCACACATTTATCATCATTGGACCCGATCAGGCCCAGCGGTAGAGGGGGTCCGAGCTCCTAAAACACAGAGCATTCAGGGAAGAGTTTACACGTTTCCTCGTGGAGGAATGAAATAAGCCGCAATACTGGCCGATCATAGGACAGTATACATATCACATGGTGGTAAATGCGATGAAGACCAACAATGGCAAAATGCTGCAAACAGAAGTACCCAATTACCTCTAAGGTCGACTCGAGGAGGCCGACACCCTCACCCGACACCTTCACCCGACACCCTGATTGCCTTCTATGCAAACAGCGTTTCCTCCGGTCCACCCATACTGACGTCCTCGCCATTCTTCTTAGGCTTGTCGACGTTCCAGCTGTCACCTCCTTGTGTTTGCTTGTTGTACGATTTCAAAACCTCTGACATCAACGAGGCAAGATACAGGGTCTTCATGCACATGAGTGGTGGCAATGAGAGGGATCCCTGGCCAGAATAAAGAAGATTAACTGTGCCTCACATGCTTGTCAATCACATCAAAAGGGCTCACTTTGTGCAAGGATCTGGAAGAGGGCCGACCAGACTGATTCAACTGATGAGGCGAGTACCACCGACTACGGATGGAACGAGACTGAAAACTGCTTGGAGCATGACTAGAGCACTCGTCGACTCCCTCGCAGCCACTGCTGTGGGCGATGGGGACAGCGTGGGAGTGACGTCAGTAGATGACGAGTCAGGCAATGCATGGAGCGAGGACAGTGATTACATATAATGCATTCATTAGAACAATAAGTGTAATAACAATGCTGTTTTCCTTATGAATATATAATTGGACAATGAGCAATGACTGAACACGTTGTCGAATTCCTTTTTTAGTTATACAGAAACCAAGTGTTTCATTGGAAAGCCTTTTTAGCAATATCACTTTGTATTGTGCTGTCGTATAGTAGTGCCGGCGCTGTGTTGTATATAGTGGTGCCAGCGCTGTGTTGTATATAGTGGTGTTGGCGCTGTGTTGTATATAGTGGTGCCGGCGCTGTGTTGTATATAGTGGTGCCGGCGCTGTGTTGTATATAGTGGTGTCGGCGCTGTGTTGTATATAGTGGTGCCGGCGCTGTGTTGTATATAGTGGTGTCGGCGCTGTGTTGTATATAGTCGTGCCGGCGCTGTGTTGTATATAGTGGTGTCGGCGCTGTGTTGTATATAGTGGTGCCGGCGCTGTGTTGTATATTGTAGTGCCGGCGCTGTGTTGTATATAGTGGTGTCGGCGCTGTGTTGTATATAGCAGTGCCGGCGCTGTGTTGTATATAGTGGTGTCGGCGCTTTGTTGTATATAGTGGTGTCGGCGCTGTGTTGTATATAGTGGTGTCGGCGCTGTGTTGGTCGAATTCATAGATGTGTGCGTTTGTTACTTGGTAGTATTAAAATATTTGTCAAAACCAAACAACGTTGTGTTTCTGTAAAGACTCTTCTCATCGAGATCATCATTAATAGATCAAATGATGTACCCACGATGACTACAATGGAAGTAATAACCACTGGGACTAGGGGGGTTTAGGTTGCTGGTGGGGATAAAGCCTACATACAATTCCTGGCATTGGTCATTCCGTACTCAGGGAACCCAAATGGAAGATGTGACACTGTTATTTACCCTTGGGCCATTCCTTAAAAATATCCCTTTCTCACCCTTTGGGGGTTGCTGACATGGGAAGACCCAACCTAAAATTGTTGACTTTGTTCATTCCGTACTCAGGGAACCCCAAGGGAAGACTTGACACTGCTTTTAGCCTTGGCATCATTCCCAAAATAAATGCCCCCCCCCCCCGTTCTCACCCTTTGGGGGTTGCTGGCAGGGGGAAGGTCCCACCTAAAATTGCTGACATTGGTCACTCAGGGAACACCAATGGAACACTTGGCACTGTTTTTAGACTTGGCGTCATTCCCATAAATAAATGTACTTTTTTGCCCCCCTTCGATGGATGATTTCGGGGGCAACCCCCCACCCAAAACCCAGCAGCAATGCATTTTTGAGATGTCGGGGGTGGTCCCTTCAGTCCATGGGGCAAACCTTTTGGCGTCGTTTATATAAATAAAAGCTCTGTGCTCCCGGTCTAACTGTTCCCTTGACCCGCAGCGAAAACGTGCCGAAGTGCCGACGCCACATCGGATTTCAGATGGCAACTAGCAATCGTGGTCTGACCACATTTACCGTTTCTAATGTAGTGCCCGAACATTTGTACGTAAGTCGATTTCAGTCATCGCATTCGCTAAGAAAGGACTATATTCAGACAGCAATGTTGGTACGTTTGAAAGGACGGACCGTTGGCAGTGAGACGTATCATTAAGAAACTGATTAGAAGATGCGTAGTGATTTTTGTGGTGTCATGCCCGTTTTAATATTTTGCGAAAACTGCCAATTTTGAGTGTTAGTACGTTTGCGATATGATCAAAAGATATGGATGCATGTCCTAACGGCCTGTGTCCAGTGGTCTGTTTAGCATGAAGTAATACAAGGACAGTGACGGGACAGTTCCTTCACAGACGTATTTCCTGTGTTGCAAAAAGCTGTGTTTGCAGATGTGCACTATAATAATAATGATTCGTCCCGGATTCGATACTAGAGAATTCCTGCCGTCGCACGTGTGTGGGTGTAAGATTCACGATGCAACTGCCGATAAAGCTCATTCCATCCGCTCAATGCTCGTGTGAGCTTCACTTTTGCGTCATGCAGACTTCAGGGGACGTTACGTCAGAAGCTCGGCTTAATTGTTTCGTGGGATTGTGCTTCTGGTTGGTGAAACCTGCTAGTCATCAGCCCAGGATGATCGCTGGTTTATGTCAGACAAAAGTCCACACACGCACACGCACACACGCACGCACACGCACACACGCACGCACACGCAAGGTAGAAATTAATATTTGCATATAAAAACAACTGGCGAAAGTTCTATAACTTAAACAAGTGTCTAGACACAATATTACTATTACGTCTAATCTGCTGGGTTACGTTGACGACCGTACGTCAACTGAAGCATTGTGGAACGGCGTAAACTCTGGTACGATTACTAACGTAGCCGTAAAATAGTCAAGTTTACAGCCATGTACGTGTTTATTGAATTGTAAAGACGTCGCCACGTACCATCAGTCGTAACTTCGCTGCGCAGAACCGCGCAAGAGTGATCGCTTATATGACGCAATGCGTCAACGTGATAAGTACAATGGCGTCTCTGCTGGAGACGTAGTGGTAACAATAAACGTCGAAACTGCGTGTCTGTTTGTTTTCTTAGACGCCGTCAATTACGACCTGCCGTCATCGTCACGTTTCGCGCTGTTCCGTTGGAAACTGAATGGTACGTTAACAGTGTGTGCGAGCTGGCATTTGAGCCACTTGTCAAGTTTGACACCAGGGTACCCGTAACGTGGGTGTGGTCGCTTGCAGCTGTTATGATAGACGCGATTTTCTTTAACCTTTATAGTGTTCCCAGACGTAGCTACGTCTCAAGGCATTGTTGTCCGTAAATTACACCAGAATCAACCGAATACACAGTACAAATTATGCGTAAATCGCATTTGAAAAAGCGACGCTATCTTTATTGTTTGATGCGCGCAGAAGTCGCTTGAAAAACGTATACAGATAAAAATCGGACGACAGATATTGTAATAATTGCGCATAAATTCGCGCAATTTACTCCGGGAAGATTTCCCATGGGAACGGCAACGGCGACCCCCCGATTGCGATTTGTCGACGATGTATTATGACCGTTGCGATTGCGCTGTAGGTCAGAAGCGAATGCATTCGATGGAGACGGAATACTAGGCTCTGCAATAACGGATGGCTCGTCTGATGGGTCGCGACGACTGAGTAGGCTTCTACTAAGCACCACCGTTGCGCGAGTTGTTCTCCCTTTGTCAATCGACAAAGCGTGTGCCGGTGATGAAAAGTGGTGCGTAAAATTCAGATTTTTCTTACGTGCATTATAATCACTGTAATGTGATCTCTGGAATTCCTTTTGCATTCCACCACAGGGATGTACCAGGGTTTCAGAGTGTATTCTGACGTTTATCTAAAACTGAGTTAAGGAAATAGTTGACATCGACGTCAACGTATCATTGACATGCACGTACATACACACGTACACACGACGAACGCACGCACGCACGTACGCACACACGCACACACTCACATACTCAGACACACAGATACTCAGACAATCAGACACGCAAACACGCAGACACGTACACACGCACACACTCAGACACGCAGACACGCAGACACGTACACACGCACACACGCAGACACGCTGACACGCAGACACGCAGACGCTCAGACATGTACACACGCACACACGCACACACGCACACACTCAGACACTTATTCCATCTGCGCTGTCGAATCATATGACATAACAAAAAAAGAACAGCTAAGCTTTTTTCTGAAAGATGAAAAGCAGAAGAATTCTTGGAGATCTCTTGGATGACTCCGCGTGCAGTTACAGGCGCAGTCATCACTATATAAGTAGATCAGTTCGTCCAGCTCCGACTTCCGAAAGAAGCTCGACCAAACATAGGATGATGCTGACGAATGTAGACGAATGCTGTGGCTGCACTGATGCAGACAAATACGCCAAGCAATGGTACAAATAATCATGTACTGTACGTACGCATTGCAGAGGTTCAAACTACCAGTTTCTACCATGATTTCATCGGTCATAGCAGTGGCGAACTTCGTTAATTTCTCCCCAAAGTGGAAAGGAGAACTCCAAAGCATGACCGTAGAGTTGTTGACCATAGAGTTGTTGACCGTAGAGTTGTTGACCGTAGAGTTGTAGACCTTAGAGTTGTTGACCGTAGAGTTGTTGACCATAGAGTTGTTGACCATATAGTTGTTGGTCATAGAGTTGTTAACCATAGAGTTGTTGGCCATAGAGTTGTTGACCATAGAGTTGTTGACCATAGAGTTGTTGACCATAGAGTTGTTGACCATAGAGTTGTTGACCTTAGAGTTGTTGACCATAGAGTTGTTGACCATAGAGTTGTTGACCATAGAGTTGTTGACCATAGAGTTGTTGACCTTAGAGTTGTTGACCATAGAGTTGTTGGCCATAGAGTTGTTGGCCATAGAGTTGTTGACCGTAGAGTTGTTGACCGTAGAGTTGTTGACCATAGAGTTGTTGACCTTAGAGTTGTTGACCATAGAGTTGTTGGCCATAGAGTTGTTGGCCATAGAGTTGTTGACCGTAGAGTTGTTGACCGTAGAGTTGTTGACCATATAGTTGTTGACCGTAGAGTTGTTGACCGTAGAGTTGTTGACCATAGAGTTGTTGACCTTAGAGTTGTTGACCATAGAGTTGTTGACCATAGAGTTGTTGACCATATAGTTGTTGGTCATAGAGTTGTTGACCATAGAGTTGTTGGCCATAGAGTTGTTGACCATAGAGTTGTTGACCATAGAGTTGTTGGCCATAGAGTTGTTGACCATAGAGTTGTTGACCATAGAGTTGTTGACCATAGAGTTGTTGACCATAGAGTTGTTGGCCATAGAGTTGTTGGCCATAGAGTTGTTGACCATAGAGTTGTTGACCATAGAGTTGTTGACCATAGAGTTGTTGACCATAGAGTTGTTGATCTTAGAGTTGTTGACCATAGAGTTGTTGACCATAGAGTTGTTGACCATAGAGTTGTTGACCATAGAGTTATTGACCGAGGCAAGTTTCTGAACGCGATGTGCACTGATATTCGCACTAATCTACACTGATCGAGTCGAGGTGTTCGTCATTGGTCAAATTTGTAAGACAATGGGTGATGAATTCAAAAACATGAATTTGTGAAATAGTTTGCATATTTGAACAAAACACATTCATGTTGTTTGGTTTATATTTCGGATGCATAATCTACTGCAATTTATATATTGGCCACCTCTTATAAAGCCCCTATCAACAGAGGCGCGTGTGTGCATGCGTGTCTTTTTTAGAAAAGGGGTACCCCCTTTTCAGAGTCTGGAACCGCCCATGCATTTGTGTGAAAAGGTTTCTGTCAAATGCAGACCTTTTCCTGCTTCTTTCATAGCTTCTCTGTACTTACTTTCTCACCAACCAATTTATCAACACGCGAGAGTGCAGTGTTTACATCATGGAACTAAAACGATATTAATCTTGTTCTTGTATTTCTCATTACATTTTACCTTTTTTCTGTGTCATGTTCCCGCAGCTTGCGGCGCCAGGCCGGTCGTTGCAATATGTATTAATTATTTTCTCGTATTTCACTGACACAGTTTACCTTTTTTACATTTCTGTCTAGCAATAGTTAGTCCGATGCGTCTCTTCACGGAATTAATACATTTCTTCTTCGGCTAATGGTTCGCGTTCTCTCAGGCGGTGAATTGTCCAACGCCGGAGAGCTCAGGCGGTGAATTGTCCAACGCCGGAGAGCTCAGGCGGTGAATTATCCTACGCCGGAGAGCTCAAGCGGTGAATTGTCCAACGGCGGAGAGCTCAGTTCGAAACCGCTACGATTAGAAGCGTTGACAATTTCGATCAGTCATAGTTGACCCAGCTCACTCAAATGTATACATTAATACCTACATGTTGTGGCTAGCGAATAAATGAGCACCTGGATTTCGTGGCCGATGTATAAATGAGTACTTGGATATTGTGGTCAATGCTTAAATGAACACCTGGACATTGTGATTAGTTAATTAACCTGTCATACACAGGTGTCGTATCTAGGAGATTGTAAATGTTCATCGGCTTGCGCCAATGTCATACACAGGTGTCGTATCTAGGAGATTGTAAATGTTCATCGGGTTGCGCCAATGGTTTCAGCACTGGTTCTTTGGGCGTAAATGGCAAATGCTAAAAATGGAAAAGATGTAATCTTTAATTGTTGCACTATCAAACGTACCAAACTTATCATCGGGTTTTCGTCACGTAGTTTGATTGACAAACGGCAGCACATTCGGTACACAGAGAAAGCAGGGCGATATCGTTCGGGAGTGGGTAGGTTATACAGCGTTAAAGAGACAGCGCTTTACTGTCTTTCTAGATTCAACAGCTGGATTAGTTTACAGTCCGAACCGCGTTCGAGATCTGGACAATTCTTTTATTTCCTGTTGCCTCAGTTCACCAAAAGCTGCGCGCACACGCTAATGCGTTGCTGCAATGGCGTGATTTTTACGTAATTAGACAATTGTCTCACATGGGTTGCGATTGTCTAATTACGTAAAAAGCGTGTCACCATGGTGACGCATAAACATAGACGCTCTGGTTGTATGAATGGTAGATTGACGTAAACAAAGAGCAGTCACGCTTTCATTTCACAATGATTGAAAACTTTCCAGATAAGTTGATTTTGCGTTCGCGTGAACTGGTCATTGCGTCGACTCTGCAGCGATTCCTGCTGTCCTTGTGGCTTTGATCACGCAGACGAGCCGAGGCTTGCGTCCGGTGTGCGAAAACCTAACATGATAATCCCGAATGTTGGCTCAATATGCAAACTAAAAGAAAATATTGATAACGACAAAAGAAGCTCGATGATTGGTGTGATACTCCATTTACAGCTTATCACCGCGGAACTGGAAGTTTAGAGATTGAGATCACCTTTTTGGTGTCTCTTCGGAAAGACACAGACAAAGAGAAGATGTTACAATAACGTGGTACAAACAACTACATAACCAAACATGATGCCTAGGTACACTTCGAATGGCTCGAAGAATCTGGTGCATCTTGCAGGAGCTGTCGTCCAGAAATGGTGTCGACTTCCACCGTGTACGCAGCGATGACTTTGCGTTGATGGAGACGTGTATCTGCATGGCGAGCACGGACCGTGACCGCGCATGTCGACGAAGCCTTCTCCGTCCAATGACCCTTCCACAATTAAATTCTTAGTTTCCGGCTTACGCGACGGAACGAACCATTGTCATGCCAGAGGCGCGCTTTACGCTATCTTTGAATCATTATATATCAACGAAAACTGCGTCATTCCTGGGCGAAAATCCAGCATCGTGCCGACGACAATGAGAGAACGAAATATGCAGGTCACGTGAACCGTCGCAACGCCAATACCGTCTGCGACTGATGACATTTCCGATGTGTCCCCGTGATTGCTACCGGCAAATCGCCGGAAATTGAGGAAAGTCGCGCCGAAATGCCTGGCTTTAAAAGTCGACATCGGTGGTCGTGCATTGTTTCCGAAATGCTACCTGTGTCGTCGTGAGTGCGGCGAAAAAATAGGGTATAGACCGGTATTTCACTTCTAAGGTAATGGTAGACTTGGGTGATTTCGAGATTGTGGCTTCTTTCGCGGGTTTCTTGCGCTGAAATAAACTATAAGCCTTACCTTCCGATCTGCAGCGGAAACATTAGTAGCACGTCGTGTCATAATATAAGACGTAGCTTTGACTTCTAGTTTCGTAACGTTGGCCCGCTGGTTACAAGGTAGGGCGACCAAAACTGGTTTCGTACTTATTTTTCATCATGACACTAACATAGGATAACTAAAGGTCGATCCTCTATTATTTGCGCGTCTCGTTTTACAGTCATTTGGCGAAAAATCACACCTACGTATTATCCATTACGACGTGCTAACTAAAGGTCAAAAGTCGCCAGGCTCTTTATACTAATATGCTTCAACATAATGTTAAAATAATTTTCTTCAAAAAACACTTCGCTTAAAAAGACATCTCTTTTGAGGTTTGTGCTTCTTGTCGTGTGCGCATGCGTCATCGATGGCCTACTTCCAATGACATGCATTATTTATATTAATTGAACGTACTGGTCTTGGACTATAAACGTTCCTTTCGATACGAAGTGCAGTTCGCTGAAACATCATAGCGAACGACGTGTAGCAATCGTGTCGATGTCCTGTTGAAAGGTCAAATATGTAAATTGTATCACTGCTGAATTTGGAGCACTTTAGTGCTAAACCCATTCTCGTTACTACTAATGACTCGTTTGATTGTGAAAGCGCGCGCGTGTCAAACAGTTGGGTGCAGCTGAAATATGTAACAGTTCTGGACGTTGCGAACATATCATATAGGTTCATCTTCTGTCTCTGTCTGTCTCTCTTTCTGTCTCTCTTTCTGTCTCTCTCTCTCTCTCTCTCCCTCTATCTCTCTCTCCCTCTCCCTCCCTCCCTCTCTCTCTCTCTCTTTCTCTCTCTCTCTCTCTCTCTCTCTCTCTCTCCCTCTCTCTCTCTCTCT